>JAYESA010000004.1:151229008-151829008 GCA_036927795.1 Iris macrosiphon
GGTGTTCATAGTGTCTTCTAGCTGTGCTTGATGTGGGAGAGGGTAGAAGAGTCGAGTTGTGTGTGGGTGTCACTACTGAACTATGAGGCTTCAGGAACTGAACTCAATTCAGTTTGGCCTAGTGCATTAGGCAAGCTGGCAATGTGTTGCAGTGGTGTCGGATTGGCACTGTGAGGAGGAGATTGGTTCCTGTCATCTTCTGCAGTGGGAGAGTGTTGGTGCGCACTTGAGCAGCATCAAACATATGCATGCTTGAGCAATGGCAAGGCAGCAACAAGCACTGCTGTGAGCCATGGCAGTAGCTAAGGGAAGTTGGAAACAACTAAGTGAAGGGAAGATTTAGCTACTGCAGAATAAGTGCAAAGTATCAAAGGTTGTAGACTTAGTTAGGGTCTGCAAGCATGTGTTTGGGTTAAGGTATAGACAAGTATCGGGTAGGTGTTCACCGGTCACTTGTTGCATGCCAATACAACCCTTAACTGATACTATGGTATCAGGGATTTAATTGGCAAGAGTGATCAGTGCAGTACAGTTCAATTAGAGCACAAAAGTGCTGTGAAGTGAACTGATACTGTGGTATCATGGAGTGACTGCTATGGGTTGTAGTCCAGTGAGCAAGTATAAGGATGAAGTGCAAGGTGCCAGGCCAAGGGTAAGAGGCTCTCAGTGTGGATAGTAGAGTACTTAATTTCAAAGCAGAATATCCTAGTACGACCTAGAAGACATAGTATAGCAAGGTATTAACCTAGTATTGACTAGTATAAACTAGTATGGATCTAGAAGTGGCTTAGAAACATCACCATGAACTAGTTAACCTTGTTTATCATTTCAAGGGCTCTTGGACTTTGATAAATAAAAGTATATATTATATCAGTTATGAAATGAAAGTATTGCTTATTTTAGACTTTGATAAATGGTCAGTTGTTTTGAATATTGCTTATTTTAGACTTTGATAAATGAAAGTATGTATTATATCAGTTATGATTTTTATAGTACGGTTAAGTTATGGAGTTAGGTGATAAACCACTGTATGTAATGATTTATATGATACATACTGTCATTTTTGCAGAAGTATCTAGAAATGGATATGAATTACTATCCGCATCATAGTTCGTGGATGTACAACCGTCATCCTAATGACATGTGCGGTGTGCTGGATGAATTCATTGAGGGTGTAAAGCAGTTCCTGTAGTTCGCTAAGGCTTTCCTTCAGTACATGGATGGTACCAAAATTAAGTGTCCGTGTGTGAGATGTCGCAACAAAAAATATCATCCAGAAGTGGAAGTTACATATCATTTATACTCGAAGGGCTTCACGCCGAATTACTATCAGTGGACCGCGCACGGTGAACTTGTATCTCTAGCATCGGAGTCGGAGCCCTATGTGGAGCCGTATATGGATGTCCACGACCACGATGCTTACGACGACGGGTTGGTGAACATGGTTTATGATGCGGCGGGGCCTAGTTTCAATCCGGATAATTATGATACGGCGGGACCTAGTTTCAATCCGGACAATTATGATGAAGCTGAGGAGGCACCGAATGCTGATGCTGCAAAGTTTATGGAGTTGCTGGAGAATGCAAGGACTCCACTATATCCTGATTGTGAGGATCATTCACCGTTGGAGGTGGTTACAAGATTATTGAGCATTAAGTCCAATTTTAACATGTCACAAGAATGCTATAATCGACTGGTCGATTTGATTATAGAGATCTTGCCCAAGAGTGCAAAGTTGCCTAAAGACTTCTATCGATCTAAGAGGATGGTGAGATCGCTTTGGATGGGATATAAGAAAATTGATGTATGTCGCAACGGGTGCATGTTGTACTACAAAGACGACAAGGATGAAGATGCGTACAGATTCTGTGGTGTTGATCGCTACAAGGCCACTGTTAGAGGAAAGTCTGTCGGTGCAAGAAAGCCTAACGATTCGATGCACTACTTGCCTTTGACGCCGCGGTTGCAGCGGTTGTTTATGGTTAAGGAGACTGCAGAAAACATGAGTTGGCACAGGCGAAAATAGATCGAAGGAGTATTAGATCATCCATCCGATGGAGAAGCATGGAAGCAATTTGATCGAGGGTATCCATATTTTGCCGAGGAAGCACGTAATGTCAGATTGGGGCTCTCCTCTGACGGTTTTACCCCATTCAGACTTTCGGGCTCCCAGTATTCGTGTTGGCCTGTGATCGTTACTCCGTACAATTTACCGTCTTGGATGTGCATGAAGACTCCCTATATGTTCCTAACAGTTATTATCCCGGGTCTGAATAATCTGTAGAGGAACATCGATGTGTATTTACAGCCTTTGATAGATGAGTTGAATCAGCTGTGGGAAGTAGGTGCCAATACGTATGATATTTCTAGAAAGCAGAATTTTTAGATGAGGGCAGCACTTATGTGGACCATCAACGACTTTTCGGCCTATGGAATATTATCGAAATGGAGCACCTATGGTCGTCTCTCATGTCCGTATTGCATGGACCGTACTCAGGCTTTCCGTTTGAAACACGGAGGCAAACCGTGCTTCTTCGATTGTCATCGATAATTTTTGCCGAAGGATCATCCGTACCGGAGGAACCGAAATGCTTTTCGTACAGGAGTTATGGAAAAGTCCAATCCACCGCCAAGGTGGCCCGGATGCACGATATGGGAAGAGGTAAAAGATTTACCAAGTGCTATCGAAGAGCCTGGTAAGGGGTACAAGTGTGAGGGATTTGGTCGCACCCATAACTGGACGAAGAAGAGTATATTCTGGGATCTGCCATATTGGAGCACCAATCTGATCAGACATAACCTTGATGTCAGGCATATCGAGAAGAATGTGTTTGATAACATAATTAACCTTGTGTCACGCATCTGAATCACCTAAAGAGAAAGGTGAAAAACAAGGCATGGGTTGAGGGCTCTATTTGTGAAGCTTATGTTCTCGAGGAGATTATAAACTTTTGCTCGACGTATTTCAAACTGCATGTTGCTACTAATAGGACGAAAGCTCCGAAAAACGACGACGCATATCAGGAATCTAATGATGCAATACTCAAAGTATTCAATGCTTCCGAAAAGCCTTCGGGAAAAATGAAGAAGAGATATATGAATGACGATGAGCTAAGGGCTGCTCAATTATAAGTCAATTAGATGGTTTAGTATAATATATATCGTGTATTTTTTTATTCATCGTATATTGACTCTTTTAGTATTCTAAATTATTATCTCTGTATAGATATCGTCCATGGTCGGTTCAGAGACGCCTGGGCCAATTTCTGAGGAACAACTACGGTGACCCTTGGATCAACTACTCTGAGGCTCCGGGGGAGAGGAAGGCATTCTGGTTTGCGCACTTCCAGGTAAAATTATATTAAATAAATCCTCTAATTTATGCATATTATATAACTTATCCGTGATGCTAACTTACTAAATTATTTATTGTAGCAAATATATTTTTATCCTCCGTACTGGGCTGAGTTGATCGAGCGTCTCTTTTCGACCGTTGCCGCCAAGCTTATCCGAGATGCTTTGGATGACCAGAAGGCTCATGATCGTGCTGAAAAACCGATCCAAGGTTGGATCACGCCTGAGCAGTGGACTGCGATGAGGGCTAGATTCGACGATCCGAGCTACAAGGAAAGGTCTGAGAAGGCCAAGGCGGCTAGGCGGAATGCTGCCAAGTAGTGTGGTGGCTCGATTCCGATGACGGAACATTTCCGTCGTTTGGTATGTTTTTTCTTTTAAATTATATTATTTTAATATAAGTCCCATAAAATTGTAGTAGGAAAAAATGTTTAAGTTTAGTACTAAATAATATATTTTTAACAGGTACAGAGGGGTGAGGGTGCCAACATGGGGACCGTCTTCTTGGCCACCCATCGCAAGGACGGAAATCTCATTGATGAGAGGGCCTCGCAGACCTATGTAAGTATTACTTTACTTTGTGTTAATTTTAATATAACTTAGACAATTATCGAGTTTCCAAACCTTTCTAGGCCGAGTATCTTAGGCTGCGTGAGCGGGCGACTGCTAGTGCACCTACACCTGGAGAGGCTGGTACTTCGTCGCAGCCCGCTCCAGCTCCGTCGGTGGACGACCTGTGGGTGACCGCAGCTGGTGGTCTCCAGAGGGGTACATACTACGGTATGGGCTCCTATGGCGCCCTGGTTGCGACGCAGTCATCTAGGGCCTCCCCGACAGCCGTGCATTCCACACAGCCCTCGCAGTCGCAGCCCTCGCAGTCGTCGACAAGAGTCCAGGAGGTCGTCCAGGAGGCCGTTGACCGTCAGATTGCGTCTCTCCGGGACGAGTTACCGCGAAGGATAGAGGAGCAGCCCCGATCCCAGCCGTAGGCGGACGATCTGATGCTCATCGCACGATTCAATATGCTCGACCGCAACATGACGGAGCTCCGGCATTTGACAAATAATATTAGAGCCTCCAATGACCGCAACATCATGGAGCTGCAGGCGTCACAGGTATCAATGGGAGAGAGGCTGACGATGATGCAGGATTCAATGGTTCATAGCAGTACGAGGCTGTTATCTACCATGGATTCTTACAACCAACGACTCGCAGACTTGGAGCAGGCACGGCCTCCTGGTGCGCCTACATCGACATAGACTCCACCGACGTTACTGTCTTCTCCATCGACATCGTTATCGATTCCACGGGACTAGTATGGTGAGTTCTTATCCTTCAATCTCGCCGGTGGTCAGCCTCCTGCAGATCCGCAGTAGTATAGTTAGTTACTGGATATTTATATTTTTTTTATTATTTAGGATACGATTGTATGGATATAAATTTTCCATATTCTTTACGTTTACGATGAGATTTGCTGGATGTTTTCTTTTCTTCAAATTTTATTATATTATTCATATTTTGGTTTACAACTGATGACTGATATTTGGCCTATATTTACCCAGTGTACTAGAATTTTTCCCCTTGGTGCTGCTACTGTGTTCTTTATTTATTTATTTCTACTACCATCATATACCTGATAATGAACCCAAGGGGGTTGGTAAAACCAAAAATGCAATATTTTTTTTTGAAAATTAGCGACATTTTTAGCGACGCTTAGCGACGCTTAGCGACGTTTAGCAACGTTCACTTAAGTCGCTAAATATGTCGCTAATTAGCGATGATAACCAGTCGCTAATGACGTCGCTAAAAACGTGCTGTACGTTGCAAATTGCTGACATGGCAGTATTGCCAGGTCATTAAAGACGTCGATGTAACGTCGTTATATAAGTCGCTAATCAGCGACGCTAGCGACTTTAATAAATGTTGCTATTTACTGATGCGGCGTCGCTAAACGTCACTAAATTTAGCGACACATTAAAGTCGCTAAAAAATGTCGGCATAGCGACGTTTAGAGAAGTTTTTTGTTTTAGCGACTTGGTTTTTTCCGACTGCTTTAAAACATCGCTAATTAAGTCGCTAAACCAAATTAGCGACGATTTTTGGTTATTTAGCGACATTTTTAGACGTCGCTAATTTGACTTTTTCTGGTAGTGGAAGAAGATGAAGGTGAATGAAACTGTTGACAATTTCAAGGCAAGGCTAATAGCCAAAGGGTTTTCTTAGAAGCAGGGGATCGACTACTTTGACACATTTGCTCCAGTAGCACGGATGACGAACATCTAGATATTGATTGCTATAAGTACAATTCACAAGCTAGTTATACATCAGATGGATGTAAAAATATCATTCCTGAATGGTGAGTTGACCGAAGAAATTTACACGCAACAACCAGAAGGATTTATCGTCAAAGGACTTAAAGACAAATTAAGTTTACAAGTTGTTAAAATTGTTATACAGTTTGAAGCAAGCTCCTAAGATGTGGTACAAGAAGTTTGATAAAGTTATAACATCAAAAGGCTACAGGATCAGTGAGACGGACATGTTTGTTTGTACAAAGTTTCCTGACGGAAGAGGAGTCATTGTTTGTCTATACGTGGATATATGACATGCTGATTCTGGGTACAAATCTATTATGTGTCATTGAGACAAAGAAGTTTCTCTCATCCAAGTTCAGCATAAAGGACATAGGGAAAGCTGATGTTATCCTAGGAATAAAGATCATCCGAACAGACACTAGAGTGGCACTGTCACAGTCTTATTATATCGAGAAGATGCTTACACCACTACCAGAAAAAGTCAAATTAGCGACGTCAAAAAACGTCGCTAAATGACAAAAAAATGTCGCTAATTATGTTTAGCGACATAATTAGCGACGTTTTACAGAAGTCGGAAATCGGCATGTCGCTGAAAGGAAAAACGTCGCTAAACGTCGCTATACCGACATTTTTTAGCGACTTAAATGTGTCGCTAAATTAGCGACGTTTAGCGACGCAGAGTCACTAATTAGCGACGTAAACAAACGTCGCTAAACGTCGCTAATTAGCGACTTATATAGCGACGCGGCAACGACGTCTTTAATGACCTGGCAGTACTGCCATGTCAGCAATTTGCGACGTACAGCGACGTATTTAGCGACATTTTTAGCGACGTATTTAGCGACGTTTATTAACGTCGCTAATTAGCGACGCAGTTAGCGACGTGTATAAACGTCGCTAAACGTCGCTAAAAACGTCGCTAATTTTACAGAAAAAATAAAAAAAATACTAAATTGTTTCCAAACTATTATTCCTGTAATTTATGAAATTTTAATTAAAAATTGACCCGGAGCAACCCTCCGTTGAATTCTCTGGGTTCGCCGACCCCTTCGGTGGAACACTCAACACCGGTAAATTAACATCATTTAATATGAGTAAAAAGTATCACAGTCGTACAATACACACAAATATTATAGACAGACCTAAAGCAACCCTCCATTAAAAAATTTTGGTACGAAATAACACAAAAAATATATAAAATATCACAGTCACACAATACACACAAAATAGAAGTATCACAGTCACACAAAATGCATAATATATAAGTATCACAGTCACATAATGGGCATAATATAAAAGTTGTTTGTATCACACAATAACTACAATAAAAGTATATGAAACATCACAGTATCAATCTCGAGGATATCCAATACGTTGGGGCACATACCAGTCCCTCAGATACTGTGCATAAATAGCGTCTATGTGATCAATCTCCGCTATGGGTGCTGGGTGACTGGAACTCCCCGTCTGAGATACAGCCGCTATAGGTGCTGGGTGACTGGAACTCCCCGTCTGAGATACAGCAGATGGTATCTCTTCCTCCTTAACAGTATGAGGCATCACTTCCTCCTTAACAGTTGGAGGTGTCTCTCTCTTGGGTGCCATCTGGTAAGATAGATAAAAACAAAGAATATAATTGATAACATATATTACTTAAGACATACCCTTAATAATGCGGAATAAAAGAAATAGATGACTCACAAAGAATATAATTGATAACAGATATTAATTAAGACATACCCTCAGCAGCCCTGCCTATAAATTGTTTGTTGTAGTATAATAATAATACGAATCATAAAACATGAGAGTATAATAATGATACTAATCATAAAACTTTTCAAACACAAATCTCATACATATGATTTGGTTTATCAGTCACAAGTTGCTTCTTATAACTATCTGTATAAAACTTGTTTATAAACTACACTAATATTGATCACAAATTAGTAGGAGAGATCACAGTTTTTATCACTCACTAGGTGCAAAGCCTCTTTGCCATGGAATAAGAGATATGGGGTTCATAGGAGACTCTGGCCTTTGGGATGTCATTGATCTCAAAACAAAGTTTATAAACAAGTTTTCATGTCCTTGCTGCTACAACTTCTGAGTGCAATTTGAATAAAAATATTACATAATTTTAATAGCTGACACCAGTTTATATACTATATTTATACTGTACTCCCGACGAGATTTTACTTTCATAAATCACCCATCAAATAAGATATTCACACCGAGTTTGATCATAAAATTCTATATGACTTTGAAAAAATCTGCAAAATGTAGTTTGGTACACTTGATATGAGGCCTGGCATCTTCTTGAGGTTTTTTTATTAACTTTTTTATGGGTGCTAAGGAATTTTCCAATCCCCAAAGATATGGTTTTTGAATGATAGAGATTCCCTTCTATCGCACTTATTTGACTCTTATTTGCTGCAATCAAGGTTAGATTGGACGAGATGGGAGGTGCCTCAACCTAATATGTTGTTGAACTCTAAATTCATAAGTACCCAATCCCCAACCTGCTTATCTCTGGACTGATCATCCATATCAAGTATGTCCACAGGAGAACAAATCATTCCAGTTACAACAATAACTTAGTTTTGCAAAGAAAAATAGGAAAGAATGACACAACTTTCCAGACAAATAATGGGCATTCAATTGTCCAGTGCATGTTTTGAAGTAAGGCATTCTTCTGAGCTAGTTTATACTTTTGAATCATGCTGGAATATTGGATAATTTAATTTCTATAACTCATGAATTTTGGGTAACCCATAATAAACCAATAAAGTATACTTTAAATTGAAGTGCCCAATGGATTACAATAAATTTTCATATACCAAACTTGCAAGTATAATTGCTATATGGACATCAATTAGTATCTATTTGATTTGAGTGACATCAAACCAATAGTTAAGACTCTAATAAAAAGCCCACTATACCATCTTAATGGGTTGACTCCAGGACCAAGGTGTTCAAGTAAATGACATTACTGATCGACTAATACAAGTGATAGAATGAAACATTATAAAATTTCTGGGAGGATATATATATATTATATTCTTTTTGTTTTTTTTTTATATATTTATTTACTTAATTCCTTCGGGGAACAGTAACTCAAAGGATTTATTTACTTATTTTTAAATACTTTTGTTTTTATTTTAAAAAATTTTCTTTTTTTCTTTTTTTTTAGCTAATTGCTTTCATATATTCTTTTAGATAATTATGTTATAATTACTTTATTACTATTTTTTTATTTATCTACTACATAATAATTTTATTTGTTTACTCGATATTTTATATATTTATATTTATTTTAATATTTGTATTATAAAGCATACATCTATTCACCTCATTTATCTATATACTATTTGTTTCTTAGTTAATTTATATATAAACCATTACATGTTTATAAGCTTTTATACTAACGTATATATATTTATATATACCTTATTTGAGAGAGAAATCCTTTGCTGATGTCGTGTGATCTTCACAACATCAAGGTCCCTCCCCTCAACTTCCTAACAAAGCTTCTTCTTTATTCAGAGGCGAACCTGCATTGGTGATCTCTGATAAGGAGGAAAAGATCATGGCTGCTCCTTTAAAATTGGCTTTGTCGAAAAATTTTCCTATGCAAGGCCACCTATTGATGCTATTCGCAAGGCCTTTGAGGCATTTTGTTTCTTGGGTTCTTGCAGAATAGGTGTTCCTGATTCCAAACATGTGCTTATTGAGCCTTCAATGTAGGAAGACTTCCTGCGTCTTCGTGTTAGAGATTTCTGAAAGAAGAATGGAGCCTTAATCCTGATCAAAAACCCTAACCCTAACCCTAACCCCAGGTCAAAAAACCTAACCCTAACCCTAACCCTAGGTCCTCATCAGTGTCTGTGTCAGTGTGTGTGTGTGTCGTATCTGTGTCAGTGTCACATGTGTGTCCTGTGAGAGGGAGAGAGAGAGAGAGAGAGAGAGAGAGGGTTAGGGTTTACCTAGAGGAGGAGGAGGAGGAGGAGGGGGGAGGACGCGGCCAGAGGGGGGAGTACGCGGCTGGAGGCGGGTTGCCGGGAGGGAGGAGGGGGCACCGGAGGGAGGAGGGGAGCCGGAGGGGGAGGACGCGGCCGAGGGGGGTCACCGGAGGGAGAAAGGAGGAGCCGGAGGGGAGAGATCGAGAGCGGAATTGAATTTTGGGAGAGGGAGAGGGAGAGATCGAAGAAAATGGGGGGAATCAGCCCTAAGTAAAAACTTTAGCGACGTTTTTAGCGACGCCAATAATGACGTCGCTAAATTCTAAATTAGCGACTATTTAGCGACGCCAATAATGACGTCGCTAATTTACGTCGCTAATTTAGAATTTAGCGATGTTTAGCGACGCCAATAATGATGTCGCTAAATTAGCGACGTTTAAGACGTCGCTAATGACGTCGCTAAATGTCCAAAATATATACGTCGCTAAAAACGTCGCTAAACGTCGCTAAATAAAACATATTAGCGACGTTTAGCGACCTAAATTGAACTTATAGCGACTAATCTTTTAAAAACTGAATAAAAGTCGCTAAACGTCGCTAAATGTCGTCAATTAGCGACGTCTTGCGACGTTTTTACATGGAGTCGCTAAATTAGCGACGTTTTTAAATAGACGCTAAAAAATGTCGCTAATCCCGCTTATTCTAGTAGTGAACGCTATGGATATCAGAATCTTTCAGGGATTGATACTCCGGACAGGTGTGACAAGAGCCTGAAGATGAATCCTAGAGAAAGTGTCAGACAACTAGACTATTCAAGTATCATCAGGATTTTGATGTATGCAACAACTGCCACAAGGCCTGACAAAGCTTTCGTCATGGGGATGCTGAGTCGGTTCACGAGAAATCCAGGTATTGAACACTGAAAAGTAGTGAAGAGAGTAATAAGATATCTTAAGAGGATTCATGAGTATGCACTGTACTATAGCAGGTATCCGACAGTAGTGGACGGCTTTAGTGATACAAGTTGGTATTCAGAAGTAGAGAACAAAAGGTTCACAGGAGGATACGTCTTTTCCGTGGGTGAAGCTGCTATATTGTAGAAGTCGAAGAAGCAAACAATGCTCTCTTATTCCTCAATGGAATCAGAGTTCTATGCACTGGAAGTTACAGCGGAGGAAGCAAAATGGATTCGAGAGCTCATGCATGATCTTCAATTGGTTAGTGCATAGATTTCGACAATACCGATATACTGCGACAACTAGGATATTACAATGGTGGCATCAAATGACCTCTTCAATGGTAAGAAGAGGACTATGCGGCTGAGGCATAGGACAATGAACGATCTTATCAAGACTCGGGTCATTATCGTGATTGATGTTCGGATTCAAGAAAATTTGGCTGATTCGTTCACCAAAGGTCTCAAGCATCAGCTGGTCGAGGACACAACAATCAAAATGGGATTAAAGATAATATTATATTATGTCTATGTAATTCTACCATAAAGTTTTATACTATTAATTCAAAGAAAAATCTACTAGGCATCTAAATTTTGGTTCAAAGAAGGATCATTGACTAGAAGAATATCAGGAACAATGGGTAGTCCTTTGAGATATTGAGAGGTTACGGACCCAGAACCACTGTTGCCTACTATTTGTTCTCTTAGTAGAACAAATTTCTGTGGAAGGATGGCATAGGCGCCTTAATGAGTTCTAGGGTATTTGGAATGTCCGGTATGCATTACAGGAAGTACGATAGCACAACACTACAAATAAGTGAAGGACTCCATGCTACAGTAGATGACACCACCATGAGGTTCCTCTATAGGGTAATGCTTCATCTTTGTGATCTATGTCACAACAGCGTAGCACCGCATATAAGCAGGTGGCCTAATATTATAAAATAAAGAGTGGTAGGCAGCACTACAAAGTGGCCGGTGTCCTCATGTTACAGTGGTGTGACACCACCAAGAGTTACATAGAGAGGGCAAAGCCTTGGCTATGCGAGACATGTTATAATGCAGTAACACCGCAAGGAAGCACAAGGCTTCATGCTGGGTAGTTTGGCACTACAAAGAGGCTGAAACCTTATGCTATAGTGGATGACACCACAATGAGGTGGGACCTCGGCTTTGGGCTATGTCATAGCGGAGTAGCACCGCAAGTAAGCGTAAGGATTCATACCAAGGACTCTTTAAAAGAAATCACCTAGAGTGTATAGAAAGAGATATAGGCCATCTCTTGAGGGTAAACTTGTAAACGTCCAAAATACATACACCAAAACCAAGCGTGCATAGGACCTTTATTGTGCAACCAGAAGCACATCTAATATCATTGTGTGAGTGAGAAAAATTGCAACTATGGTGCAGAATTCAAGGCCTAATTCATTCTTGTATCCTACTTTTATTTGACCCATTCGAAAAGATTCAAGTCGAAGCGACATCTATCCTAATTCATGATGAGCAGTCACTATGAGGAACGCTCAACCCATATATTGATATATGTGGGGGATTGTTGGTGTTATTTCCTTTGGACTAAGAAAAATAGTCCCACATTGGCTATACCACCAAGTGGGTATCTCAATATAATACTTTGTATGAGTTGAGGTATGCACAGGGTATGGTGGGGCACATGGGTACCATGTAGGGGTATTTTATTAGGATGAAAAAGGATTAACTCCATATTGAAAGCATTTATTCTTTTTGTCATGCTCTTGGAATTATTTTAACAGATCTACGACTCAGACTCGGAATCGGACTCAGACTCAAACTTGGGCTCAAGGGCACAAAGTGGCACTTTATTGGCACACTTTGCACTGGCGCATATGCTGCTGTTTGTGCGGCTGCATGAGCGGACGCATGAGCGATTGCTTGCGTGATCACTGCTATCGGATATATTTGAACGATTATAGGAAAGTATTGTCAGTTATTCAGATTCGATTTTTATGGGATTTGAATTAATTTTTGCTTATATTTGTAGGATTTACAGTTATTTTGTTCCTATCTTTTTATAACTAATGGGCGTCTTGGCTCCTCTATAAATATATACTCTCTTCGTACCTCCATTGAGGACTTACTTCAAAATAGAGAAAACTAAGAGAGTTGCTGCTACCATCATTAAAGTCCAGGAAGTTCGTGCGAGTCCAAGTAGGAGGTGACAACGAGCATTCCATAAGTTCTTCATGAACTTGCTGCTTCCTGAAAGAAGATCATGTGGGGATGAATTTTGCTTTGCGCAACGATGATCTTCATCACCCCAGCAAGCAATATTCTTCTTCTTCTTCCTCTTTTCTTCTGCGTGTTGTAACTCTGTTCTGTCCGTCTTCAACTGCGATTGCAAGGAAGAACGATAAGTTTATTTTTCTGATTCTTTTGTTATCTTGTGTAGAAGTTGTAATCAGAATCATTATATAGTTGTTCGTTGGATCGAGACAAATCAGTAAGAAAACTCTTGTGTGAACTCCTAATCTTGACTTTAACTTCTGGTTCTACCATCTTTGTTTAAGGCCCGAGACTAACAAACTTTTCTATACTTCAAAAGGTTAAACTACAACTAACCAAGTATTTAAGGTATGCCATAGAAAAATAATAAAGAACAAAAAAAAAGAGAAAGTGGATATGACATAGTCACGATAAATTTTAATCAAATTCCCAACATGTGAAATGGCAAAAGATTTTGATAAAACTCTTCTATTTGAATTGCTTTGAAATCATGTTAAATCCTCCTTGCAAGCAACCATTATATCAAAAATTTGAGACTAGTAAAACCAAAAATAAACTTAAAAATAAATATCATTTTAAGATAAACTTTGTGGATCGAGAACCTTCTCTACCAATAAAATCTACAAGATGTAATCTGGTAGATTTATGAATCTCTTATACTAGCTTTGTCTAGGGAGCTGAGGATCAGTGCCGGTCTTTCGATTTTGAGACATGAGGCAAACTCTAAAAATAATGTCAAAGTGGTGCCCTCAAAGCTTAATGTCCATATAATATTATTTTCCATCGATAATGATACAATAGTATTTTCAACCAAAAATGTAAGAAATAAAACAATAAACAAAATTTAATATCCATAAGAACATATGTTTTAATAAAATACTAATAAAATTGAAGATGTTTCGAACCAAAAAATAAAACTGATGTTCCAGACAAAAAATAAAAAGAAAGCTAACAATGTTTGAATCATCCAAATAAGACAAAGTATCATGAAGTACTCCACCCCGATAACATCCTATATGCTGGAAAATCGTTGATGGTCCACATGAGGGACGCTTTCATCTAAAAGTTCTGCTCCTTCGATATATCATATGTCCGAATGCCGAATTACCACAATTGTTTCAACTCATCCACCAACGGCTGCAAGTAGATATCGATTTTCTTCTTTGGATTTTTTGGACCGGGTATGATAAGTGTCAAGAACATGTAAGGAGTCTTCATTCACATCTACGGTAGTAGATTGTAAGGAGTCAAAATTATCGGCCAACAAGAGTATTGAGATCCTGACTGTCCGAAATGAGTTAATCCATCAGAATATAAACCCAACCGAACATTCCTGGGCTCCGCAAAAAATTTAGGATGACACAAATCAAAATGCTTCCATGCCTCTCCATCGAAAGGATGAGATAATTTGCCTTCATCCATCTTTCGTTCTTTGCTATGCCATGTCATGTGTTGTGCTGTATTTGCGAACATATAAATCCTCTGTAGCCTACTTATGATCAACAAAAATTGCATGTACTTGTAGGGACGCAACCTTGCTCGGACAATTAACTTTTCCTTGCCCCGAATTGGCTTGTACATGTCCGCATGACAGAAAATATATTTATTTTTATCATTGTTCTCCTTATAGTACATTATGCAACCATTTCAATAATAATCTATCTTTTTGTAGCCTAATCTGAGTTTTCGTATTATCATATTTGACTTGTAGAAGTTATCAGGCAACTCATTCGATCATTTTGGCAACAACTCTCTAACAAACTGAATTATCCGATCGTAGCATTCCAGCGGCAAGTTAAAATTAGACTTTGGGTTCAACAGCCGCATCACCACCGACAGGACAGAATGAGAATCATAATCCGAGTATAACGGAGTATCGACATTCTTGAACATATCATAGAATTCTTTCACATCAGGATTAGGATCCTCCGGATCAAAACTTGGGCCGGCCGCATCAAATACCAACTAACGCGCCAGGTTTCACAGTCGATTCAAAGTTATCTCTGAGAGTGGACCCTTCTACCTCCGTATTGAAGGATGAATGATGATAATGCAAAAACAAAGGTTCTCCTTGAGCCATCCACTCCTAGTAGTTTGGTATAAAACCCTTCTTGTAGAGATGCTCCCTCATGAGATCCAGCTCTTTGAATGGTATATTATGACATTTGACACAAGCACACTTGATGAGCCTCTCATCCACGAAATAAGTTTGACTACTAGCGGATTTAAGGAATTCCTCAACGCCCGCCATGAAATCATCTTTCAAACTAATCCTACTCTCATGTCACAGATTGTACATCCACAATCGGTCAACTAAGTATCGACTCATTGATTCTGCATGTACCATATATTCAAACAATATTGATTAGATCAAGATGATTTAGGATATTTGCTAAAGAATTAGTTAGTTAGGATACTTGATGAAGAAGTGTTGTAAAGAACAAAATGAGCTATTGGAAAGACCATATTTGAGCATTTCTCTGTGTTTTACAAGTATCCAAAACCATAATTCCTTGACACTCATCTGAATATGGCCGATACATGCCATAGCATAGTAAGGTTGGAACTACTAATTATTATTCATATTAGTACCCTGAAGTGATAATCGACACTCATAGTAATGATCCGATACCGATTTGATACAAAGACCAATACACTAAAATGTTAATAATTTGTTATAGGTTAAATTAGTGATAACCATATCGATTTTAGGGCCGATGAATAAGTCGATATCGATACAGATTTTTGAACGTTATATATTCTATTTCCGATATTCTAAGATACGCTTAGGCCTATGTATTAAGACTTATGTACGTCTAAGGATACACATATAAATTAAAATAATTATATATGTAATATTTAATTTATCAATCTTCTTCTAAGTTAATTATAAACACATACAATACATATTACCATTTTTGTGTCCTAATACTCGTATTAATTTGTCTGTATTTTTTTTCAATACGTGTGTTCGTGCTATAAATCATTATGAAACCCTTCTTGTAGAGATGCTCCCTCACGAGATCGACCTTTTTGAATGGTATATTATGATATTTGACACAATAGCACTTGATGAGCCTCTCATCCATGAAATAAGTTTGACCACTGGCGTATTTGAGAAATGTTTTAACGCCCGTCCTGAATTCATTTGTCAAATCAATCATACTCTTATGCCACCGATTGTACATTCACAATCAGTTATTTAAGTATTGACTCATTGCCATTTTTCACGTGAATGCTTATGCACGTACCCTATATATTCGAACAATTGGATTATACAAGTGTCAAAAGAAAAAGAAAAGAAAAAAAATAATATAAAGGAGCTATTAGATTCTTCAAATAAACAAGGAAATCATAAATAATCTAAATACATATTCTATTCAGATACAAACTACATACTTAAATTTATATAACTAATTGGTAAAATTTTATATTTATCAAATTCTACTAGCATATTTCCTTCCCCGAATTAGCATATAGTGGCAGGGTCTAAAAGCATAAAGTAAGGTTGTAAAATATATAAAAGAGAAAAACTTATCTATCGATATATAAATCAATCGACAAGGATTACTACGTACTATTGAGTTAAACATACTAATAGTTATTGGTTTTCATTACCAAAAAAACTGATACATTGTGTTAAACTTATATGAACATAACATAGTTTGCAATATCGGCGATACCGATCCAATATAGACCAAAATTCGATATCGATGATTCTAACATTCAATGTCTCTTTTGTTACACCCCGATCTCCCGCAGGCAATCGGCCATCCCCTCTGGGCGCGAATCACCGCGCCAGTGCTCCTGCGTGACGGTCGCTTGACCCATCTGGACGTGATGCCGCACGAACGTAAGTCGCACCCGTGCAAGGCCATAGTCCATGCAGTGATTATAATTCGTCTAGCAAAATTATCCAACTTTAATGTTATCGTTCAGTAGATCCATAATCAACTTCTATCATTCCTCGAGCAACTAAGTTTCAAATATTCAAGCCCAAGTCTAATCCATCTTTTGATACGTTTCCTTCATCGAGTTCGTTTGGAATAATCACTGAACATGTTCCCATGAGTTCGATCATCCCCGCCGTACATAAAATTACCACGCCGACGCTCCCGCAGTGTAATCGTTCTCGCTGGGACTGATTTCGAAGGTTATATTTTTAAACTAGATTTCAAGAATGTTCCTCCATACTCCAAGCCAAATCACTACCAGAAAAAGTCAAATTAGCGACGTCTAAAAATGTCGCTAAATAACCAAAAATCGTCGCTAATTAGGTTTAGCGACGTAATTAGCGACGTTTCAAAGCAGTCGGAAAACACCAAGTCGCTAAAACAAAAAATGTCGCTAAACGTCGCTATGCCGACATTTTTTAGCGACTTTAATGTGTCACTAAATTTAGCGACGTTTTGCGACGCCAAGTCACTAAAAAGCGACGTTTAGAAAAGTCGCTAAACGTCGCTGATTAGCGACATCTATCGCGACGTTACACCGACGTTTTTAATGACCTGGCTATACTGCCATGTCAGCAATTAGCGACGTTTAGCGACGTAATTAGCGACGTCATTAGCGACGTCATTAGCGACGTTTTACAGCGTTGCTAAGTAGCGACGTAATTAGCGACGTAAATTAATGTCGCTAAACGTCGCTAATAACCTCGCTAATTTTTAAAAAAAAAATAATAATAATGTGCAGAAGCAAACATTGGTGATTCCCTGCAGTTTTACATCATCTTCATCATACACACCAACATGATTCAATCTAGTTAACTATATAATCCAATTAAATTAAAGACCACAAGAAGTATCAATCCAATTAAATGTGGATAACTATATAATCCAATTAAATTAACTAAAAAATTAAAGACCACAAGAAGCATCATACATCATGTCTATTGTTGAAGTATCAATAATTCATAAATAATAATAAAAATAACTATACTACTACGGATCTGCAGGAGGCTGACCAGCGGCGCGCTTGAAGGTTAACAACTCCTCATACTCGTCCCGTGGAATCGACACCGATGTCGATGGAGAAGGCAGTGACGTCGGTGGAGGCCGTGCCCGCTCCAAGTATGCGAGTCGCTGGTTGTTAGAATCCAGGGTAGATAACAGCCTCGTACTGCTATCACCCATTGAATCCTGCATCCTCATCAGGTTCTCGCCCATCGATAGCTGTGACGCATGCATCCTCGTCAGCTTCTCGCCCATCGATAGGTGTGACGCCTGCAGCTCCATGATGTTGCGATCATTGGAGGCTCTAATATCATTTATCAATTCTCGTAGCTCCGTCATGCTGCGGTCGAGCATATCCAATCGTGCGATGAGCATCGGATCGTCCGCCTGCAGTTGGGACCGGGACTGGTCCTCCATACTTCGCAGTAAGTCGTCACGGAGAGACGCAATCTGACGGTCAACGGCCTCCTGGACGGCCTCCTGGACTCTGGCAGACGACTGCGAGGGCTGCGACTGCGAGGGGTGTGTGGAATGCACAGCTGTCGGGGAGGCCCTAGATGACTGCGTCGCAACCAGGGCGCCATAGGAGCCCGTACCGTAGTACGTACCCCTCTGGAGACCACCAGTTGCGGTCACCCACAGGTCGTCCACCGACGGAGATGGACCGGGCTGCGACGAAGCACCAGCCTCTCCAGGTGTAGGTGCACTAGCAGTCGCCCGCTTACGAAGCCTAAGACACTCGGCCTAGAAAAGGTTTGGAAACTCAATAATTGCCTAAGTTATATTAAAATAAACACAAAGTAAAGTAATACTTACATAGGTCTCTGAGGCCCTCTCATCAATGAGATTTCCGTCCTTGCGATGGGTGGCCAAGAAGACGGTCACCATGTTTGCATCCTCACCCCTCTGTACCTGTTAAAAATATATTTTTTATTACTAAACTTAAATAGTTTTTCCAAGTACCATTTTATGGTACTTATATTAAAATAATATATTTTAAAAGAAAAAACATACCAAACGACGAAAATGTTCCGTCATCGGAATCGAGCCACCACACCACTTGGCAGCATTCTGCCTAGCCGCCTTGGCCTTCTTAGACCTTTCCTTGTAGCTCGGATCGTCGAATCTAGCCCTCATCGCAGTCCACTGCTCAGGCGTGATCCAACCTTGGATCAGTTTTCCAGCACGATCACGAGCCTTCTGGTCATCCAGAGCATCTCGGATAAGCTTGGCGGCAACGGTAGGAAAGAGTCGCTCAATCAACTCGGCCCGGTACGGAGGATAAAAATACGTTTGCTACAATAAATAATTCATTAAGTTAGCATCACGAATATGCATAAATTAGAAGATTTATTTAATATACTTTTACCTGGAAGTGCGCAAACCAGAACGCCTTCCTCTCCTCCGGAGCCTCAGAGTAGTTGATCCAAGGGCCACCGTAGTTGTTCCTCAAAAATTGGCCCAGGCGTCTCTGAACCGACGATGGACGATATCTATACAGAAATAATAATTTAGATTACTGAAAAAGTCAATATACGATGAATAAAGAGAAACACAAATATATACTAAACCATCTAATTGACTTACTTTGTACCGTCGGCCCAAATCTCTGTCCTCGTCTCCTCCGGTGGTGCGCATGGAGGATCTTGCTGATGCTGGGACAACGTCGGCACGACCTCCTCTACATGCTCATCTGTCTCCATGGTTCCGTCAGCAGGAGGAACGCTGGACGAGGGAGTACTATCACGCCTGGAACTACTCGTCCCAGGAGTGATGCCACGCAACGTCGTCGCAGTCGGAGATGTGGCTGATCGATATACTGGAGTACTGGGCGACGATGATCCGGAACCAATAGTAGGCAGTACCGGAGTGGCACTCTGTCTACCTCGGGACCTGCCGAATCCTCCGCGTCGTCCTGTCATATCTGATAACAACATATGATGAATATAGAGAAACATAAATATATACTATATTCTACAGTCGAAATGTGATACATATCTCAAAGCATTATACAGTCAAAATATAATACATATATTCGTTAATGTCAACATCTACTTCTACATGCAATATTTACAGTCCAAATACAGTTACATTCTACATGGAATATTTTATATTTTCAATCATCTTCAGAAAATTTATCTTGTTCGCCTTTCTCGTCCTGCTCTTCCTCTTTCTCGTCTTCACTTTCATCTACTTCGTCGTCCTCTTCGGATAATTCTACATCTTCTACATTATTACTCGTGTAATGAGTAACTTCCGTTGAGTCCACATCTACAATATTTGTTACAAGAGGTAGATCGTCCTCCTGATAAACTATTTCGTCAATGTCAAAGGTATTTCTAGCTTTAGTCTTGCATACTGCCCACCAATCCGACCTCGCTGTCCCCCGTCTAGGATAAGTTGTGAAGTACACGAGCTGAGCCTGACTTGATAGGACAAATGGTTCGTAGCCTTGATATCTACGCTTGTAGTTTATATCCACAAGGCCATGCTTGTCAATTTTCCAACCTTGATCTTGAATCGGATCGAACCATTCATACCTGAATAGCACGATATTAGCAGGTTCTGGGCCATAATTATATGTCAACTCTACAATCTCTCGTAAGATGCCAAAAAAATCATTGTCCGGATTGACGTCTTTGTAGTTTGTAGATTTGATACACAAACCACTATTTTTCGTGGAATCAAGATCCAGAAAGCTGTCTCTGATAGGAGCATTTGTTGACTTGAACCTGAACCCATTCACACAGAAACTTGGCCATATTTTTACGGCAGTAATTGGTCCCTTGGCTAGAGTCCTAATAGATTCAGTCTCGGGTGATATTAGACGATCGACCTAAATACCAAAGTAGCGATAGTAAGTTATTTGTTTTGCAAGTGCAGAAATAAAAAGTAATTATCAAGCATCTTACATATGCGCTCAACCAAGAAGAAAAATGGCATCTCATATCTTGTTCTACTTCTTCGTCTGTTATGTAGGGTCTAACCGACCTCAACTCATCATTATATGTGCTGAAAAACAATGAAGCAACTGCTGATTAGTAGCATAATAGTATCTTATACTATTACATTGAGATGATGTAAATGTGGACGTATTAATTACTTACCCCTCTAGCTTCTCCACTTCATCCTTGTCGCAATTGAGTAATATATACAATTGAGCAGCCCTTAGCTCATCGTCATTCAAATATCTCTTCTTTATTTTTTCCGAGGGCTTTCCGGATGCATTGAATACTTTGAGTATTGCATCATTAGATTCCTGATATGCGTCGTCGTTTCTGGGAGCTTTCGTCCTATTAGTAGCAACATGCGGTTTGAAATACGTCGAGTAAAAGTTTGTAATCTCCTCGAGAACATAAGCTTCACAAATAGAGCCTTCAACCCGTGCCTTATTTTTCACCTTTCTCTTTAGGTGATTCAGATGGCGCTCGAAGGGGTACATCCACCGATAACCGACAGGACCACCAACACGTGCCTCATAGGAAAGATGAATTAGCAAATGCTCCATAGAGTCGAAGAATCCAGGAGGAAACACCTTCTCGAGCTTACATAGTGTTACCGCAATGTCCCTCTCTTGCTTTTCTAGACGATCGACGAGCAACTTAGTACAACAAAGATCTCTGAAGAATATGCTCAGCTCTGTCAATGGGTCCCAAACGACCTGCGGTAAGAATTCCCGAAATGCAATCGGAATTAACCTCTCCATGAATACGTGACAATCGTGGCTCTTCATACCTACTAGTTTGTTCTCCTTGAGGTCGACGCATCTTTTCAAGTTCGACACGTACCCGTCTGGAAACTTGAGACCCTGAATCCACCTACAAAGTCTACCTTTATCCTCTTTATCCAGTGAGAAAACTGACTTAGGTTGCTTTAACTTTCCATTCCCCTCCTCTATCAAATGTAATACAGGACGTCTACATATATCTTCTAAGTCCAACCTGGCCTTCGGATTATCTTTCGTCTTCCCCTTTACATCCATTACAGTATTAATTATGCTATCAAACACATTCTTCTCGATATGTATGACATCAAGGTTATGTCTGATCAGATTGGTGCTCCAATATGGCAGATCCCAGAATATACTCCTCTTCGTCCAGTTATGGGTACGAGCAAATCCGTCACACTTGTACCCCTTAGCAGGCTTTTCGATAGCACTTGGTAAATCTTTTACCTCTTCCCATATCGTGCATCCGGGCCACCTTGGCGGTGGATTGGCCTTCTCCACAACTCCCGCACGAAAAGCATTCCGATTCCTCCGGTACGGATGATCCTTCGGCAAAAATTGTCGATGACAATCGAAGAAGCACGGTTTGCCTTCGTGTTTCAAACGGAAAGCCTGAGAATGGTCCATGCAATACGGACATGAGAGACGACCATGGGTGCTCCATCCCGATAATATTCCATAGGCCGGAAAGTCGTTGATGGTCCACATAAGTGCTGCCCTCATCTGAAAATTCTGCTTCCTAGAAACATCGTACGTGTTGGCACCTACTTCCCACAGCTGATTCAACTCATCTATCAAAGGCTGTAAATACACATCGATGTTCCTCTTCGGATTGTTCGGACCCGGGATAATAACGGTTAGGAACATATACGGAGTCTTCATGCACATCCAAGGCGGTAGATTGTACGGAGTGACGATCACAGGCCAACACGAATACTGGGAGCCCAAAAGTCCGAATGGGGTAAAACCGTCAGAGCAGAGCCCCAATCTGACATTACGTGCTTCCTCGGCAAAATGTGGATACTCTTGATCAAAGTGCTTCCATGCTTCTCCATCGGATGGATGATCCAATACTCCTTCGATCTATTTTCGCCTGTGCCAACTCATGTTTTCTGCAGTCTCCTTAACCATAAACAACCGCTGCAACCGCGGCGTCAAAGGCAAGTAGTGCATCGAATCGGTAGGCTTCCTTGCACCGACAGACTTTCCTCTAACAGTGGCCTTGTAGCGATCAGCACCACAGAATCTGCACGCATCTTCATCCTTGTCGTCTTTGTAGTACAACATGCACCCGTTGCGACATGCATCAATTTTCTCGTATCCCATCCAAAGCGATCTCACCATCCTCTTAGATCGATAAAAGTCTTTTGGCAACATTGTACCCTTGGGCAAGATCTCTATAATCAAATCGAGCAGTCGATTATAGCATTCTTGCGACATGTTAAAATCGGACTTGATGCTCAATAATCTTGTAACCACCTCCAACGGGGAATGATCCTCACAACCAGGATATAGTGGAGTCCTTGCATTCTCAAGCAACTCCATAAACTTTGCAGCATCGACATTCGGTGCCTCCTCAGCTGCATCATAATTGTCCGAATTGAAACTCGGTCCTGCCGCATCATAATTGTCAGGATTGAAACTAGGCCCCGCCGCATCATAAACCATATTCACCAACCCGTCGTCGTAAGCATCGTGGTCTTGGACATCCATATACGGCTCCACATAGGGCTCCGACTCCGATGCTAGAGATACAAGTTCTCCGTGCGCGGTCCACTGATAGTAATTCGGCGTAAAGCCCTTCGAGTATAAATGATACGTAACTTCCACTTCTGGATGATATTTCCTGTTGCGACATCTCACACACGGACACTTAATTTTGGTACCGTCCATGTACTGAGGGAACGCCTTGGCGAACTGCAGGAACTGCTGTACACCCTCAATGAATTCATCCCGCACACCGCACATGTCATCAGGATGACGGTTGTACATCCACGAACGATGACGCAGATAGTAATTCATATCTATTTCTAGATACTTCTGTAAAAATGACAGTATGTATCATATAAATTATTACATACAGTGGTTTATCACCTAGCTTCATAACTTAACCGTACTATAAAAATCATATCTGATATAATACATACTTTCATTTATTAAAGTCTAAAATAAGCAATATTCATGCTAACCCATCTTAAACCAGCTAACCAATACCTGGACACTAAGCTAACTAAAACTAGTATACATAGCTCACTAAATGCAACTGAAAACGGATACTGATACAGTGGGACTTGTTGATACTTACTGATACATGGTTGCTGAAATGACACAGTGCTGATGGTTTTCCTCTTCGGTTGCCTGCTCACTGTTGCAGACCTCCTTCTCACTGCCCACTACAAGGCTCGAGCATGCCATCCCGCTTATTCTAGATACTATCTTAGTACACTCCTATCTAACATCTCTAAACATCACTAACCTACATATCTATATATACCCTATTAACACTTGACTTTATACCTTGCCTGCATCAACTCCTACAATTGCCTGTACTGATACCTCACACAGTCCCTGATACGTATCAATGTATAAGTACTGATGACTGATACCAAACTGAAACTGAGATGCACTAAGGCATGCCTCTGCACTGCCTAGGGACTGCCCCCAAGCCTAACTGACAGGCACCATTTGGGTGCACTGCTGCAGTGCCCCATGCCAGAGCCCCAAGTCTGTGTCCATGTGATATTAGTATCTGTGTCCATGTGATATTAGTGTCTGTGTCCATGTGATATTAGTGTCTGTGTCCATGTGATATTAGTGTCTGTCTGTGTCCATGTGATATTAGTGTCTGTGTCCATGTCAAAAAACTTAATCCTAACCCTAGGTCCTTATCAGTGTCTGTGTCAGTGTGTGTGTGTGTCGTGTCGTGTCTGTGTCACCATCTGTGTGTGTGTGTCGTGTCTGTGTCAGTATCACATGTGTTCTGAGAGAGAGAGAGAGAGAGAGAGAGAGAGAGAGAGAGAGTTAGGCTTTACCTAGAGCTCGAAGAAGAGGAGGGGGATGCCGGAGTAGCCGCGGGGGAGGTCGACGGAGCAGGCGGTCGACGGAGCGGGGGGGGGGGGGGGGGGGCGGGGGAAATTTTGTTTCGTTTCGAAATTTCAACACATGGGGAAAAACGAAACCGAGCCCTAATTAACCAAATTTTAGCGACGTTTAGCGACGTCAAATAAGGACGTCGCTAAATTAAATTATAGCGACTTTACGGTCGTCGCTAAACACGTTGCTAAATATTTCTAATATAAACGTCGCTATTTGCGTCGCTAAACGTCGCTAACTTAGATATATTAGCGACGTTTAGCGACCAAAATTGAACTTATCGCGACTAATCTTATAAAAACTGAACATAAGTCGCTAAATGTCGTTAAATGTCGCCAATTAGCGACGTCTACCGACGTTTTACATGGAGTGCTAAATTAGCGACGTTTTTACCTGGAGTCGCTAAAAAATGTCGCTAATCCCGCTTATTCTAGTAGTGAATCCATTATCACTTACTCTTTCATCGAACCACAGGATTCACTCTCGGGCTAACTTCTATTCGAGCGATATTGTATTCAAGTTTAATCCCTTTGTTTCAATCTGAAGTCGCTCGCATGATCCTCCATGTTTCCAACAAGTTTTCCTTAACCAAGATATCGATTTCTATTTTTACGAATCCCTATTCGATATAAGCCCTATCATTTATTTAAGACATTCTCAAATCGTTCAATCCGACTATCGCACGAGACCTATGAATCCGTTTGGATATTTCTAAATGATCCATACACCACTCAGAATCGAGTCACCCAATTAAATCACCAATCGTGTTCGCATCAATAACTAGCATATTCACCAAATTTTTCTTAGAATTCCTGACGATACTTAAGTATCGTCTGATAAGTCTTAGTCTCATATATATCATGTTGATAGTCATCAAAGTAAATCATATTCGATTTGTATCTTCCGACACGAAATACCATTTGAGCTACTTCCCAAAATTTAAGCATAATTCTCTATATTCGCCTAAGCGATAATCTGATAATATTTCTATCGGTTGCTATTCTAGGTTCGACTTGTCTTTATCTGAACGGTATCCTAGTCTCGTTGCAACTTAGCTTGCACCAAAAGGGTCTTGGCGCACGATACTCAACACAACTTAGCTGAAAGACTATGTGTATAGCTAACCGTTTGAACGATATTCTATTTCTTACACTAACCAGCTAGAATTTACGTATAGGTATTCGAGTTCGCACATAACTTGCAATTCTAGCACGAGTCTATTCCAACCAAGCCTAATACAGGTTGGCACAAAGGCTTTCGTAATACAATTTTGTACACGCAATCTTATCATTCACATACACTTTTTGAAAGTATTAGACTCATTGTTAGGAATATTCTGATGGGACATTGAGAGAGAGTGTATGAACATAACCCACGAACGAGCTTTCAAAACTGAGAAAATTGAAATAAAGTCCAAAGACATAAAACCATGCTTTGATACCAATATGTCACGCTCCGATCTCCCGCAGGAAATCGGCCGTCTCCGCTGGGCCCAAATTATCGCGCCAGCGCTCCCGCGGGACGATCGCTTGAGCCATTTGTGCGTGATACCGTACGAGCGTAAGTCACGCCCGTGCAAGGCCGTGGTCCATGAAGGCAGTAAGAGGTCTAAGCCACAGAGTCGTATAGATAGCTCGAGTGCAGCGGAATAATAAATGCATATGCGAATGGTAACAAGTTCATAAAGTCGTCAATATTAGGTCCTGACCGAATGTTGCTCCCCGAGTTGTCTTATCAAAATTCTTACTCAAATTGTCGTGCTGCAGTCCCCTAGTTCGGGAACTACCTTGGTGACCTAATGGTCCCGAATACTTTCATGTTCAAACTTGCTCAAAACGGCTAATTGATAGTCTCCCGGCCAAACGAAGTAAGTCCTGTTCCGAGTCATGATCTAGGTCGTGGCACGAATCTATAAGATAAGCATTTCACATAAAGGTGAACGCTATACTTACTCAAATTAAGTTATACTTGAACCATAGACAGTATGACTTAGTACGAGTACGTAGGTGTCATTGAGTCACGACATAGTCTCTAAGACGAGCAGTATACGCAAGTGTAGCAGTGTTCTACGAAGAGTATATAAGCAAAGACAAGTTCATCGTGGATGGGATTATTCCCTTAGCTAGGTGCGTTGTATTCTTTTTTAGCATGCAGAGATGATTCACCTAGCAACTAGCATGTATTGTCCATATTTTAAGTGTGTTAGCTAAGCAAAGATAAGTTCATCATAGCCACCCACCTTAGCGATGATTCGTCTCGGTCGAGCGATACTCCGAGCGAACCGCTGAAAACCTATGCCGGAACTCCTGAAGGGCCAAGTCTGGAAATCCTTTTACCTTAAACGAGTATTCTCGCTGAGCAAAGCGGGTCGGGTCATTCCATCTTTGCCGTTTGAATCGGTTGTCTGCTTGCGCGGAATGGATCGTTACATCTTTTTCGGTCAATTCGTAAAATAAAATTGATGAAATAAAGGCCAATTACAAAGGTGTAAATAATAACGTTGTAAAAACATCTAATAGAGTATTTACATGTATATTTGTGTCCATATCAATGTTCTCGTGTCTAGTATCTCATGTCTACGTGTCCAGCACCCTAAATCCTGTATGCTTAATAATTAACCAAAATACGAATGAGGATTAGGTTAGAGCTTACCTTCGACGGAGGAGGAGGGGATCTGACGGAGCGTGGGCCGGAGAGGGGGTAGAGGCGGACTGAGGGGGGCAGAGAGGGGGGTTCGAGGAGGGGGCCGAGGAGCGGGAAGCCTGAGGGGGTTGAGGAGAGGGGGGTTCGAGGAGGGGGGCGAGGAGCCAGAGTGGGGTTGCCGGAGAGGGGGGGTTCGAGGAGGAGGTCGAGGAGCTGGGGGGTCATCGGAGCCGGGGGGAGGAGGTGTCGAGGAGAGAGGGAGAGAGAGTATCGAGATCGAGAGAGAGAGAATGAAAGATTGAGAATGAGGAAAAATGAAACGCGCTCTGGAATTTTAAGTTTTCGATGCGACGGATATTTTCGTCGCTATTCCGTCGCTAACGTAACAGCGACGGATTAGCGACGGCTTGTTGACGAAAAATAATATAATTTGTTTACATTAATAAATTAGTCATAATTTCGTCGAAAGTTGGTCGCTGACTCAGCGACGGATTATTTTCCGTCGCTGAGATCCGTCGCTATTTAACATTATACTTGTAGTGATATTTGGACTCCAAAATTTACCAATTCTAGACTGGACCGCAACAGGGCCTCCTCCCCCAAGGGACCCCTCAAGTTTGTTTTTTTAAAATAACAGTTGTTTTCAGCTATTAGAAAAAGATAGCAGCTTTATCTCATTGTCTAGCCCATGTGCAAAAAAAAATTTTGTTGAAAAAACTAACAAAGGGCCTGCTAGGAAAGTAGGAAGTTCATGGAGGCCAATTGCGGTAATTGAAACCTATCCCTTGGAAAAAGAAACGTGGTCATCCCTCATATCTCCCTCTCTCCGAAAAATTGCTCCCAATGGTTATTTTGTGTGGAAATGGTCCTCTCCCTCTCGCAGCCGCGTCGCAGGTATTTCTCTAATTCTCTTCTTTAATTTTCAACGTCTCTTTTAGTTTCCCTTGTGAAGTTTATATAAATTTGAGTATTTGGTTGACTATTTGATTTATCATCTCTCTTTCTCTAAGTCTCTAAATAATATTTTCTGATAACTGATACATGTCTCTCTAAGTTTTTTGCTTCACTCGAGGCACGTCCGAATTTGAAATTTTATGTGTACATAATTGACAATTTTGTACATAAAAACGCAATTTTTTCTTCTTCTTAGATTTACTTTGTGTATTTTGTTTCATCTTTTTAAATAAATTTGGAGCTCGGATTTGCTTAATTTATTGAATCTTGCTAAAATTTTATGTGTATTCAAGGTCTAATTATATTGCATTTTGGATTTATTGAATTTATAAAACAATATAGAGGAATTAGGGCCTCATTTATGGGACTTGTCTAGGGCCTCCAAAATGTTGGAGCTGGCCTGGATCTCGAGTAGAGGTTAACTGATAAAAAAATTTGTGATGAAATTTTAGTGAAGAAATTTATCTTTCAGTGACAAAATTGGGACTTTTAGTGACGAATTTAAGTGACAAATTGGACTTTTACTGATGAATTTTTTAAATTATTCATGTTCACGGAAACTCTGTTCTCCGAAAAAAAATGCAAAAAAATACACCTTTTTGAAGGACGTAATTGGACTCAAATTAGAAATTCACTAACCTTTGTGTTGTTTGTGAAATTCAAGAGAATTCTGATGCTTAATATACAATTTTCTATTTTGGATTCAATGGACTATAGTCTCGTTTGCATTTTGAATTTATGAAATTGTAATTTTATACCTGGGATGATCAATTAAATACGAATAACATATTATAATTTATATTATTTTTTACATATGTATTTATCTAAATTTAATTTATTTAGTGGTAATTTTGATTCAACCATATATCTCACACTTCCTATTTTTTATTTTCTTGAAGTGTGAATCATCTAACATATCTCTTTATTGGTAGTTTTAAATTATGGCTTAAATTTTAGTGTATATATATTTTTGAAGTGGATAGACCAAATGTTCAACCCTAGGGGTAAGGGATGCAACTACTTTTTTGATCGTAATGTCCTACCTGTCTTCTTAATATTTTAATTATTAGATATAAACTATTTATATACTGAAAAATTATCATCAATATAGGTCACAAAGAGTGTGGCTTTTCCTTTTTGTTTAAACAAA
This sequence comes from Iris macrosiphon, assembly GCA_036927795.1. NCBI lineage: Eukaryota > Viridiplantae > Streptophyta > Magnoliopsida > Asparagales > Iridaceae > Iris > Iris macrosiphon. The sequence continues at coordinate 151,258,376 of JAYESA010000004.1, forward strand.
CATAAAATTGTATGTAGCGAATCATATTTCTCTTTAATTTCACAAAGGGCATAAAATTTGGACAAATTTTAAACTCAATCCCAATACGCCCTTTAGAAGGGAGTATTTTTATTTTGCACAACTTACTTCTTCTGAAGGGCGTAAATTTTTTATTTATATTTATTGATCTCGAATGGAGATTAACTGTTGAAATTTTAGTGAGAAATTTTGTCTTTTGATAATGAAATTGGATTTTCACTAACAAAATTTGACTTTTACTGACGAAATTTTGGGGCAAAATTGGACTTTTACTTACGTTTATTTTTTACATTTTTCATGTTCTCAGAAACATTGTCCTTTAAAAAAAATTATGCCCTTTAGAAGGGCGTTTTGGGGCTGACTTTAGAATTTTTCTAAACTTTGTCTTTTGTACATTTAAAGAGAACTATGATGCACTATATACAATTTTCTATTCAACAAATAAACAGAGGACAAAGACATTTAGGGCTACAAAGATATATAATTAAAATATCCACAAAAATAATTAATTTTAAATATGCTTGTTTTTAATTAAATACTGTATTTTTAACTGAATATTATGAACTTTTTAACTAACAACAAAATATTTTCTATTAGGCATTAGCATGTTGCTACCTCGATTTAGTTTTAACTATTATATTTTTTGTCAAAATATATTTAGGACAAGTCTTTCCCCAAATAGTGTTGTAAGGAGGACCAACACTAAATTAGTTTGTTAGGATTCAAACTAATAATGTGATTTTTATCCCTTTAGATTAGTTTAGATTCTTTTTATTTGTTTGTTATTGGGAGGTTAGTTTGGATGATGTTTTAGTTGAGGAGTTGAGATTCTTATCTTTATTGTTATTTGTTTGTTATTGGGAGGTTAGTTTGGAAAGGAAGCTTATTTTTTTTAGAATTATTTTGTGTCATCTTATGGTTGAATGCATGGATATAAATAGAGCCAAAGACTTGTAGAATGAACACATAATGAATGAGAATAAAATCTAGTATTAAACTTTTTTGTGAAACATAAAATTCTTGCTTACATTTTTGCCAAGTTTGGAAAAACATACGAACAATCTTCCACAACTAACGACTCTCTGAAGACGAGAAATCCAAAATGACATCGAATCGACTTTCCCGAAACACAAGTCAAATCTGGATCGAGTATTTGTTAGCAAGTGGCGTGTGCGGTCTTCTTCCTCAACAAGGAGTTGTGTACCAGATTCTATGAAGTCCAAGTACGTGTTGACAACTTATCTGTCGTAGATGAAGTTTGCGCCTTTCTCGAAGACTTGTGGCAGAATCATACTCTTCTGGGTAAGTCGTGCAAGTTATTTTCAAAACCAATAACAGATTCTATGAATTCCAAGTACGTGTTGACAACTTATCCGTCGTAGACGAAGTTTGCGCCTTTCTCGAAGACTTGTGGCAGAATCACACTCTTCTAGGTAAGTCGTGTAAGTTATTTTCAAAACTAATAACAATAATTAAGTCTTCTTCCACTATTCCCTATTTAATCATTACAAAGGAATTGCTCACTAGTTTAATCTTCTACAAACCTTAATTTTGATATTGGATTATTTGAACTTAAGTTCCCGTCCTACGTCAAGTGTTAATTATTTCTCTTTTGTAGAAAATAAAATAAAATTCACAATATTAAAAAATAATTCCAACCTCATCCTTGGCTTGGGTTAGGGCATCCTTAAAGATTTACTTTGTTTTTTCTTTAGTTTGAAATATGAATATTTTGTCTTTTACAACTGTAGAAAGAAATAGAGTGGATGATTCATTATCAATAAATGAGTATATATATATATATACGAGAGGCTAGCTGCTCTCTCTATTATTCTATCCGATGTAGGACTAAAATCTACTAATACTTTAACACCCTCCCTTAAGTTGGAGCATAGATGTCAATCATGTCCAGCTTGTTACAAAGAAACTGAACCCAAGGGCCTAGAAGAAACTTCGTGAAAATGCCAGCTATCTGATCGCCGGTCCTCACATGGTAAATTTTATTAATCCCTTTTGATATTCATTACGGAAAAAGTGGCAGTTAATCTCAATATGTTTTATTTTTTCAAGAAATAAGGGATTGGTGGCAATATAGATAGCTGACTGACTGTCATACCACATATCTGCAGCGTCAGATCCTGTTTGTCTTCTTCCAGCTCCTTTAGAAGATGCTGCAGATATAACACCTCTGTTGTGCCTTGAGCAATAGGTCGGTACTCCGCTTCTAAACTTGATCGCGAGACCACACTCTGCTTCTTGCTTTTCCATGACACTAAATTACCGCCAATAAAAATTGAATAGCCATATGTAGACCATCTAACCAAAGGACAAGCAACCCAGTCTGTATTTAAAAAATATTCTAGATGAGTATGTCCCTCATGCTCCATCTGAATTCCTTTTCCGGGATTTAGGGATAGATAGCGCAGGATTCTGAGAAATTCCAATCAATATGGAACTCGTGGAGAAGCCATAAAAATACTCGTGACACTTACGGTAAAAGAAATGTATGGGCGAGTTATGACCGCCAAGTAGTTGAGTTTTTCAACCACTCGATGATACTAGTCTGGATTGGTTATATCAGTGTCCCTTCATCGGGAAGTAACTTTACTCCTGGGTCCATGGATAAGGTTGCTCCTTTATCTTGTATTATTCTGGCATTAGTTAGGATGTCCAACACATATTTTCTCTGAGACATTATAATATGCTTCTTACCCCGTGTGATATCAATGCCCAAGAAGAAATTCAATGCTCACATGTCCTTAGTCAGAAACTATTCACCTAGAAACTTCTTCGATTGACACATGCCAAACTAAGTAACAAAATTTTTAAATCGACCAAACCAAGCACGAGTTGATTGTTTGAGACAATAGTGGACCTTCTATAGATAACATACTTTATCCTCTCTTGCAACAAATCCAGGAGGTTGTATCATATATACTACTTCTTCTTCAAGGTCCCCATGAAGAAAGGTATTCTTCACATCTAACTACATGAGGGGCCAATCATACCGGACGGGTAATGCGATAAGCACTCACACATAAGTCATCCTGGCAGCTGGGGAGAATGTCCCAAAATAATCTTTGTCGTATGTCTGAGAATATCCTTTAGCCATAAATCGAGCTTTCAGACGATCAAGAGTTCCATCTGGTTCCACCTTGATTGTAAACAACCACTTGCAACCGATCGCCTTCTTGCCCGTAGGCAAATCCACCAAGTCCTACGTATGGTTATCTCGAAGCATACGTATCTTCTCTTCTATAGCTACGCACCAACCAGGATGTTTGAGTCCATTATCCGCAGAATTAGGAATCTAAATCCCGTCAATAGTCGCCACCAAGGACTGAGTTTGACTCACGAGCCCGTTGTAGTGCCAATAACTCAAAGGATGGTCGCGGCATGCCCGACGGGGTCGAGCCTATATAATAGGCGGTGGTGAATCAGTGAAGCTGGAGGAGGACGACGGCCGATGGCACTATCGATAATATTTATTCCGTCAGAACTGGTGAATTAGTGAAGCTGGAGGAGGATGATGGCACGATGGCTGGGGGAACCATTGGTAATGCTTATTCTATCGGAGTTTGTGAGACTAGTGACGCCGGGGCTAATATTTGCGGACCGTCTGACCGGGAGACTAGATCGGTAGGGGAGGACACCCTTACGAGGGGCTATTTTGTTTGAACTAGAAATAACAAAAAATTCTCTTCTGGGTAAACCTTGGGAACATAATTTAAAGTTGGTTGGAGTGGAGGAAAGTCAGTTTCAACAAAAGTAACATCCCGAGACATAAAATACCTCTTCAGAGTTGAAGAAAAACAACGATACCCGGTTTGATCTTTTGGATACCCAAGAAAAATATATTTTATTTTCTTCGTATTCAACTTAGAAAGAGTAGGTCAAGTATCCCAACATAACACAAGCAGCCAAATTTTTTGAGGGGTAGAGAAAATGGCTCAAGATTGGGATATAACCAAGAAAATGGAGTAGTACCATTGAAAACAGAAGATGGTATCTGATTGACCAGGTAATAGGCTGTAAGGACTTTATCTGACCAAATTTTTTTGGGAGTATGTGCTTGAAATATAAGAGCACGCGTTATTCCCAAAAGGTGGCGATTCTAGCGTTCAACCACACTATTTTATTTTGGTGTGTAAGAACAAAATATTTGGAGGATGATATCATGTCTAGCCAGATGAGAATTGAACTCTTGACCTAACTGACAGTGAAACTCAAATGGATCAAGTTTTATCCCGGCATAGGCAACGAAAGAATTTATGTCAAATAAGTACAAGCCTCCAGCCATATGCTCCCTACTGATAGTCCTCCAAGTCTTTAGGTCTTGAAAAATACAACAATCTAAAAAAAATATTATGGAACATTGTAAGTCACGAGTAATTCTACTAATGGAAAAGAGATCGAACGGATTGCCAGGTGTGTATAAAACTGATCTGAGTGACAGACCAGGAGAAAGATGAGTTTTTTTTTTCCACGAACCCTCAGGGAACTGCCATTTGCAACAGTAATATTTGATACACGACGGACAGATATATAATCACACAACATATCTGCATTACTTATCATGTGATCAGTTGTATCTGAGTCGATCAGCCACTGCTTTGACTTGATCACACACGATGCTCAGTATCCGGCTGTGGATCAAGATGTGGAGCCTTCACCACGATGGTGAGCTTAAAATTCAGCAAATTCGTAATAGACCTCTATCGTCATTTGTACGGATATCCCATCAGGATTATCTGATGTAACATTGGCAGCAGGAACTTTAGAACACTGCCACTAGAAATGGCCTTATTGACCACAATTGAAGTATGTGTGCAATCTTTCACCATCATGATCGGCGTTGCCTCATCCACCATCATAGCCAGCATTTCGTCTACCATGTCGACCACCACGACCTTCACGACATCTACCACGAGCCGCACCTATGACATTAATCGCGTTTTTCATCAAACGCTATTGCAAGGACCTCCCATAACGCCTTCACCGAGTCCGTGTTCTGAACCATGTCCTCCATTGATGGTTCCAACAAATTTATCAACTGTGTGAACAGTCGAATGTCATCAGTCTTCCACTGCTCGTATGTGGCATCACTCACTATTGGGGGTGGCCAGTCAGATATTTTGACAACTGTATTCCCTGAAGCGTCTCCTCAACCTTCTTGCTCCATGTCGAGTAACCATCTGGTCCATCCAATAGTCTATCGATAAGTCGAACTAATAAAACTGTTGTGCCAGTGCCCAATGTCCCCGCCATTGTAATTTCAGCACAGGAGTTAGTAACACTGCTATTCGCCTCTTTGTTCGTCATCCTTCAATGTTCTTGATTCGACTGTCGTTTGGTCTTCCCGCCCCGATAATCACATCAACTCTGTCAATGCGCGATCAACATAGCCATAACGGCTTGCGCAAGAAAAGCAGAGAGTGAAGGTGGATCGCACAAGCCATGACAGAGAAGCAACACAAGTTACTTTCTGTTAGATCATGATGTGGATATCGGGTCAGGAACATAGATTCCAGTAAACCCAGATTTTCTCTTTGTTAACTCCTGATACCCTCGTCGAGAGTCAGAGGTTCATGTAATCAAATAATTTGTCTACCCTCTGAGTATGCACTCTAATCTCAGAACCCACGTTGAGATCGAAAATAGAGGATCACAGAAGAGTTCCTCTCTGATTATCCACGACCTAACAAACAACTCGCCTACGCCGATGTACGACGAGGACAAGGTCGGCAGCAAGGGTGCTTCCACTCGGGCAAAGTAAGATGGGGTGGGGGGGCTTCCATTCGAGGAGAGGGAGGGTGGGGGAGGGGATTAAAATTTATTTTCTATTTTCTTATGTGGATAAAAGATTCAGAGTTTTGGCTCTGATACCATGTAGAAATAAATAGATTGGATGATTCATTATCAATAAAGAAGTACATATATATAGGAGAGGCAAGCTCCTCTCTCTCTTATTCTTTTCGATGTGGGACTAAAGTCCACTAATACTTTAACAACAAGTATATTTAAGATTGAATGAATCTACAATAGTTCAGAATATTTAGTTGCTAATAAAAAAACTCAGAACAACTAACTACAAAACCCTACAAAGTTAGGATATTTAGTTGCAAGACCTTTTTAATTCGTACAAACTTTTTAGTTACAATTGAATTAATTGGCTAAGGATTTATAGATAAAGTTGGTTAACTAAACCAATTAGTTTATGGTTGTAGTACATTCTAGTTATATAAATTACTGAAAGAACTGAATTTATTCAATGTGTTTGCGCTCATTCTCGAAAGTGGGTCGAGTAACTGTGATGGATAAGGTTAGGCCCATTTAAGACTTCTTAAAATTGGCCCTGAATCACTAGTACTTAAAAAAAGACCAAGCTGGAATAATTGCTCGTACAAATGGATACTTGAGAGTGGTGGGAGTCAATTAAGAACAAAATATCAAGGTAATGGGCAGAATGTGTGTAAGAGGATATAGAATCTAAAAAAAAAGATATACAATCAATAAAATTCAAAACTTTGTCATGTTATTAGCCTTAGTTTTGTTTTTCTGCATTCAATGACATGGTGGAAATGGACATGGAACCAGCAGTTAAACATTATTAACAAATCAAAAGAAATGTCAATAATTAAAAATAAAGCCCACACATGTAGATGATCACATTATCCAAAGAAAAAGATCATAACACAAATGCAATAATTTTTTATTAGAAAATCTTAACAAGAGAAATCACTCCTGAAAATCTTCACTATTGAAATAGCAAAGTACAATGACTCCTCTTCAACTTTCTTCCAATAATCAAATATGATTACCACAACTACTCAAAATTAAGGAACGATTATAATATGAGAAATATGTTTACCGAAATGAAGAACACAAATTTGAGCCAATATAGATCCCTTCATACGAACTCCTTTCGGATCAAACCAAAGCTCTCCCATAAATCCTTCCCCTACTTCATTTTAAAGTGTTGGGGTCCAGTCTGGATGTACAAGACCGAACTCGATCCGAATTTGGTCCTGGCCGAGTTCGATCCGAAGTCAGTATATTTCAAATAGAAGTCATTGGCAGGGACCAAACAAAGCGGTTCGATTAGGGCTGAACGAATTCTGGATTTTAATCAGCATCGTTGGTTTTGTACGAATGATCATTATTGTTGCTGGGCTATTTTACAGTTTCCTATGACCTAAAATAGGGTTTCTCGACCAATTTATATGAGTAGAGGGTGGAGGTACAACTATGGGAGATTCATAGTGTTCGTCTACATGAAATCTAAGATAAAGTCTATATTTTGCTCTTAGGGTTCGTCATTCAAGACAACATGAAGAGAATATTAGTTTAGGAAGTCGTCGTCTTCATTCAGGAAGATCACTAAGGGGTTAGGTGAGTGATTTTATTGTAATCATTGTGTTTCTTCTTGAGTTTGAATCTTTGGATAAATGATTCAACATAGTTTTCTTCAATCTTGTATCTACACTTGAAGTTATAAATACTAAAATTTGTCCAGGTGACATAGACATCGAAATAATGTGTCTTATCTATCTTGGCATTCTGGTAGGCGGGTGGTTAGTTATCTCAAGTGGGTTGGCCTAGTTTTTGCTGCGGTCAGTTTCAGACACTTGGAGTTAGAGCATGGCATCGACACTACTGGTCCCAAGATCTGGTATCAGAGCTCTCAGGTTCTCGAGATGAAAGGCACAACCATGTCCACGACACAGATGAACACACGTAAGATCACCCTCACAAGGGGTAATTAGGCAATTTAGAAGCCAAGGACGGAGGATCTACTATGCTGCAAGAATTTGCATGGTCTGTTGGATGGCAACAATGCCAAGCCATCGGACAAAACTTCTAATGATTAGCTCAGAATTCTATTGGATTATTTGCCAATGGCTGGACAATTACGGTGTTTCATCACGTGTCTATGGAGAGTTCGGCAAGGGCACTATAGGAGAAGCTATATTCGCTGTATGAATGAAAGATGGTTGGTAGTAAGGCATTTCTTATTCGTCAACTTATCAAATCAAAGTACACCCTCATTGGCACAATATATGAACGACGTTTAGGGTATCATCAATTAGCTGTCTAGATGAAGAAGGTAATTGATACTAAGCTTCAGACTCTGCTGCTTTTGAGTTCTCTGTCGAAAAGTTCGGAGATGTTGGTAGTATCGGTGAGCAACTTCGTACCTGATAGAGTTGTCACCATGGAGACAATCAAAAGTAGTTTATTAAAGGAGTTCTAGCGTAAGCAATTTGTTGAATCGTCATAGGAGTTCACTTTTGTTGTTTTATACGGGAAGGGAAGACCCAAGTCATAGGAGAGGGCAAAGGAGATCTCATAATCTTGCGACTGTGGACCACAAGGAGGGCTAATATCACTATGGAAAAATAGGTTATTTTAAAAGGAACTGCATGAAGCTCAAAGATAAGAAGACTAATGGCAAGGATGATCATGTAGATTTTACGTCTATAAAAAATATCATCATCGCAACAAACGACATAGAGGAACATTATGGCATGTGTCATGACGGTGATTGGATCTTGGACATGGGGGCGTCGTATGACATCACTCTGTAGTGAAGGATCTTTACGTCATATCAAGACGGTAAGTTTGGATGTATGAAGATGAGCAACAAAGGAACTAGTACAATTGTAGGCATCAGGGATATGCTCTTGACAATGGAGTGTGGCGAGAGGCTCATTCTCAAAGACATGCAGCATAGCATACACAAAGTCCTGAGCGTTATGCCAGGCATCTCAAAAATGAAAAATATTGTTCTGATATCATGTTAAATATTGCAAGGCTATCACTATATCAAAATTTGAGAATTATAATGAGAGTTATGTTTGGATGAGAAGCGCCAATACCACGCCCTGATACCACTTGTTGGGCGTGCAAAAGCGTTGCCAACCCACTTGAGATAACCAACCAATCTAACGAACATCAAGCACAGATAAAGACATCTTATATGATGGTGACTAAGTGTCACGCCCCAGTCCCAAAAATACATGGGACCAAGCCACGTGGCAATAGCCAGCTGTCACGTCTCCGAGGATATCCTAATTTAATGGATCCTAGCGAAGAGTGCTATGCTGTCCTAAATACTAACATGTCCCATATAAATCAACAACAGGTAAACTAATCTCATCCATGATATAAACAGCAAGAATGTACTAATAATAAATACTGGAAGATAAATGCCAGTCTCAAAATATCATAGTACAACCAAGAATGTCTGGTGAGGACAAACCCACTACTATGACGAAATAAAAGTACTGAATGACAGATAAAAAGAGTAATGCCTAGGGCATCGGCTGACTAGATAATGATGCTCCTAATCATGGGCAGAAGGCCTACCAACTGATCACGGAAACTCTGACGGTAGCACCTCTAGCTCCTCAGCTATAGCGTATCTAGTCTCCTGTCCTGGCCCGTACACTGTAGGGTAATATGCCTCGTCCAAATCTGGAAAGGTACCAGGTCCTCAGAGGGACGTAACAAGATACATAGAAGCATGCCATATACATAAATACTGAATAAAATAAATACAATAAAGGGTGTGCTAACCATCTAAGTGAATGCAATGTGAGGACAACCTTGGTACGTATGGGTAGGCGTAGGCATAACGTCCATACCGCTCCAAAGAACATGGAAGCTGCATAGTATATATAACGTCCATATCGCTCTGAGGAACGTAGAATCTGCATAGAATACAACGTCCATATCGCTCCGAAGAATGTGGAATCTGCATAAACGGAGTCATTGGATCCGTGGCTCCTCCGGATACTTCGGATTCTAATGTGTATTTCCCATACGCCTACTAATTATCCTCCCCGCCCAAATGTAGATACACAAGTTGAATACTCGACGTGCATACCACGTATCTATATGCCAGTCTCTACCAATACAAAATCCTGAATTATGCGATAATCGTGATGCATGTCACACGCACCGATAGCTAGTCGAGTACGCGAACCCGTATCCCAATATGAATTTGTCACAGTGATACGTGTAAGAGTGTCAGATCTCGGAAGATATCAGAGTATCCTCTCAACTGGGGTGAGTCTACTAGTGACTAGGTCAAGTACACTACTCATCGACGCATCTGTTGACTGCACCGAGTCAATCTCGGACGTGCACAGTCATATGAAATAAAGCAACAAGATATCATACAACATATGTATAATTTAAATTAGACAGTAAATATGGCAAGGTATCTTGCCTGGGTCCTCAAGCTGTGAATGCCAATAGCCTGCTCCTGCAGTGTCTTCTGGCTGGTCCAGTGACCCTAAACACACAATATAGTATAGCAATCTAGCATCAGACAATAAAGTAATACATACACAAACTATGACACTGCTCTTAGGTACTAACGCAAGGGTCACAACTGGTCAACTACAGAGTCGCATGTGCACGTAGCTAAGGTGCACACGTGTCCTGTCCTCAGTTACCGTGTACCTCACGACAGTAAAATACTAAAGTCATGGGTAACCAAACTAATTACGTTTAGTACAATTACATGTCCTTATTTCCTATGTTAAGCGTACTTGTCGATGTCTAGGTTTTATTGGTGAATTTCAAGTCTTTAATAACAAGTCCTGCTATTAGGGCATTTACTAATTTATTAATTACTAACTTATTAATCATTATGTAATCTGATTAAGCATACGCACATTCACAAATAGGGTTTCAAATTAACTATCTCGTGTCCATGCAATGACACGATACGACGACACAATTCTACACAACTATACGATGATATCATGAAGAAGAGAGGAATTTAGGTGTTTACCTAGGCGTGGTTGAACGGGGGGGGGTCTACTTGTCGACGTACACGCTCGCCGGTGATCAGCGGAGCTCCGGCGTCGGCAGCAGATCACGGCAACAGCGACAATAACTGCAGCATTTGTAGCAGCGACAACAGCGGCTTTGTAGCGGCGACAGCGACAGCTTTGGCTGGTGGAGACACTGCTGGTCGGGGGGAAAAGAGGTATTGCTGGTCGGTGGATAGTGCTGGAGGAGGTGGTGGTGGCTTTGGGCAGTCGGGCGGCTCGACAAGGGTGTGGGATCAGTTGTGATGGGGTTGATGGCGGTGGCGTGGTTTGATGATGAAGGTGGATGGGAGTGGAGGTCAAGCGGCCTGGGGGACGGCGGTGGTGGCGGCTTGAGGTGGTGGTGGTGTCCGATAAGGTAGGGGGAGAAGGGGTGCTCGGTTGGATGTAAGGATTCGGCTAGGGTTTGATGGTGGTGGTTAAAATTTTAGGGTTTCATGTATAGAAAAATATGTATTTATATAGGAGGGGATTTTGGCCTGACCTCGGGACTTGGGTCGGCCTGGCTCCTCGAGGTGGGGGTGGTCTACATGAAAGGTGTACATGGGCTTGGTTAGGTCTTGCTTTGGGTGAGTCTGCCCTCCAATTTAATTTAATTAAAAATAATGCGCACGACGTTCTTTTGTCAATTGAGAAAAATGGAATTAAAATTGGGTAGAACACGAGAGTCATGGGCGTAGCAGGCTCAGAATAGATAAATGCCATAATTTTGGTTTTATGGAATTTGGTTGAGGTTGTGCCTCTAATTCAAATAGGAAGGGCCAGTTATGAGAATTTGGGTTTATTGGAATTATACGTAGACGTTTGCAACGAATATTGCGCAGCTCAAATGAAGCACAATATTGAGTATCTAAAAGTTACACAAGGGTCAGATAGGTAGTCTGACATGTCTAGGAGTTGAGTATGAAATTTGTTTGAAGGTAACTACTAGTGTAGCGCTCCAACGTCGAAGCAACGGTGAGGTGTATTAAGACACATAATTGTTGCACATTAATCCTAATTGTATCCAAATTAATCCTAGTCTCTCAATTTAAATTAAATAATCCTAAATTTGGTCGAGGGGGTTTACACTAAGTCTCCTGGGCAAATTCTAATCTATATAACTCAGATAAAATTACAAGATTGACAAGAACCAATGTTGAGCCCTTTGTCCTAATAGTTTCAACCCTTTCACCATACTCAAGAAGAAAAGACAGAGATTTTATAATTAAAATCACTCACCAAACCCTGTATCATTTTTTCTGATCAAAGGCGACGACTCATTGATCAGATTTCCTCCTTCTTCTATCTTGGATGGCGAGTTCTAAGTGTAGGAACCCTAGGGGGTGAATAGGGTCAAGCTAAATCCACTATAATCAGAATAGTTTACAAGAAGTAAAGCAATAAGAATACCGACACCTGATGTATCCTGGTATCCTCCTCGAGGCACTCCAGTCCCGGAAACTCTTGTCCGGCTTGAATCAACTATAATCAGAATAGTTACACCATGAGCTTTGATCCGAAGGCTCGTTGACTTCTTACACAAGAGCTTTGATCTGAAGGCTCTCTAACTTCACACAAGCTTTGATCCGAAGGCTTGTACACTTTAACCTCTAACAAGATAATTTTGATCTCCTTATAAAAAATATAAATTTATAACTTTTACAACTCAATAACACTCTAACACAATTTGTGGATAGGCAAATAAAAGCTTTCTTGGAGTGTTTGTGAATAGCCTTTGGTAGATTGGAAATTTTAGGCTTAAAAGGATCAACCTTGAATGAAGGGGTTCAAGGCTTTATATAGGCCACAACAAAGAAAGAGCATTAAAGAATCTTTCAATCCACAGTCGAAAGATCCGTCAGTATTTCGTAGAATACCGTCGGATTATCCGACCCCGAGCAGTAACGACTATAAAATAGCCATTGGGATCATCGATGAGACAGAATCAAACCGTTGGATTTATAACGGTCATAATTCGGATTATCCGATGATGATCCGTGGATATCCGACGGATGATCCAAATGTTCAGAGAAATACTTGTTGTGACAAAAATGTCTAATCCGACGGATGATCCAATTTTTTTCCAAAATGATCCTGGGTTATTTTCTTTCTTACCTTTCAATTTTGCCATCCATCTCTTGTGTTTACAATTATTCCTAAGACTCATTACAGACTCTAGACAGACTAAGGCATGTGCAGGCTTCTTCAGAGTCTTGAAATGATGATGACATGGCTTGGATTCTTCACTTGATAGATGGTGACTTTTTTCTTGACGACAATTGTCTTAAGGTACCTAGATTATAAAATCCCAGAGTGCGTGGCTCCGGAGATATCGTAGGCGGTTCAGAGAAATCTTGTGGGATGACGTCGTCTGTTGCCCATCATAATTTTTTTATTGCATATGTTCATGTTTGATCTTGCTTTATTGCTTTTCTGCAAATACATGTTAGAAAAACAAAGCAATATACATGTAGCAAGTATTTATACAATAAATACACATTAGGACTATTGCTAAGATTAAGTACTAATAATATAGTGATACCTTGAGTATTAGTGATCTCAAAATGTTAAATTTAATCGATTAATCATATTTAAAAATATAGTTAGATCATTGGGCTAACACTAAGAAAAAGTACAGCTTTAGCTTAGACTTCCTATGGACTAGCACCCCGAATCTCCAACTTGTGCTATTTTTTTGTGCCTTCACCCTCACCCATATAAATAGGATGAGAAATCCTAGTTTATGTCATATAAATTTCTAAATAGGAAATTCGAAATTTTTAAATAGGAAAATCATTACCTAAAATAGCGAGCACCAATTATGGACGTCCAAATATGGTCAAATTAAATATTTGATACAAATTTGTAAATTTAATCAAATCAGATATTTAATGTAGATTTTTAAATTGCATCAAATCAAATCTTTTATCATATTTGGGATCCAAAATTTGTTGTAACCAAATTCATATTGGACCCAACAAGTTAAAGGTTATATATTTATCCTAGTAAAAACAAGTAAAAGATGTGACATAGAAACATAGTGAAAAATACGGCTTTAGCTTAGACTTCCTATGGACTAGCACCCCGAATCTCCAACTTGTGCTATTTTTTGTGCCTTCACGCTCACTCATATAAATAGGATGAGAAATCCTAGCTTATGTCATAGGAATTTTTAAATAGGAAACCCAAAATTTCTAAATAGGAAACCCATTACCTAAAATAGCAAGCACCAATTATGGACGTTCAAATACGGTCAAATGAAATATTTGATAAAAATTTATAAATCTAATCAAATTAGATATTTAATATAGATTTTTAAATTGCATCAAATTAAATCTTTTATCATATTTGGGATACAAAATTTGTTATTACCAAATTCAGATTGGACCCAACAAGTTAAAGGTTATATATTTACCCTAGTAAAAACAAGTAAAAGATATGACATTGAAACATAGTGAAAAATAATAAAAAGACGAAGAAGATATGACACAGTCATGATAATTATAAAACTTCCCACCCCACCCCACCCCACCCCACCCCACCCCACGCACAATATACCCTGGGTCCCACTTCTAAAATATTTTTCTACTATAGAAATAGAGATGATAGAAATCTCTATTGGAGATTGGAGATGGCCTTAGAACTACTTTTCTTAGGATTTTCATCAAAAGAATGCAGGCTCAAACCTTTTGTTCTATATGTAGAGATTGCACATTATACAGAGGTGTTCGGATACACAATCTTCAATTATCAACTTCCTTCATCGTTGCGCATTATTACGTACGTATGTAGTTTAACCAAACTTGATCTTGTGGGCACTGGAGAAATGCTTAGCAGCAGCAACCATCGCAGCTTCAGGTCCAGACGCGCTACGTTTCTCGTGGTCAGTGTCCAGAGAAGAAATACGAAATTGATGATGCTAAAGCCGACCAGGGGGACACTCCATTCTTCTTATCACCCTTCATTTTCTAATTATGCACTTAAGACTGTCTAGAACTGGAAACGAAATGTTTATGTGAGAGGAGTAATCTTTAATTGAACTTAGCTAGAAGGTCTCTATGAACCTGATATTTATATATGTAGATAAGTTTCTTGTCGACCAAGTTAGCGCAATTACACCTGGAATAATTAGGACCACATCAAAATCAATACTGGGTTCCCAGAAAATTTCTACATTGTCTTTTTTGACTGGAGAATCGAAACCTCCACACTAAGTCTCGGAAATGGCAAATGGTTGAATATTCAGGACTTCTAAAGGGGTTGTACTTAAATACAGTATTGAAAAAACGGTTGGTCATGTAGAAAAACATATCATATGCTTGACTAAGAACATGATTTTTATCAGGGAAATAAATACAACATATTATTTGTTGAGTTATTTAATCTTCCAGTTAGATTTCAACTTCATCGATCACTGGGTTCCAAGTAGCTAATTACTAACCACTAATAGTTACACTTCCAAATACAATATATTTTCACCATTTCAAAAAAAAAAAAAAAACTTCAAATATTGAATGCTATATATTTCAAAATCGATTGTCATCCATGTATATATTTAAAAAGTGAATAAACAAAAAAACACAAACAAATGACACCCAACACATGTGGGTTAAAGTAACACATTTTGGACATTTTTTTCTAAAAGTCAATAGGAACAAAACATTTAACAATAAAACAGAAATTTTTGTTCAGGGCAACGAAATTAAAACAAATTTCACTCAGAGCATAAAAAATTTAAAATTTTCAAACAAAACATCATAACTCTCATCGGAAGGACGTTTTACGTTTTCCAAATTTCTTTTACATTCATCTCCGTTAAAAAAAATAAGGAAAATGTTCTTTGGAATGACGTTTTTCTAGGAAAAACGTCATTCCAAAGGGCGTTTTCCTTATTATATATATTTTTTTATTTTTAACGCTCTCTCACACTCTCTCTCTCACTCACTCACCCGCTCTCTCTCTCTCTCCTCTCTCTCTCACTCACTCACTCTCTCTCTCTCTCTTCTCTCTCTGCTCACTCTCTCACTCGCTCACTCACTCTCACTCACCCGCTAACTCTCTCTCTATCTCTTCTCTCTCTCACTCACTCACTCACTCACTCACTCTCTCTCTTCCAAAGGGCGGGTGAGTGAGCGGGTGAGTGAGAGAGAGAGTGTGAGAGAGCGTTAAAAATATATATATATATATATATTATTTTATATTTTTTTTAACGGAGACGACGATTTTTTTTTGAAAAACGTAAAACGCCATTCCGATGGGCGTTATGATATTTTGTTTGAAAATTTTAAAAATTTTATACTCTAAATAAAATTTGTCTTAATTTCGTTGTTCTGAACAAAATTTTCCGTAAAAAGAATGTAAAAAAATCAATTTTTTCTGCCTTTTTCTCCACTGAATGATATTGTACGTCGTTCAGAAGTTCCTACTAATGGACAAGAATGAAAGTTTTATCAAGATCATTAGTTGTTAATCCTGTTAAATGCTCCAATGTGGGACAAATCTTGTTTTGAGCAACGGTGATCTTCATCACCCCAACAAGCAGTATTCATCTTTTTATTTCTTTTTTCTTCTGCGTGTTGTAACTCTGTTCTGTCCGTCTGCAACTACGATTGTAAGGAAGAATGAAAAGTTTATTTTTCAGATTCTTTTGTTATCTTGTGTTCAAGTTGTAATCAGATCATTATATAGTTTTTCGTTGGATCGAGACAAATCAGTGAGAAAACTCTTGTGTGAACTCCTGATCTCGACTTCAACTTTTGGTCCTACCATCTTTGATTAATCCCCGAGACTAGCAATCTCATTGCAAGATCTGAGTAATATGGAGAACAACTGTGCAAGTCTTCTCGACACATGTTTTAACAAATTTGAGAAGTTTGACGGGGAGCATTACAACGTCTGGAAGGGAAAAGTCAGCCTTAATCTCCAACTCGTAGATGTGGACTACGTGTTGACGGATCATGAGCCTGTTATTTCGGAGGGTAAAGATGTTACCGTTAGAGCGATTGCAACTGCAAGAGCTACGCAGAACAAGTGGAGGAGAGGCAATAACCTTTGCAAATTGCTGATTCTCAATTCCATAGAGGATACTCTAGTGGAGTCATATAGCAAGACGAACCATGCAAAAGTTGTCTGGGAGGCTCTGGAAAAGTACTACAAGGAGGATGAGAACCTCAACAAGATCCATGTGACAGAAAAAGTCTGAAAATGCGATTTGAGGACGACAAGACGATGTTGTCTCAAGTCAAGGAATTTCTCAAGTTACGTCAAAAACTTGAGGATGGTGGTAAGCCATTGGTCGACTCTTTCATCGTGGGAGGTATTATTTCCAAGCTCTCGCCTGGTTGGAGCAAGTTTATCGCACCAAAAGAAGATGGAGATGAGTCTTGATTAACTACTGCATAATATACATATGGAAGATGAGTTAAGGGCTCAAAATAAAGTGGACACACTGTCCAAACAGTTGGCAAATGCCAATTTGGTGCATGTTGGTGACTCCAAGGGGAGGCAAAAGTCTTCTCACAATAAGAAAAAAGACTTCAACCATTTGAAGGTAAAGTCGGCTCCGTTCAAACCAAAGCCTAAGAACGATGGGGCTTGTTTCAACTCTGGCAAGAAAGACCATTTTTAGCAGAGACTGTAAATACAAGTCCAAATAGAGAGAGTAAGGTGAGTCTAACAAGGTTGCCATGATTGTACAAGTTGCTACAACTAGCATCGACATTGACTGGTGGATAGACACTAGCGTATCCTGCCATATTTTTTAAAGGAGTTATTCACCACATATAAGCCTACATCTGAGAAGGTTATGGTGGGAGACAAGTCACAAGCTGAAGTACAAGGGATCGGGATAGTGGTACTGAATCTAACTTCGGGGAAGTCGCTGACTCTTGAGGATGTGAAGCACGTACCGGTGATAGCCAAGAACCTGATCTTGGGAAGTCTGTTCTGTAACGCAGGCTTGAGGATGGACATCAATTCTGGGAAAATGGTGATGTCCTATAAAGGAACATACTTCGAAAAACCTTTTGTACAAATGGATGTTCAAACTTCAACTTGTAACTCCTGCTAATAATGTTAATGCAGTCTCTTCTTCTGGTTATTCTCTTGAGTTATGGCATAATAGACTAGGACAAGTTCATTGTAAAAGAATAAGCAAGATGTCTAGTTTAGGACTTATCTTCAAATATGGGGGTAAGGAGGTGGAGAAGTGTGAGGTTTGTGCACAGACAAAATCACAAGAAAATCGTTCAAACGAGTAAACCGAAGTACAGATCTTCTGGAGTTGGTGCACCAGATATCTGTGACTTCAAACAGTTCTCCATAAAGGTCGGGATAAAGTATTCTATTACCTTTATCGACGACTACTCAAAGTATGCATTCGTCTATCTGCTCAAGTCTAAAGATGAAGCATTCAAGAATTTCAAGGAGTTCAGGGCTGAAGCTGAACGTCAAACTGGAAAATAACTCAAGAGACTCAAAAGTGATCGAGGTGGAGAGTATAGGTCTGTTAAATTCGTATCATTATGGAAAGAACATAGAATTATCAATGAGACAACAGCTCTGTATTCTCCTCAATCAAAAGGAGTACTAGAAAGAAAGAACATAACATTGACAGAGATGATGAACTTTATGCTATTAACTGTGGGTCTTTCAAACTATTTTTACGAAGAAGCTGCACTGACGGCTACATTTATTCTGAACAAAGTGCCATATGCAACTTTCGATGTCACTCATCATGAACTCTGGTTCAAGGTCAGACCCAACTTGAATGTCATTCGAGTGTGGGGGTGTCTGGCATATGTGAAGTTTCCAGACTTGAAGATTCCAAAGCTGGGGACGAGGACTACAAAAGCTATATTCTTAGGATATGCTGAAAAGAGTGATGTTCGAAGGTTCCTTGATATCGAGTCTAACTATATGATTGAATCTCGTAACGCAGAATTCTTCGAAGATAAATTTATAAGGCAAAAGAACGTTTCTATTGCAAAAATTTTGGAGAATAATGTGAGTGCACCAAAGCCTAACGCTTCCAATGAAGATGTAGTCCAAAAAAGGTTATCTTTCCAGAAAACTAGAACTCGCAGAACCAAGAACTAAGCGGGTGAGAAGACAGAAGGACTTCGGAAATAATTTTGTCACCTATCATGTAGAAGCATATCCGCTTACCTATGATTAGGCGATGAAGACCATAGATGATGTCTTCTGGAGGAAGGCAATAAATGATGAGTATGACTCAATAACCTCCAACAACACTTGGGTGTTGGTCGATCTGCCTGAAGTAGCTAAACCAATCAGATACAAATGGATCTTCCAAAAAAAGATGAAGGCCAATGAAACTGTTGACAATTTCAAGCCAAGGCTAATAGCCAAAGGTTTTTCTTAGAAGCAGGGGATCGACTACTTCGACACATATGCTCTAGTAGCATGGATGACGAACATCTAGATATTGATTGCTATAAGTATAATTCACAAGCTATTATACATCATATGGATGTGAAAATATTATTCCTGAATGGTGAGTCGATCGAAGAAATTTACATGCAACAACCAGAAGGATTTATCGTCAAAGGAATTGAAGACAAAGTTTGCAAGTTGTTAAAATTGTTATACAGTTTGAAGCAAGCTCCTAAGATGTGGCACGAGAAGTTTGATAAAGTCATAACATCAAACGGCTGCAGGATCAGTGAGACGAACAAGTTTGTTTACACAAAGTTTGCTGACGAAAGATGAGTCATCGTTTGTCTATACGTGGATGACATGCTGATTCTGGGTACAGATCTAGCATGTGTCACTGAGACAAAGAAGTTTCTCTCATCCAAGTTCAGTATGAAGGACTTAGGGAAAGCTGATGTTATCCTGGGAATAAAGATCATCCGGACGGATACTAGAGTGGCACTGTCACAGCCTCGTTATGTCACTACCACATTCTGAAAATAGGGGTATTTTCGACTTTTTGCAATATTTAATATTATGGTATTTACAAATTAATTTATTGCATAATAGTATTTAATTTAATAATTATGTGATGAGTAATTAAATATAGTATTAGATGCAGTGCTCATTTATTTTTAGCTAGCAGACTGACCTAGAAGCCAGTATACGAACACCTGTCAGGACTTGTGGAATTATGTAATTAATTATTTTATTTATAATTTAATTTTTGGAGATTTTTATTAATTACTGTATTTTATTTAATATTTTGCGCATTGCCGTTGCTTCGATATTTGGAGCACTACCCTGACTCTTGTCTCCCAACAAATTTCACAATCTTGCCCTAGACATGTCCGCCTTCATTTCTGCTATTTTTGCAACTCATAATTATGCTCTTTGTGCATTAATTCTAGCCGCGCAAAAATTGTCGCGGACGTTTATTTTAAAATTCCTATTTTGTATCGTTGTGCGTTCCAATCGAAAATTGGAGGCCATCTTGACCTATTTTTCGTGCGGCCTAAATTAGGGTAATATTCTGTTCTGAGTCTTCTTCATTATTAGTATTGATGACTTGACCTGATTTTGGCTCCAAGTACTCCTAATTAATTGTTGAACACAACTTGCATTTATTTCTATTTAAATTGAGGATATTATTTAAACCAATTCTAAAATCCCAATTTAATTTCAGTGCCCTGTTATTTGAGCCCATACCGATCATACAGTGCCCCCTGACCCTACAAAACACCGGACCCTGAATCGCCCGGCAAATTTTCGTCATTTTATGTGTTTGTGCAATTTCCCAAATTTAAGGGAGTTAATTTGCAAATATGCATTTTGGTGTCAACACCCATTGATTAAACCAATGAGGGAGCCTATTAATTTTTAATTAAAAACCCTCATTTTCCTCATGATTAAATTTCTTTCATGTTTAATCTAGACCACTCATTTAGAGGGTCAATCACAACCCTCCATCAAAATCCCCTCATCCTATATAATGACATGTCTACCTCAAACCCTAATCCCTAGACTACCTAGGAAACACCACCACCTCACAAGCCTCCTCCCCCTCTCATACGTATGTAAACTCCTTCTTCTTTTCTTCTTCC
Organism: Iris macrosiphon; assembly: GCA_036927795.1. Lineage (NCBI taxonomy): Eukaryota > Viridiplantae > Streptophyta > Magnoliopsida > Asparagales > Iridaceae > Iris > Iris macrosiphon. The sequence continues at coordinate 151,279,257 of JAYESA010000004.1, forward strand.
TTTCTTCTTCTCTTTCCTTTCTTCTTCTCCTTCTTCTTCCTTTTCTTCTTCTTCTCTTTAACTATTTTGAATTTGAACTAAATGAGAAAAGGGGGGAAACTGAATACTGTTCACCCAACTGTTAACTCACCCAAACCCGATCCCTGTTCATCCGGCGGGCGGCCGAAGCCGCTGCTCCTCTCCGGCAGATCCTCGAATCCTCCCACCTGCTGTTCTCCCTCCGGCGGCCCGGTCAGCCACCCAAGCAACTCCCACCACCACCATCATCTACAACCGCCTCCTATCCCTCCATCTGAACTCCGGCGAATCCGGCAAGCCGAGCCCGGCGGCGCTGCTCCCCATCCCGCCTGTCATCATCCTCTATTTTCCCGGCGGCACTGCTCCTCTGCCCATTCCCGCCGACTTGCCACTGCTCCCCCTGTGAACTCCGGTCCGGCCTCCTCCGACCCCCTGCTGCTCGACCACCATCATCTCCACTGCGAACTCGTCTCCGGCCCGGCGGCCAACCACCCGAGGCTGCTCCTCTCCCATCTCTTCCCTCGGCGCTTCTTCCTTCCGGCGGTCACTGCTCACCGGAGGAGCTAACACCACCACCCCCACTGCCAAGCTCCGGCCATCTTTCCGGCCGGCAAGCCCAACACAGTGAGCCCTCTTCTTCTTCTCTCCTCCCTTCTTCTTCTTCTTTCTGTATATATATATATATGTATATATATATATATATGTATATATACATACGTATATATACGTAGGAGTATAATTAATATATGTAGAGGTATATGTCTATTGTTTAATTAACTAATAATTAAACAGAATGTATAGTATGTGTATTAATGAATATATAATATATGTATAGGTATTTGTATATATTGATTCATGTATAGTATAGTAAATGTGTTAAATGTATAATTAATGTGTATACGTATTTGTATATATTCAAATCAAGTTATATATATATTTTTGGTATATACTTAGTATATAATTGTTATATATATATATTGGTATATATGTATACAAACATTTTAGTATAAATATTTCTTAGTATATATATGTTAATGTATATACTAGTATATGTTTTGTATATATTAAAATGAATAGTATAGTGTATGTATATATATATATATATGATTGTTTATATAATTAATTAATATGAAAATTAGTATATATATTAAATTTAATTTGTATATATATATGTATATATACATAGGTTTATTTTATGACATTTATTTAATAAAAGTTTATGCTAGTATAAATTTATTTTTGGTGTATTAGTATTAGTATATTAAATGATAATGTTGATTATATATATGTATAAACGTACTTTAGTATATAAAACCGTATTTTGGTATAAATATATATATGTAGATTATATTTTCGTATTGGGTTGTATATATAATAAATTGGTATATTTACCTGGATATAGTATTATATATTTTAATTGGTATATATGAGTATATATATGTAATTAGTCTATGTGTGTATTTTGTTAATTCGTATGTGTAGATATATTTTGTATAACCTTAGTATATTTTTAATATATATATGCATTGCATATGTATTTAATTTGATATATATAGATATATTGTAAGTATATATGTTATTAAGATATGTATATAAGAATTCCTATTAGATGACCCTAGTTGACTAGTGCCCTGCCTGGCATAGCCCTGAGGCCAGTATAATTCTTCTGTGTGTTAGGATAGCATCTGATACAAGTGTTATAATTGTGTTATGTTTATAGGACTGTTGGTTCACCCAGGGGATACTCTGGAACAGGACATCCATAAATACCAGCTAAGGACCCAAGGCAAGTACACTCTCTGATAATTTCCAATTCTTGATAATTTCTATAAGTTCAATGATCTTGAAATGTTACAACTGAATCTTTGACACTGTGCTACACGGACTAGTATAGCTTGGATCTGCAGTCATGAGATGTTATCTTGATTATCGTATTGACATTGTATACGACATGTATATTTAGACATCGTACATGATAGACTTGACTTGCTCGTGTATCGTGACGTGTCATGGTTGGATCCACAGTACTAGTTGGGGGCGAGGAAGTAGTTAGTAAGAAATGTGATCAAAAAACCTCTTATTGTAGTATAGAAATTGTAAGTGTTAATCATGCTCTTCACCCATGATTAGCCAGGCCCTATAGCTATCGTACATGTTCCCAAGCCGATCACATTTTGAAACTACTATTTCAAACACTTAGAATAGATTACAGTTCCCTATTTTAAATCATATACTACATCACCCGTATATGATACTGTTCCTTGTTCTTTAATTTCCATACATGCACTGACTGTATCATATTGCCTATTGCCTGTCTCTTCACATTGCCTGTCTCTTTTAAATTGCCGTTGCATTTATTTCACTGTCTTCTCAGTAGCTAGCATGACATGTTTTATTGTATTATAGACATTATCAATTAATGGAACTATTATTTGAGATTGTTGCTTTGCTCCTTCCTGACTGGAAATATTTTTCCAGACGATGCCTTAGAGGACCGCTGTCCGACACTTATTGGACCATATGGTGAGTAGCTGCAGACTTGATAGTAGTTGTGATTCCAGGAGGTCTAGTTGGAAATTACTATTTTTAGTTAGTTCTTTTAACAGTCTTTTTGGTACCGGATTTGTCTCCGGCATTTTTGATGATTCTTGGATATTGTTGAGTTAGAATATTACTTGTGGACTTGTGTTGTGTTTAATTTTAGTTTTACTATTCGAAATCTTATCGTGCTGTAATCCTGTGATTGAGTATGTGTTCATCTTATTTGTGTCATCCGTGCCTCCTAATGGAGATTGGATGCTTGCGTGACATTAGTTAGATAGTATCAAGACCTTGACAGCGTTCTACCGCCGATGCTGCGGCGTAGGCTGGACGTACCCACGCACTCGTGCCCCTAAACCGGGTGCGGGTCGTGACACGTTTTTAGTGGTGGCCCATGTAGGTCTGACTTCGCATTTAGAGCGATGTCGTGGTAGTGTGACATCCTTGTTATACTACTGCGTGCCTGCGATAGAATCTAGGACATAGGATACTAGGACGAGAGCAAATACTCAATCACAATTCCTTGAAAGATTCCTGGGATGACCCCTGAGAATCTTGTTAAAACTTCCAATTTAAATCATTCCCTTGTTCCGTCCATTCTCATTTGTTGATATTGATTTGATTGTTGTTGATTAGTTATTAAGTTAGGATTTTTTGTTTCATAGTAGGGCTGGATTTCATATCAAGATGAACTTGCAGACTGATTTATGGTATTACCTGATGATGCATGTCGATGAGGACAGTGAGAATGATTAACATTAGAGCTATTGGACTACAGAAGGTGGATTTAAATTTTTAATTGAAGATTGAAAATGAATTTCAAATTTTAGGATTCTGAGAAGATTGAGATTGTTATTAAAATTTATTTTGAAGATTCCAATGAATTGCAAAAACTTTGAAATTGAGGAGTTGAAATATGGCTATTAAAATTTTATTTTGAGGATTCAGATTCGATTCAATGAACCTAGACAAGTCTGTAAGGATCTTTAAGGTGATAAGTTTTCATTTCAGTATTTAGATAATTAACCTTGAGGAAAGTGTATGCAATTTACCTTAAAATTTTATTCGAGGAGTTATTTTGAGGAAAATTTATCTGAGGATAAGATTTTATAGTGGGAGAGATATATTAGCATATAGCAGATGAGATACATGTGTACGGATCTGTTGGTTTGAGCATAATTGAGATCTCACTGCCAACTGACTTGGGTTTTTATCTAGGGTTGTATTAGAGAGTGCAGTACTTAGAATAGTGTGTTGCAATTGTTATGTACTTGAGTGATAGGAATAACTAGTATCAGCGATTGCAGTAGGTAAGGAAGCTAGCAGTGAGTGTGTTTGTGATAGAACTGTGATACTTAGAGGGATAGAGGTATCAGACCTTAGATGTATCTTTGACCTGTGCAATCCCAACTAGGAATGTTATTCCAATCTATTTATCTTGAATGTTGCTTCTTTAGAACTGTACTGTCCTTCCTTGATGATATCGTATTTTTGCCTAAATTGATTCTTTGGGATCTGTCTTCAGGATGTCGCCGCAGACAAGGTCTATGAGAGCTGGAACATCAGCTTTAGAGGGGTCTGCCACCTCTCTACCTGATGGACAGACAGCCGTAGTTCCTCCTACATCTACGATGCACGTAGGTGATCCTCCTCCTCCACCTGTTAAGAGGATAGCCGCAGCTGTGACGGACAACCTTCCTCCTCCATCAACTCCGATTCCCGGAGGTTTGCCCATTGACGGAACGCAGATGTTTACCTTGATCCAAGGCATGGTAGATGCCCAGAAAGTGACGGCAGATGCTCAGCGAGTCCAAGCTGAGGCTCAGAGGGTGCAAGCAGAAGCGCACCAGGCACAAACCGAGCTGATGAAAGAAAACATGGAGAATGCTCATCAAGTGACTCTCCAAGCTTTGGAGAAAGTAGCACAGTACCAGCAGTTTCCTGGCCAGCAACAGCAGAGATCAGGCACTATAGTGGATTTCAAAAGAATGATGCCTCGGGAGTTTAAAGGTATCGAAGGGATACTCTACGCTGATGACTGGCTAGAGGATATAGAAAGGAGCCTGCGATTGACCCAGATTCTGGAGAACTTGCAGATAGAAGCCGCTGGCAGTCAGATGTTCGATATCGCACTCACGTGGTATCGCACGGAGCCGAGAATTACAGCACAAGGACTTACTTGGAAGACCTTCAAGGAACTCTTCAAGGAGAAGTTCTTTCCCGACGTGGCATTGGGAACCTTGGAAAGTCAGTTTCATGACTTGGTTCAAGGAAATATGTCGGTCGACGAGTACGCTGCAGAATTCTGTAGATTGAGCCGTTTTGGATCGTCTATGATTCGAGACCCAGGAGATCGAGCCCGGAAATTTAGAAAGGGACTGACGAGAGAGATTAGGTCACGCACTTCTGGTCGTCGTACCGCTACCTTTGAGGGTATCTTAATGGATGCTCAGATCGCAGAAGAGGATCTGGATCTCGGGCCTAAGAGGAGTCACGACACGTTTGGAGATACGAATGGTAGCCCAGGACCAGCCAAGCATCCCCGTATTCAGCACCAACAGCAGTACCAAGTACTATTTCATATTCAGCAACAACCATGGACATTTCAGCATCCACCGCAGTACCTAGCACCAGTTCCTATCCAACAACATCCATGGGCGTATCAGTATCAACCACAGTACCAGGCACCAGTCCGTGTTGAGCAGAATCAGCAACAGCCTCCAAGAGAGACACAGCAGACTTGTCATTTTTGTAAGAAGCCAGGTCACCTTTGGGAGAGCTGTAGAACGAGACTAGGACTTTGTTTGCACTACGGCGCTGCGAGACATCGAGTAAGGGATTGTTTTCTAGCCCCTTATCTTCCCGGCCAGCGCGCAGCTTCAGATTATAGAGATCCAGTTAGGCTACCTGTGGAACCGTATAATGCTCAGCACCCGCAAAGGGAACCACCCCAGCAGGGCGGGCATTTGCGATGACGGTCGAGGAGATCGATACTGCAGGTAATGTGTTAGCAGTTTCTGTTCTTTCCTTTATTCTGTTCCTATCTATTTGATTGATTGATTGATTGCTTAGTACCGTAGTTGGATGCATGATTCTTGTTATAATGTAGTTAGTAGTACCCCTGATGCATAGACTGCAACACCATAACAAATGAGACCATAACCATGTATGTTCCCCCTAGATTGTATGTGGTATGACTATATATAGAATTTTCTTAGACCGTGATTATTGGTGTTGACTGTAGTAAAGATTCATGAAGAGGTTATTACTTGACAAGAGGAACAACATAATTAAAATTTGAGGATAAATATTGATTTAAATAAATGGTTAAGAAATTAACATTGCATAATTGGTGGTTTATTAATTCCAGAAAGATTATGACATGATTAAATGGATTATTAAAATTTGGAAATTTTGGGAGACTATCATCATATTTATTTGATTGCAAGTTAGGATTTTTTTTGAATTTTATAATTGGATGTTGTATTTGGAGGATCCTTAAGTATCATATTGTTGAGCATTTTGAGGAAGAGAAAATCGAGAAATAAAATTTAGATGGATAAATGTTTAAATTTAAATTTGTGGGACGAGATTTCATTTTATACTTGTGCATTGAAAAATCAAATATAAGGAGTGAATATTAAATTTCGAGTATTGAATTATTAACAAAAACTTTCAAGGAAATTTTGATGGACTTTGATTTTTACTTTGAGGATTTTTCAGGTTATACAACAATTTTAGAATTTTGAAATTGCGAAAGGACATTGTGGATTATTAACTAATTTCATGGATGATAAATTTAAGTTTGCGGGAATAATAATGTGTATGATTAAACACTAGTATGAGGATTTTAAATTTCGAGGACAAAATTCTTTTAAGGTGGGTAGACTTGTCACTACCACATTCTGAAAACAGGGGTATTTTCGACTTTTTGCAATATTTAATATTATGGTATTTACAAATTAATTTATTGCATAATAGTATTTAATTTAATAATTATGTGATGAGTAATTAAATATAGTATTAGATGCAGTGCTCATTTATTTTTAGCTAGCAGACTGACCTAGAAGCCAGTATACGAACACCTGTCAGGACTTGTGGAATTATGTAATTAATTATTTTATTTATAATTTAATTTTTGGAGATTTTTATTAATTACTGTATTTTATTTAATATTTTGCGCATTGCCGTTGCTTCGATATTTGGAGCACTACCCTGACTCTTGTCTCCCAACAAATTTCACAATCTTGCCCTAGACATGCCCGCCTTCATTTCTGCTATTTTTGCAACTCATAATTATGCTCTTTGTGCATTAATTCTAGCCGCGCAAAAATCGTCGCGGACGTTTGTTTTAAAATTCCTATTTTGTATCGTTGTGCGTTCCAATCGAAAATTGGAGGCCATCTTGACCTATTTTTCGTGCGGCCCAAATTAGGGTAATATTCTGTTCTGAGTCTTCTTCATTATTGGTATTGATGACTTGACCTGATTTTGGCTCCAAGTACTCCTAATTAATTGTTGAACACAACTTGCATTTATTTCTATTTAAATTGAGGATATTATTTAAACCAATTCTAAAATCCTAATTTAATTCCAGTGCCCTGTTATTTGAGCCCATACCGATCATACAGTGCCCCCTGACCCTACAAAACACCGGACCCCGAATCGCCCGCCAAATTTTCGTCATTTTATGTGTTTGTGCAATTTTCCAAATTTAAGGGGGTTAATTTGCAAATATGCATTTTGGTGTCAACACCCATTGATTAAACCAATGAGGGAGCCTATTAATTTTTAATTAAAAACCCTCATTTTCCTCATGATTAAATTTTTTTCATGTTTAATCTAGACCACTCATTTAGAGGGTCAATCACAACCCTCCATCAAAATTTCCTCATCCTATATAATGACATGTCTACCTCAAACCCTAAACCCTAGACTACCTAGGAAACACCACCACCTCACAAGCCTCCTCCCCCTCTCATACGTATGAAACTCCTTCTTCTTTTCTTCTTCCTTTCTTCTTCTCTTTCCTTTCTTCTTCTCCTTCTTCTTCCTTTTCTTCTTCTTCTCTTTAACTATTTTGAATTTGAACTAAATGAGAAAAGGGGGGAAACTGAATACTGTTCACCCAACTGTTAACTCACCCAAACCCGATCCCTGTTCATCCGGCGGGCGGCCGAAGCCGCTGCTCCTCTCCGGCGGATCCTCGAATCCTTCCACCTGCTGTTCTCCCTCCGGCGGCCCGGTCAGCCACCCAAGCAACTCCCACCACCACCATCATCTACAATCGCCTCCTATCCCTCCATCTGAACTCCGGCGAATCCGGCAAGCCGAGCCCGGCGGCGCTGCTCCCTATCCCGCCTGTCATCATCCTCCATTTTCCCGGCGGCACTGCTCCTCTGCCCATTCCCGCCGACTTGCCACTGCTCCCCCTGTGAACTCCGGTCCGGCCTCCTCCGACCCCCTGCTGCTCGACCACCAACATCTCCACTGCGAGCTCGTCTCCGGCCCGGCGGCCAACCACCCGAGGCTGCTCCTCTCCCATCTCTTCCCTCGGCGCTTCTTCCTTCCGGCGGTCACTGCTCACCGGAGGAGCTAACACCACCACCCCCACTGCCAAGCTCCGGCCATCTTTCCGGCCGGCAAGCCCAACACAGTGAGCCCTCTTCTTCTTCTCTCCTCCCTTCTTCTTCTTCTTTCTGTATATATATATATATATATATATATATATATATATATATATATATATATATATATATGTATATATACATACGTATATATACGTAGGAGTATAATTAATATATATAGAGGTATATGTCTATTGTTTAATTAACTAATAATTAAATAGAATGTATAGTATGTGTATTAATGAATATATAATATATGTATAGGTATTTGTATATATTAATTCATGTATAGTATAGTAAATGTGTTAAATGTATAATTAATGTGTATACGTATTTGTATATATTCAAATCAAGTTATATATATATTTTTGGTATATACTTAGTATATAATTGTTATATATATATATTGGTATATATGTATACAAACATTTTAGTATAAATATTTCTTAGTATATATATGTTAATGTATATACTAGTATATGTTTTGTATATATTAAAATGAATAGTATAGTGTATGTATATATATATCTAATGTATATATATATATATGATTGTTTATATAATTAATTAATGTGAAAATTAGTATATATATTAAATTTAATTTGTATATATATATGTATATATACATAGGTTTATTTTATGACATTTATTTAATAAAAGTATATGCTAGTATAAATTTATTTTTGGTGTATTAGTATTAGTATATTAAATGATAATGTTGACTATATATATGTATAAACGTACTTTAGTATATAAAACCGTATTTTGGTATAAATATATATATGTAGATTATATTTTCGTATTGGGTTGTATATATAATAAATTGGTATATTTACCTGGATATAGTATTGTATATTTTAATTGGTATATATGAGTATATATATGTAATTAGTCTATGTGTGTATTTTGTTAATTCGTATGTGTAGATATATTTTGTATAACCTTAGTATATTTTTAATATATATATACATTGCATATGTATTTAATTTGATATATATAGATATATTGTAAGTATATATGTTATTAAGATATGTATATAAGAATTCCTATTAGATGACCCTAGTTGACTAGTGCCCTGCCTGGCATAGCCCTGAGGCCAGTATAATTCTTCTGTGTGTTAGGATAGCATCTGATACAAGTGTTATAATTGTGTTATGTTTATAGGACTGTTGGTTCACCCAGGGGATACTCTGGAACAGGACATCCATAAATACCAGCTAAGGACCCAAGGCAAGTACACTCTCTGATAATTTCCAATTCTTGATAATTTCTATAAGTTCAATGATCTTAAAATGTTACAACTGAATCTTTGACACTGTGCTACACGGACTAGTATAGCTTGGATCTGCAGTCATGAGATGTTATCTTGATTATCGTATTGACATTGTACACGACATGTATATTTAGACATCGTACATGATAGACTTGACTTGCTCGTGTATCGTGACGTGTCATGGTTGGATCCACAGTACTAGTTGGGGGCGGGGAAGTAGTTAGTAAGAAATGTGATCAAAAAACCTCTTATTGTAGTATAGAAATTGTAAGTGTTAATCATGCTCTTCACCCATGATTAGCCAGGCCCTATAGCTATTGTACATGTTCCCAAGCCGATCACATTTTGAAACTACTATTTCAAACACTTAGAATAGATTACAGTTCCCTATTTTAAATCATATACTACATCACCCGTATATGATACTGTTCCTTGTTATTTTATTTCCATACATGCACTGACTGTATCATATTGCCTATTGCCTGTCTCTTTACATTGCCTGTCTCTCTTAAATTGCCGTTGCATTTATTTTACTGTCTTCTCAGTAGCTAGCATGACATGTTTTATTGTATTATAGACATTATCAATTAATGGAACTATTATTTGAGATTGTTGCTTTGCTCCTTCCTGACTGGAAATATTTTTCCAGACTATGCCTTAGAGGACCGCTGTCCGACACTTATTGGACCATATGGTGAGTAGCTGCAGACTTGATAGTAGTTGTGATTCCAGGAGGTCTAGCTGGAAATTACTATTTTTAGTTAGTTCTTTTAACAGTCTTTTTGGTACCGGATTTGTCTCCGGCATTTTTGATGATTCTTGGATATTGTTGAGTTAGAATATTACTTGTGGACTTGTGTTGTGTTTAATTTTAGTTTTACTATTCGAAATCTTATCGTGCTGTAATCCTGTGATTGAGTATGTATTCATCTTATTTGTGTCATCCGTGCCTCCTAATGGAGATTGGATGCTTGCGTGACATTAGTTAGATAGTATCAAGACCTTGACAATGTTCTACCGCCGATGCTGCGGCGTAGGCTGGACGTACCCACGCACTCGTGCCCCTAAACCGGGTGCGGGTCGTGACACGTTATATTGAGAAGATGCTCACACGCTATGGATATCAGAATCTTTCAGGGATTGATACTCCGGACAGGTGTGACAAGAGGCTGAAGCTGAATCCTAGAGAAAGTCTCAGACAATTGGACTATTCAAGCGTCATTGGGAGTTTGATGTATGCAATAACTGCCATAAGATCTGACAAAGCTTTCGTCATGGGGATGCTGAGTCGGTTCACGAGCAATCCAGGTATTAAGCACTGAAAAGCGGTAAAGAAAGTAATGAGATATCTCGAGAGGATTCATATGTATGCACTGTACTATAGTGGATATCTAACAGTAGTGGACGATTTTAGTGATACAAGCTGGTATTCAGAAGTAGAGAGCAAAAGATCCACAGGAGGATACATCTTTTCCAGGGTGGAGCTTCTATATCGTGGAAGTCAAAGAAGCAGACAATGCTCTCTTATTCCTCGATGGAATCTGAGTTCTATGCACTGGAAGCTGCAACAGAGGAAGCAAAATGGATTTGAGAGCTCATGCATGATCTTCTATTGGTTGGTGCATAGATTTCGACGGTACCAATATACTGCGACAACTAGGAGATTACAACGGTAGTGTCAAATGACTTCTTCAATGGTAAGAAGAGGACTATGTGGCTAAGGCATAGAACAATAAACGATCTTATCAAGACTGGGGTCATTGTCGTGATTGATGATCGGCTTTAGGAAAATCTGGATGATTCGTTCACCAAAGGTCTCAAGCATCAGCTGGTCGACGACACAACAATCAAAATGGGCTTGAAGATATTATTATATTCTGTCTATGTAATTCTACCATAAAATTTTATACTATTAATTCAAAGAAAAATCTACTAGGCATCTAAATTTTGGTTCAAATAGGACCATTAACTGGAAGAATATCAGGAACAGGGTTACGGACCCAGAACCACTATTGCCTACTATCTGTTCTCTGAGTAGAACAAAGTTCTGTGGAAGGATGGCTTAGGCGCCTTAATGATTTCTAGGGCATTTGGAATGTCCGGCGTGCATTAAAGGAAGCACGATAGCACAACACTATAAAGGAGCGAAGGACTCCATGCTACAGTGGATGACACCACCATGAGGTTCCTCTATAGGGTAATGCTTCAGCCTCGTGAGCCATGTCACAGCAGCGTAGCACCGCATATAGGCAGGTGGCCTAATATTGTAAAATGCAGAGTGGTAGGCAGCACTATAAAGTGGCCGTGGTCCTCATGTTATAGTGGTGTGACACTACCAAGAGGTACCTAGAGAGGGCAAAGACTCGGCTACGCGAGACATGTTATAACACAGTAACACCGTAAGGAAGCACAAGGCTTCATGCTAGGTAGTTTGGCACTACAAAGAGGCTGGGACCTTATGCTATAGTGATTGACACCACAATGAGGTGGGACCTCGGCTTTGGGCTATGTCATAGCGGAGTACCACCGCAAGTAAGCGTAAGGATTTATGCCAATGAATGTTTAAAAGAACTCACCTAGAGTGTATAGAAAGAGATATCGACCATCTCTTGAGGGTAAACTTGTAGACGTCCAAGATATATACACCAAAACCAGGCGTGCACAGGACCTTTATTGTACAACAGAAAGCACAGCTAATGTCATTGTGTGAGTGAAAAATATTGCAGCTATGGTACAGAATTCTAGGCCTAATTCATTCTTGTATCCTACTGTTATTTGACCCATCCGGAAAGATTCAAGTTGAAGTGACATCTATCCTAATTCATGATGAGCAGTCACTATGAGGAACGCTCAACCCATATATTGATATTTGTGGGGGATTGTTGGTGTTGTTTCCTTTGGACTAAAAAAATAGTCCCATATTGGTTACACCGCCAATTGGGTATCTCAATATAATACTTTGTATGAGTTGAGGTGTGCACCGGGTATGGTGGGGCACATGGGTACCATGTGGGGGTGTTTTATTAGGATGAAAAAAGATTAACTCCATAATGAAAGCATTTATTCTTTTTGTCGTGCTCTTAGAATTATTTTAATAGAGCTACGACTCGAACTCAAAATCGGACTCGAACTCAGACTTGGGCTCAAGGGCGCAAAGTGGCACTTTATTGGCGCACTTTGTACTTGTGCATATGTTGTTGTTTGTGCGGCTGCATGAGCGGACGCATGAGCTGACGCATGAGTGGTTGCTTGCGTGGTCACTGCTATCGGATATATTTGAACCGTTATGGAAATGTATAGTCAGTTATTCTGATTCAATTTTTATGGTATTTGAATTAATTCGTGCCTATATTTATTGGATTTGTAGTTATTTTTTTCTATCTTTTTATAACTAATGGGCGTCCTGGCTCCTCTATAAATATATATACTCTCTTCGTACCTCCATTGAGGACTTACTTCAAAATATAAAAAACTAAGAGAGTTGCTGCTACCACCATTAAAGTCCAGGAAGTTCGTGCGAGTCCAAGTAGGAGGTAACAACGAGCATTCCATAAGTTCTTCGTGAACTTGCTGCTTCCTGGAAGAAGATCATGTGGGGATGAATTTTGCTTTGCGCAACGATAATCTTCATTACCCTAGCAAGAAATCTTCTTCTTCTTCCTCTGTTCTGTCCGTCTTCAACTGCGATTGCAAGAAAGAAGGATAAGTTTATTTTTTTGATTCTTTTGTTATCGTGTGTACAAGTTGTAATTAGAATTATTATACAGTTGTTCGTTGGATCGAGACAAATCAGTAGGAAAACTCTTGTGTGAACTCCTGATCTCGACTTCAACTTCTGGTTCTACCATCTTTGATTAAGGCCCGAGACTAACAAACTTTTCTATACTTCAAAAGGTTAAACTACAACTAACCAAGTATTTAAGGTATGACATAGAAAAATAGTAAAGAACAAAAAAAAAGAGGATATGACATAGTCAAGTTAAATTTTAATCAAATTCCCAACATGTGAAAAGGCAGAAAATTTTGATCAAACTCTTCTATTTGAATTACTTTGAAATCATGTTAAATCCTTCTCGCAAGCAACCATTATATCAAAAATTCGAGACTAGTAAAACCAAAAATGAACTTAAAAATAAATATCATTATAAGATAAACTTTGTGGATCGAGAACCTTCTCTACCAATAAAATCTACAAGATGTAATCTGGTAGATTTATGAATCTCTTATACTAGCTTTGTCCAGAGCTGAGGATCAGTGCCGGTCTTTAGATTTTGAGACATGAGGCAAACTCTAAAAATGATGTCAAAGTGGTGCCCTCAAAGCTTAATGTTCATATTATTTTCCATCGATAATGATATAATAGTATTTTTAACCTAAAGTTTAAGAAATAAAACAATAAACAAAATTTAATATCCATAAGAATATATGTTTTAATGAAATACAAATAAAATTGAAGATTTTCAAACCAAAAAATAAAACTGATGTTCCAAACAAAAAACAAAAAGAAAGCTAATAATGTTTGAATCATCCAAATAAGACAAAGTATCATGAAGTACTCTACCCCGATAAAATCTCATATGCTGGAAAATTATTGATGGTCCACATGAGAGACGCTCTAATCTGAAAGTTCTGCTCCTTCGATATATCATATGTCCAAACGTCGAATTGCCACAATTGTTTCAACTCATCCACCAACGGCTGCAAGTAGATATCGATTTTCTTCTTTGGATTTTTTGGACCGGATATGATAAGTGTTAAGAACATGTAAGGAGTCTTCATATACATCCACGGTGGTAGAATGTAAGGAGTCAAAATCATCGGCCAACAAGAGTACTGAGATCCCGACTGTCGAAATGAGTGAATCCATCAGAATATAAACCCAACCGAATATTCCTGGTGTCTGCAACAAATTCAGGATGACACAAATCAAAATGCTTCCATGCCTCTCCATCGGAGGGATGAGATAGTTTGCCTTCATCCATCTTTTGTTCCTTGCTATGCCATGGCATATGTTGTGCTGTATTTGCGGACATATAAATCCTCTGCAGCCTCTTTGTGATCAGCAAAAATTGTCTGTACTTGTAGGGACGCAACCTTGCTCGAACAATTGACTTTCCTTTGCCCCGAATTGGCTTGTACCGGTCCACATGACATAAAATACTTTTATCTTTATCATTGTTCTCCTTGTAGTACAATATGCAACCATTTCGATAATAATCTATCTTTTTGTAGCCTAATCTGAGTTTCTGTGTCATCATATTTGACTTGAAGAAGTTATCAGGTAACTCATTCGATCATTTTGGCAACAACTCTCTAACAAACTGAATTATCTGGTCGTAGCATTCCGGCAGCAAGTTAAAATTAGACTTTGCGTTCAACAGCCGCATCACCACCGACAGGACAGAATGAGAATCAAATCCAGGTATAACGGAGTATCGACATTCTTGAATATATCATAGAATTCTTTCACATCAGGATTAGGATCCTCCGAATCAAAACTTGGACCGGCCGAATCAAATATCAACTCACGCGCCAGGTTTCGCAGTCTATATT
Organism: Iris macrosiphon; assembly: GCA_036927795.1. Taxonomy (NCBI): domain Eukaryota; kingdom Viridiplantae; phylum Streptophyta; class Magnoliopsida; order Asparagales; family Iridaceae; genus Iris; species Iris macrosiphon. Next base: position 151,294,269 of record JAYESA010000004.1, read on the forward strand.
CAAAGTTATCTCTGAGAGTGGACTCTTCTGCCTCCGTATTGAAGGACGAATGATGATATTAAGAAAACAAAGGTTCTCCTTGAGCCATCCACTCCTAGTAGTTTGGTACAAAACCCTTCTTGTAGAGATGCTCCCTCATGAGATCTAGCTCTTTGAATGGTATATTATGATATTTGACACAAGGACACTTGATGAGCCTCTCATCCATGAAATAAGTTTGATTACTGGCGTATTTGAGAAATTTCTCAACGCCTGTCATGAAATCATCTGTCAAACCAATCCTACTCTCATGTCGCCGATTGTACATCCACGATCGGTCGACTAAGTATCGACTCATTGATTCTGCATGTACCATATATTCAAACAATATGGATTAGATCAAGATGATTTAGGATATTTGCTAAAGGATTAGTTAATTAGGATACTTGATGAAGAAGTCTCATAAAGAACTAAATGAGCTATTGGAAAGACCATATTTGAGCATTTCTCCGTGTTTTACAAGTATCCAAAACCATAATTCCTCGACACTCATCCGAATATGGCCGATACATGCGATAGCATAGTAAGGTTGGAACTACTAATTATTATTCATATTAGTACCCTGAAGTGATAATCGACACTTATAGTAATAATCCGATACCGATTTTGATACAAAGACCAATACACTAAAATGTTAATAATTTACTATTGGTTAAATTAGTGATAACCATATCAATTTTAGGGCCGATATATAAGTCGATATCGATACAAATTTTTGAACGTCATATATTCTATTTCCGATATTCTAGTATACGCTCAGGCCTATCTATTAAGAATTATGTACGTCTAAGGATACACATATAAATCAAAATAATTATATATGTAATATTTAATTTATCAATCTTCTTCTAAGTTAATTATAGACACATACAATATATATTACCATTTTTGTGTCCTAATACTCGTGTTAATTTGTCTGCATTTTTTTAATACGTGTGTTCGTGGTAAAAATCGTTATAAAACCCTTCTTGTAGAGATGCTCCCTCACAAGTTTGACCTTTTTGAATGGTATATTATGACATTTGAAACAATGGCACTTGATCAGCCTCCCATCCATGAAATAAGGTTGACCACTGGCGTATTTGAGAAATTCCTCAACGCCCACCCAGAAATTATTTGTTAAACCAATCATACTCTCATCTCACTGATTGTACATCCACGATCGGTCAACTAAGTATTTACTCATTGCCATCTTTCATGTGAATGCTTATGCACGTACCCTATATATTCGAACAATTGGATTATACAAGTGTCAAAAGAAAAAAATAATATAAAGGAACTATTAGATTCTTCAAATAAACAAGGAAATCATAAATAATCTAAATACATATTCTATTCAGATACATACTACATACTTAAATTCTATATAACTAATTGGTAAAAATTTATATTTATAAAATCCTACTGGCATATTTCCTTCCCTGAATTATCATATAGTGGCAGGGTCTAAAAGCATATAGTAAGGTTGTAAAACATATGAAAGAGGAAAACTTATCTATCAATATATAAATCAATCGACAAGGATTACTACGTACTATTGAGTTAAACATATTAATAGTTATTTGTTTCCATTACCAAAAAAATTGATGCATTGAGTTAAACTTATATGAACATAACATAGTTTGCAATATCGGCAATACCGATCCGATATAGACCAAAATCCGATATCGACGATTCCAACATTTAAAATATCTTTTGTTACGCCCCGATCTCCCGCATGCAATTGGCCATCCCCGGTGGGCGCGAATCACCACGCCAGCGCTCCTGCGGGACGATCGCTTGACCCATCTGGACGTGATGCCGCACGAGCGTAAGCCGCTGATACTACCATATTTTCTAGGAAAGAGTATTTTAGTTATTTTCTATTTAATTAAATATTATGCATGGTAAATAATTATTTATTGTATTATTTAATTATTGTTAGATGTTATTTATTTAATTTGGACTTGTGTTAGTGGACCTAACTAGTTTAGTTTGGACCCATGGACCAACATGAATTAATTAGTTAGACTTAGCCCATTTAGAAAGCCCATTGTTAAGGAGATGGATTAAATTAATTAAATCATTAGACTAGAAGCTTCCTTCCTTAATTATTTCTTCATTAGAGGCCCCAAGGGGTATATTGGATATTTCATAATTACTTGAGGGAGAGGAAAGGGTCGGCCTATATAAAAAGAGGAGGAAAATTCTCTCTCCTCTTTTTTATTCCAAATCTAGATCTAGAATTTTCCGCTACCAAATTTTCTTCATTCCCATTTCATTTTCCTACCAAATTCATTCCAATTCCTTCCCAAATCACTATTAGAGACTTAAGAAGCAAGGATCTAGAAGGAGAAAGCAAGGATCTACAAAGAGGAGAAAGGATCTATAATTTGGAGACAATTTCATCTCAATTGGAGGTTTCATTGGGAATCCATCTCCCAATAGGTATAATCTAATTTTTTCCCTTAAAATAGCTTCAAAATATGATATTTAATCATGAATAATCAACCCATATATATGTACTACCCATAGGATTTGGTTTTGTGTTCATAGGAGACCTCTGGAGAAAGTTATGGTGCTTTTTGTGTCAATTTTGGGAGAATTCCGGGATTGACATTTGTTGTGTGTGTCAATTGATCCTATAGATCAATTTGGCATGTGTTTATGTGTTTGGGGCTAGTGTCGTATCCACAATTGGGTACGTGTAGGTTATATCCCAATAATTTGGTTATACGTGTTGTTTTGGGGATTTTCCCTCCGACACGGGACTTTGTACATGTCGTATTTTGACACGGACAAATAGATCTATATTTGACACTTTGTTTTGTTCATAAATATTATATGTGACTTGCTTGTGTCCTTCGGGGTACAATTGGATCTGTGGTGGACTCGTGTCGCATGCGTATCCTAGATCTAGTGGGATACGGTATGATACTCTCCATTTGTTGTGTGTTTATGTATAGATCTAATTAATTGTACTTTAATTCTTGAATTATAATTATGTATATATATGTAGATATTATATATGTACTATAGTGTATTTATTATGGTGTTTGTTGTAGCATAGATCTATGTATTATATATGTACCAATAGAATAAATATATATGTAGCTTTCTTCTACATGCATTAAAATATATGTTATAATATAATATAAAATATATGAATATGTTTTATATAATATATATGTATGTTAAATTAAGTAATTAGAATATGATTATGTATATATATATATGTATGGATGTATATTTATTACATATTTATGTATGTGTGCATTTGACTATGTTGTAATATGTACATTATTATATAGGAGGTGTATTATAGCTACTAGTATATATATATATATATATATATATATATATATATATATATATATATATATATATATATATGTATTTGAGTTATCTATATATATAGATATATATATTTATTTATTTGGTTTATATATATATATATATATATATTGATATACATATATATATATATATATATATATATATATATATAGGTTATATATATATATATATATATATATATAGGTTATATATATTACTATTTTTAGCGACAGCAGGAATTAATGACAGAGCTGCTATCATTAATAGCCGAGGAATAGCAGCAGCAGCCGCTGTAACAGTGGCGGCGGCAATTAATGACAGAGCTGCTGTCATTAAATAGTAGTAGCAGCGGCGGGAATTGCAACAGCAGCGACGGAGGGTATGGTGACGATTGAAAACCGTCACCAAAGCAGAGGCAGCAGTGTAGAAATGCAGCAGCAGTAGCGACGACAGTTCAGTGATAGCCAGAACTGTCACTGAAAGTCTGATATCTGAATATCAGTGTTTTTCAACACTGCTTTCAGTGACAGTTAGGCAGATTATTAGTATATTATGTTTATATCTTATATTTATATATATATGTATTAATATTGAGATATAATACTATTATTGCTATATTTCTTAATTGTATAATATTAGTATATATTATATATATTATATATGAGTGTAATTACTATATCAAGGTATTGAGTATTACCTTGTGGAAACCAAGGTTAGTGGGATACTCAAGATACGGGGTTTGGGTATCAAGTTTGTGACTTTGTGGAGATACCAAGTTGGTTCAGAACCATGGTTCCTATTTTAATGTGTAATTAATATTCTATATCATTATACAAATGTTTGATATATATGTATTGTGAGGTTTACCTTGGAAATTATGTATCCGGAGATACGGTATCCTAATATTTTAGGATGTGGTTTTTATGGCTTAGATTTTAATATCTTGACCCAAGATTTTTGTGTTAGGCTTGTACAACCTAGAAATAGATAGTTGACCTTGATTTGACCATAGTTGACCATAGTTGACTTAGAGTTGACCATAGTTGACTTTTGACTAAGAATTGACTTATTGACCTAGAAGTTGACTAGTTTAACTTATTCTCTTTTCGGGACCTTATATTGATGTTGTATTCTATATCTAGGTCTTCGAGGCACCGAGTCAGGCATCTGTGAGACTATTCATTGGACTTCAGGCGAGTATATTCTCTGATAGTTTCTCATTTATGATATCCTCTATGTTCATTGTATCTAGTATAGATATCCATGTTCTCTTGACACTATGGTTACACGGATTGGTATATCTGAATCTCGTCATGAGATGTTATTCCTTGGTATATGGTGTATATGGTGCAAGTATTGTTTCATTGGTTACCTTGTACATGTACAGACACCGATTCTCGGGAAGGGTCGCTATCTTCTTGGGGAATCTCGTGCCATAGCATATTGTATATATATCTCTTGTATCTCTTGTGTATCCTTATTGTATATATATCTCTTGTACAGACACGGATTGTATTTATTTCCATTATTTCCTTATTATATATATATATCTCTTGTATCTATTGTGCATCTTGTTTATCCACAGCTATTTACTGTTACATAGTTTTTATCATTGATTAGAACTGCTTTTAGAGATGTACTCTGCTCCTTTTCTGACTGGATATATTTTTCCAGATGACACTGAGTAGTGGTATCCTACCTATTATGGACCCCAGGATATTGTGGGTTTAGATTCTGAGACCCTGGCTCAGGAGGAACTTATTCCAACTGAGACAGTTGACCCTGGAGTTGTAGCTTCGTAGTATTCTTTGTACTGGATTTGTCTTCAGCTTATTCTGTTATTCTTCAGACTCATTGATGTATTATTTTAGACTCATGAGTTGTATTGTGACTATTCTATTCTTTATCTGATTCGTGCTCATTTTTATCTTAGTTCTGTGATTGAGTATACTATCATTATTGGTGGTTCATTATATTGTTAGATAGTTTATCTAGACAGCGTTCTACTGCTGATTCTGCGACGTAGGCTGGGCATTATTTCCGACTAGTACCCTTGCACCGGGTGCGGGTCATGACACGTTTTTGGTTGTGGTCCATGCAGGTCTAGCTTCACAAAGTATGTGATGTCGTGGTAGTACGATAATTTAGTTGTACTACTACGAGCCTGCGATAGGATATAGGATATAGGCTGAGATACTCAATCACACCTAGGAAAATTCTTTTGATTCAACTATTCTTCTTTGGTATTGATACTTGATCTCTTAAAATATCCTTTCCTTGATGTCTTACATCTTGTGCCATATTGATTCTTTCTTTCGCTTTGCCTCAGGATGCCGCCTAAGACTAGATCGCAACAGGGAAGCAACAGTTTCTAAGAGGTCTACGATATCCTGAGGGCCTGCACCAGTCACTTCTCCGGTGATTGGAGTATCAGCTGCTTTCGGAGGTCCACCACCTACTCAGAGGACTGTGCTAGCTGTATCTGAGGGGCTTCCACCTCCACCTCCTGTGCCAGCAGAGGCGTCACAGATGTTTACACTATTTTGTGAGATGCTCGAGGCACAGAGGGCTCAGTCAGAGGCACATCAGAGGCAGACCGACGTTCTACGACAGGGCATCGAGAGTGCTCATCAGCTTGCTCATGCTGTAGTTGAGAGAGAAGTTCCGATCCAGCAGCAGGATGTTCCTCAAGTTGCTCAGCTTCGGCCAGGCAACATTCAGGACTTCAAGAAACTGGAGCCTAGGGTTTTCAAGGGGATGGAAGGCATCGTCTATACTGATGATTTGCTCGAGGACATTGAGCGTCTTATGAGGGTGTCCCGTCTTTCTGAGGATCTGAAGGTTGAGGCGGTAGGACTTCAATTGTTCGATGTCGCTCGCACTTGGTTCAGGAATGAGCCGGTTCTGGTTGACGCAGGACAATCTTGGGAGGTATTCGAGGACCTTTTCAAGAATAAGTTTTTCGCCCGGGCAGATAGGCTAGACTTGGGGAGACAGTTTGAGAGTCTCATTCAGGGGAGTATGTCTGTGGAGGAGTACGCTGCGGAGTTCGGTAGGTTGAGCCGATTTGCAGAGTATTTGGTGAGGGAGCCGGAGGTTCGAGCCATTCATTTCCGTGAGGGTCTAAACTGGGAAGTGAAGATTCTCATTCCGTCTTTTTATGAGACATACTCGGAGATACTTGCGGAGGCACGCAAGGTTGAGCGGGAGTTGGATTTGAAGCCCAAGAGTGACCGTGATTCTTTTCTGGTGGCCAATGGCAGTGCAATATCTGCCAAACGTCCTCATTTCTAGTCCAGACCTTTCCAGCAGCCATATCAGAACCAGACTCCAGCTAGAGCGCCTATTTACCAGGCACCTCAGCAGTAGAGACAGTTACAACAAGCTCCATGAAACTACTGCAAGAAGTCCGATCACATCTGGGAAGTTTGCAAAAGAAGGCTAGGAGTTTGTTTGTATTGTGGTACTGAAGGGCATCAATCGAGGGAGTGTCCTCGTCGTGCAGTTCAGGGAGCAGCTCCAGCTCCGAGGGCACAGACGAGACCACCCGTAGCACAGCCGAGGGAACCGCTTCCGACACAGCAGCAGCGTTTTGTCCAGCATTAGCAGCAGGGAGGTGCTCGACAGGGACGAGCATTTGCTATGACCGTCGAGGAGGATGAACCCACCGGAGACGTCATCGCAGGTTCTATTCTTCTTGATTCCATTCCAGCTTTAGCTTTGTTTGATAGTGGTGCCTTCCATAGTTTTGTATCTGTTTCTTTTGCTCTAAAGCATAGTTTGGTAGCTGAATCTTTGCTTAGGACTTGCAAGATCATGACCGGGGGAGGCATTATCCTGGTTAATGATATTTGCAAGGATCGGAGAGTTACTTTGGGAGGACGAAAGTTGAGTGCGTGTCTACTTGTAATGCCACTTTCGAGCTACGATATTATACTCGAGATGGATTGGCTGAGTAGGCACCGTACTAGTATAGATTGTAGAGGAGGTAGAGTTTTGTTTGGTCCGCCAGGAGAGTCAGAGTTCGAGTTTGCTAGAGGAGCTGCAGAGCACACTACCAGAAAAAATCAATTAGCGACGTCTAAAAACGTTGCTAAATAACCAAAAATCGTCGCTAATTTGGTTTAGCGACGTAATTAGCGACGTTTTAAAGCAGTCGGAAAAAACCAAGTCGCTAAAACAAAAAATGTCGCTAAACGTTGCTATGCCGATATTTTTTAGCGACTTTAATGTGTCGCTAAATTTAGCAATGTTTAGCGACGCCGCATCACTAAATAGCGACGTTTATTAAAGTCGCTAAACGTCGCTGATTAGCGACTTATATAGCGACGTTACACCGACGTCTTAAATGACCTGGCAATACTGCCATGTCAGCAATTTGCGACGTATAGCAACATTTTTAGCGACGTATTTAGCGACTTGTTATAGCATCACTAATTAGCGACGTATTTAGCGACGTAAGTGAACGTCGCTAAACGTCGTTAAACGTCGCTAAAAATGTCGCTAATTTTCAAAAAAAATAAAAAATATATTATATTTCTGGGTTTACCAACCCCCTCGGGTTCATTATCAGGTATATGATGGTAGTAGAAATAATTGAATAAAGAACACAGTAGCAGCACCAAGGGAGAAAATTCTAGTGTACTGGGTAAATACAGGCCAAGTATCAGTCATCAGTTATAAACCAAAATATGAATAATATAATAAAATTTGAAGAAAAGAAAGCATCCAGCAAATCTCATCGTAAACGTAAAGAATATGGCAAATTTATATCCATACAATCGCATCCTAAATAATAATAAAAATATAAATATCCAGTAACTAACTATACTACTGCGGATCTGCAGGAGGCTGACCATCGACGCGCTTGAAGGATAAGAATTCCTCATACTCGTCCCATGGAATCGACACCGATGTCGATGGAGAAGGCAGTGACGTCGGTGGAGTCTGTGTCGATGTAGGCGCACCAGGAGGCCTTGTCCGCTCCAAGTCTGCGAGTCACTGGTTGTAAGAATCTATGGTAGATAACAGCCTCGTACTGCTATGAACCATTGAATCCTGCATCATCGTCAGCCTCTCGCCCATTGATACCTGTGACGCCTGCAGCTCCATGATGTTGCGGTCATTGGAGGCTCTAATATCATTTGTCAAATCCCGGAGCTCCGTCATGCTGCGGTCGAGCATATCGAATCGTGCGATGAGCATCGGATCGTCCGCCTGTGGCTGGGACAGGGGCTGCTCCTCCATCCTTCGCACCAACTCGTCATGGAGAGACGCAATCTGACGGTCAGCGGCCTCCAGGGACTGCGAGGGCTGTGACTGCGAGGGCTGTAGGAATGCGCAGCTGTCGGGAAGGCCCTAGATGACTGCGTCGCAACCAGGGCACCATAGGAGCCCGTACCGTAGTACACACCCCTCTGGAGACCACCAGCTACGGTCACCCATAGGTCGTCCGCCTACGGAGCTGGAGCGGGCTGCGACGAAGTACCAGCCTCTCTAGGTGTAGGTGCACTAGCAGTTGTCCGCTCACGCAGCCTAAGATACTCGGCCTAAAAATATTTGGAAACTCGATAATTGTCTAAGTTATTTTAAAATTAACACAAAGTAAAGTAATACTTACATAGGTCTGCGAGGCCCTCTCATCAATGAGATTTCAGTCCTTGCGATGGGTGGCCAAGAAGACGGTCACCATGTTGGCATCCTCACCCCTCTGTACCTGTTAAAAATATATTATTCAGTACTAAACTTAAATATTTTTTCCTACTACCATTTTATGGTACTTATATTAAAATAATATAATTTAAAAGAAAAAATATACCAAACGACGGAAATGCTTCGTCATCGGAATCAAGCCACCACACCACTTGGCAGCATTCCGCCTAGCCGCCTTGGCTTCTCAGACCTTTCCTTGTAGCTCGGATCGTCGAATCTAGCCCTCATCATAGTCCACTGCTCAGGTGTGATCCAACCTTGGATCGGTTTTCCAGCACGATCATGAGCCTTCTGGTCATCCAGAGCATCTTGGATAAGCTTGGCGGCAACGGTCGGAAAGAGCCGCTCGATCAACTCGGCCCGGTGCGGAGGATAAAAATATGTTTACTATAATAAATAATTTAGTAAATAAGCATCACGGATAAGTTATATAATATACATAAATTAGAGGATTTATTTAATATAAATTTACCTAGAAGTGCGCAAACTAGAATGCCTTCCTCTCCTCCTGAGCCTCAGAGTAGTTGATCCAAGGGCCACCGTAGTTGTTCCTCAGAAATTGGCCTAGGCGTCTCTGAACCGACGATGGACGATATCTATACAGAGATAATAATTTAGAATACTGAAAAAGTCAATATACGATGAATAAAGAAATACACGATATATATTATACTAAACCATCTAATTGACTTACTTTGTACCGTCGGCCCAAATCTCTGTCCTTGTCTCCTCCGGAGGTGCGCATGGAGGATCTTGCTGATGTTGGAACAACATGGGTACGACCTTCTCGACATGCTCATCTATCCCCATGGTTCCGTCAGCAAGAGGAACGCTGGACGAGGGTGTACTATCAAGCCTGGAACTACTCGTCCCAACAGTCGGAGATGTGAGTGATCGATATACTGGAGTACTGGGCGACGATGATCCGGAACCCATAGTAGGCAGTACCGGAGGAACACTCTGTCTACCTCGGGACCTGTCGAATCCTCCGCGTCGTCCTATCATATTTGATAACAACATATGATGAATATAGAGAAACACAAATATATAGTACATTCTACAGTCGAAATGTGATGTATATCTCAAAGCATTCTACAGTCAAAATATCCATACATATATTCATTAATGGAATATATTTTACAGTCAAAATATAGTTACATTCTACTTCGTCAATTTTTCAACCTTGATCTACATTCTACAGTCAAAATATAGTTATATTCTACATGCAATATATTTTATTTTTAATCATCTTCAGAAAATTTATCTTGTTCGCCTTCCTCGTCCTCCTCTTCCTCTTCCTCTTCCTCGTCTTCACTTTCATCTACTTTGCCTTCCACTTCGGATAATTCTACATTATTACTCGTATAATGAGTAACTTCTGTTGAGTCCACATCTACGATATTTGTTACAAGAGGTAGATCGTCCTCCTGATAAGCTATTTCGTCAATGTCAAAGGTATTTCTAGCTTTAGTCTTGCATACTGCCCACCAATCCAACCTCGCTGTCCCCCGTCTAGGATAAGTTGTGAAGTACACGAGCTGAGCCTGACTTGATAGGACAAATAGTTCATAGCCTTGATATCTACGCTTGTAGTTTATATCCACAAGGCCATGCTTATCAATTTTCCAACCTTGATCTTGAATCAGATCGAACCATTCACACCTGAATAGCACGATATTAGCAGGTTCTGTGCCATAATTATATGTCAACTCGATAATCTCTCGTAAGATACCAAAAAAATCATTGTCCGGATTGACGTCTTTGTAGTTCGAAGATTTGATACACAAATAACTATTTTTTGTGGAATCAAGATCCAGAAAGCTGTCTCTGATAGGAGCATTTGTTGACTTGAACCTGAACCTATTCACACAGAAACTTGGCCATATTTTTACGGCAGTAATTGGTCCCTTGGCTAGAGTTCTAATAGATTCTGTCTCGGGTGTTATTAGACGATCGACCAAAATACCAAAGTAGCGATAGTAAGTTTTTTTTTTGCAAGTGCAGAAATAAAAAGTAATTACCAAGCATCTTACATATGCGCTCAACCAAGAAGGAAAATGGCATCTCATATCTTGTTCTACTTCTTCGTCTGTTATGTAGGGTCTAACCGACCTCAACTCATCATTATATGTGCTGAAAAATAATGAAGAAACTGCTGATTAGTAGCATAATAGTATCTCATACAATTACATTGAGATGATGTAAACGTGGACGTATTAATTACTTACCCCTCTAGCTTCTCTACTTCATCCTCGTCGCAATTGAGTAATATATATAATTGAGCAGCCCTTAGCTCATCGTCATTCAAATATCTCTTCTTCATTTTTCCCGAAGGCTTTCCAGACGCACTGAATACTTTGAGTATTGCATCATTAGATTCCTGATATGCGTCGTCGTTTCTCGGAGCTTTCGTCCTATTAGTAGCAACATGCGGTTTGAAATACGTCGAGCAAAAGTTTGTAATCTCCTCGAGAACACAATCTTCACAAATAGAGCCCTCAACTCGTGCCTTATTTTTCACCTTTCTCTATAGGTGATTCAGATGCCGCTCGAATGGGTACATCCACCGATAACCGACTTGACCACCAACACGTGCCTCATAGGAAAGATGAATTGGCAAATGCTCCATAGAGTCGAAGAATCCAGAAGGAAACACCTTCTCGAGCTTACATAGTGTTAACACAATGTCCTTCTCTTGCTTTTCTAGACGATCGACGAGCAACTTAGTACAACAAAGATCTCTGAATAATATGCTCAACTCTGTCAATGGGTCCCAAACGACCTGCGGTAAGAATTCCCGAAATGCAATCGGAATTAACCTCTCCATGAATACGTGACAATCGTGGCTCTTCATACCCACCAGTTTGTTCTCTTTGAGGTCGACGCATCTTCTCAAGTTCGACACGTACCCGTCTGAAAACTTTAGACCATGAATCCACCTACAAAGTCTACCTTTATCCTCTTTCTCCAGTGAAAAAACTGACTTAGGTTGCTTTAACTTTCCATTCCCCTCCTCTATCAAATGCAAAACAGGACGTCTACATATTTCTTCTAAGTCCAACCTGGCCTTCGAATTATCTTTCGTCTTCCCCTTTACCTCCATTACAAAATTAATTATGTTATTAAACACATTCTTCTCGATATACATAACATCAAGGTTATGTCTGATCAGATTGGTGCTCCAATATGGCAGATCCCAGAATATACTCCTCTTCGTCCAGTTATGGGTGCGACCAAATCTGTCACACTTGTACAGAATATACTCCTCTTCGATAGCACTTGGTAAATCTTTTACCTCTTCCCATATCGTGCATCCGGGCCACCTTGGCGGTGGATTAGCCTTCTCCATAACTCCCGCACGAAAAATATTCCGATTCCTCCGGTACGGATGATCCTTCGACAAAAATTGTCGATGACAATCGAAGAAGCACGGTTTGCCTCCGTGTTTCAAACGGAAAGCCTGAGAACGGTCCATACAATACGGATATGAGAGACGACCATGGGTGCTCCATCCCGATAACATTCCATAGGCCGGAAAGTCGTTGATGGTCCACATAAGTGCTGCCCTCATCTGAAAATTTTGCTTTCTAGAAATATCGTACGTGTTGGCACCGACTTCCTACAGCTGATTCAACTCATCTATCAAAGGCTGTAAATACACATCGATGTTCCTCTTCGGATTGTTCGGACCCGGGATAATAACGGTTAGGAACATATACGGAGTCTTCATGCACATCCAAGACGGTAGATTATACGGAGTGACGATCACAGGCCAACACGAATATTGGGAGCCCGAAAGTCCGAATAGGGTAAAACCGTCAGAGCAGAGCCCCAATCTGACATTATGCGCTTCCTCGGCAAAATATGGATACTCTCGATCAAAGTGCTTCCATGCTTCTCCATCGGATGGATGATCCAATACTCCTTCGATCTGTTTTTGCCTGTGCCAACTCATATTTTTTGCAGTCTCCTTAACCATAAACAACCGCTGCAACCGCGACGTCAAAGGCAAGTAGTGCATCGAATCGGTAGGCTTCCTTGCACCGACAGACTTTCCTCCAACAGTGGTCTTGTAGCGATCAGCACCACAGAATCTGCACGCATCTTCATCCTTGTCGTCTTTGTAGTACAACATGCACCCGTTGCGACATGCATCGATTTTATCGTATCCCATCCAAAGCGATCTCACCATTCTCTTAGATCGATAGAAGTCTTTAGGCAACTTTGTACCCTCGGGCAAGATCTCTATAATCAAATCGAGCAGTCGATTATAGCATTCTTGCGACATGTTAAAATCGGACTTGATGCTCAATAATCTTGTAACCACCTCCAACGGTGAATGATCCTCACAACCAGGATATAGTAGAGTCCTTGCATTCTCAAGCAACTCCATAAACTTTGCAGCATCGGCATTCGGTGCCTCCTCAGCTGCATCATAATTGTCCGGATTGAAACTAGGTCCCGCCGTATCATAATTGTCCTGATTGAAACTAGGCCCCGCCGCATCATAAACCATGTTCACCAACCCGTCGTAGTAAGCATCGTAGTCGTGGACATCCATATACGACTCCACATAGGGCTCCGACTCCGATGCTAGAGATACAAGTTCTCTGTGCGCGGTCCACTGATAGTAATTCGGCGTGAAGCCCTTCGAGTATAAATGATATGTAACTTCCACTTCTGGATGATATTTCCTGTTGTGATATCTCACACACGGATACTTAATTTTGGTACCGTCCATGTACTGAGGGAAAGCCTTGGCGAACTGCAGGAACTGCTGTACACCCTCAATGAATTCATCCCGCACACTGCACATGTCATCAGGATGACAGTTGTACATCCACGAACGATGACGCAGATACTAATTCATATCCATTTCTAGATACTTCTGCAAAAATGATAGTATGTATCATATAAATCATTATATATACAGTGGTTTATCACCTAACTTCATAACTTAACCGTACTACAAAAATCATCACTGATATAATACATACTTTCATTTATCAAAGTCTAAAATAAGCAATATTCAAAATAACTGACCATTTATCAAAGTCTAAAATAAGCAATACTTTCATTTCATAACTGATATAATACATACTTTCATTTATCAAAGTCCAAGAGCCCTTGAAATGATAAACAGGGTTAACTAGTTCATGGTGATGTTTCTAAGCCACTTCTAGATCCATACTAGTTTATACTAGTCAATACTAGGTTAATACCTTGCCATAATATGTCTTCTAGGTCATACTAGGATATTCTGCTTTGAAATTAAGTACTCTACTATCCACACTGAGAGCCTCTTACCCTTGGCCTGGCACCTTGCACTTCATCCTTGTACTTGCTCACTGGACTACAACCCAGTTAAGGGTCACTACTAGAAAAAGCGGTATTAGCGACGTATTTTAGCGACGTCAAAAGAAATATCGCTAATAATATATAAATTAGCGACTCCTTATAAAAACATCGCTAGACATCGCTAAATGGCGACATTTAGCGACGTTTAGCGACTTTTATTAAGATTTTAAAAGATAAGTCGCTATAAGTTCAATTAAGGTCGCTAAACGTCGCTAATATGTCTAATTTAGCAACGTTTAGCGACGTATATAGCGACCTTTATATTAAAAATATTTAGCAACGTGTTTAGCGACGTCATTGATGTTGCTAAAATTTAATTTAGCGATGTTTTTATTGGACGTCGCTAAACGTCGCTAAAATATGGTTAATTAGGGCTCGGTTTCATTTTTCTCCATCTGTTGAAATTTCGAAAAGAAAAAAATTCTCCCCCCCGCTCCGTCGACCGGCTCTCCACCGCGACTACTCCGGTAAACCCTACTCTCTCTCTCTCTCTCACAGGACACATGTGACATTGATACAAACCTGACACACACACAGACACTGACACAGACACAGATACGGCACACACACACACTGACACAAACACTGATCAGGACCTAGGGTTAGGGTTAGGGTTAGGTTTTTTGACATGGGGTTAGGGTTATGGTTAGGGTTAGGGCCGACTGGCCCAAGTCAACGAGAGAGGTAACAGCAGCAGTGAGTACTGCTTACTAGCAGTGAGCAGGGGGAGACTTGAGGTACATCAGCCCAATGTGCAACAGGCAACTTGGGGAGGCACTGCACAGCTGAACATAGTGTGCATTAAGGTTTAGGTGCATTGTAGTTGGTTGTTAGCTTCTGCAGGCAGGTGTGAGGGGGTCCTAATACAATGTAAATACTGCATCCTTGTGCAGCAACTTACTGAGCCAGTCAGCAACTAGTGCAAGGCAGGATGTGGATGTGTTTGAGATGGAATTTGAACTCGTATGATTTGAAGGACATGAGGGCAAGTGTCAGATATAACACCAACATCTGAGAGAAGATTGGGTATTCATAGTGATACTATAGTGCATACATGAGTGTGTGGCTCAGGATAAGGGGTAATCAAATATTGAGGAAGAAGGTAAGCAGTAGCAGTGGGTGACTGATTTAAAGAGGTGTAAGTAATAGGTGTGAAGGTTGAGCATTCATATAGGTGTATCCTAGATCTGGGAGTATAGATGGAGTGTTTATATGAGTATAGATGGAGTATTTATATGAAGTATAGAATTTAGAGTACTTAATAGGTGTTGTTGGTACCAGGTGAGTTTTGATTACAGAATTCTTAAGAGTGTATGTGTGTATCAGTGTGCCAGTTTGGGGGGTTAGATTTTTTTACTAAAGGGAGTACAGTAATCTGTCGGTAATTGTGAGTGAGTACAGCCACAATGCATGGGGTTATCCATTTCATAGAGCAATAGCCCGTGTACTTGGGAAACTTTTAATGCAAAAATTGTTCAAGCACCAAGTGCCTTAGTGCAATGCCATGACTGCTTTTCCCATAACGGATACTGACCTAGGAGTGTGGTTGGGGGAAGCTGCAGTCATATAGTATGACACACTATTTGTAGTGTGTTGACTGCACACTTATAGTGCAGTTCATAGTACTATGGGGTTGGGGGCAGCTGCAGTTTTGATAAATGAAAATATGTATTATATCAGTTATGATTTTTATAGTACGGTTAATTTTGCATGTAATAATTTATATGATACATACTGTCAATTTTGCAGAAGTTTCTAGAAATGGATATGAATTACTATCTGCGTCATCATTCGTGGATGTACAACCGTCATCCTGATGACATGTGCGGTATACGAGATAAATTCATTGAGGGTGTACAGCAGTTCCTGCAGTTCGCCAAGGCGTTCCCTCAGTACATGGACGGTACCAAAATTAAGTGTCCGTGTGTAAGATGTCGCAACAAGAAATATCATCCAGAAGTGGAAGTTACATATCATTTATACTCGAAGGGCTTTACGCCGAATTACTATCAGTGGACCGCGCACGGAGAACTTGTATCTCTAGCATCGGAGTCAGAGCCCTATGTGGAGCCGTTTATGGATGTCCAAGACCACGATGCTTACGACGACGGGTTGGTGAACATGGTTTATGATACGGCGGGGCCTAGTTTCAATCCTGACAATTATGATGCGGCGGGACCTAGTTTCAATCCGGACAATTATGATGCAGCTGAGGAGGCACCGAATGTCGATGCTGCAAAGTTTATGGAGTTGCTTGAGAATGCAAGGACTCCAATATATCCTGGTTGTGAGGATCATTCACCGTTGGAGGTGGTTACAAGATTATTAAGCATCAAGTCCGATTTTAACATGTCGCAAGAATGCTATAATCGACTGCTCGATTTGATTATAGAGATCTTGTCCGATGGTGCAAAGTTGCCTAAAGACTTCTATCGATCTAAGAGGATGGTGAGATCGCTTTGGATGGGATACGAGAAAATCGATGCATGTCGCAACGGGTGCATGTTGTACTACAAAGACGACAAGGATGAAGATGCGTGCAGATTCTGTGGTGCTGATCGCTACAAGGCCACTGTTAGAGGAAAGTCTGTCGGTACAAGGAAGCCTACAGATTCGATGCACTACTTGCCTTTGACGCCGCGGTTGCAGCGGTTGTTTTTGGTTAAGCAGACTGCAGAAAACATGAGTTGGCACAGACGAAAACAGATCGAAGGAGTATTGGATCATGCATCCGATGGAGAAGCATGGAAGCACTTTGATCGAGAGTATCCATATTTTGTCGAAGAAGCACGTAATGTCAGATTGGGGCTCTGCTCTGACGGTTTTACCCCATTCGGACTTTCGGGCACCCAGTATTCGTGTTGGCCTGTGATCGTCACTCCGTACAATCTACCGCCTTGGATGTGCACGAAGACTCCGTATATGTTCCTAACCGTTATTATCCTGGGTCCGAACAATCTGAAGAGGAACATCGATGTGTATTTACAGCCTTTGATAGATGAGTTGAATCAGCTGTGGAAGTCGGTGCCAACACGTACGATATTTCTAGAAAGCAGAATTTTTAGATGAGGACAGCACTTCTGTGGACCATCAACGACTTTTCGGCCTATGGAATGTTATCGAGATGGAGCACCCATAGTCGTCTCTCATGTCCGTATTGTATGGACCGTTCTCAGGCTTTCCGTTTGAAACACGGAGGCAAACCGTGCTTCTTCGATTGTCATCGACAATTTTTGCCGAAGGATCATCCGTACCGGAGGAATCGGAATGCTTTTCGTGCGGGAGTTGTGGAGAAGGCCAATCCACCACCAAGGTGGCCCGGATGCACGATATGGGAAGAGGTAAAAGATTTACCAAGTGCTATCGAAGAGCCTGCTAAGGGGTACAAGTGTGACGGATTTGGTCGCACCCATAACTGGACGAAGAGGAGTATATTCTGGGATCTGCCATATTGGAGAACCAATCTGATCAGACATAACCTTGATGTCATACATATCGAGAAAAATATGTTTAATAACATAATTAATACTGTAATGGATGTAAAGGGGAAGACGAAAGATAATCCGAAGGCCAGGTTGGACTTAGAAGACATATGTAGATGTCCTGTATTGCATTTGATAGAGGAGGGGAATGGAAAGTTAAAGCAACCTAAGTCAGTTTTCTCACTGGATAAAGAGGATAAAGGTAGACTTTGTAGGTGGATTCAGGGTCTAAAGTTTCCAGACGGGTACGTATCGAACTTGAAAAGATGCGTCGACCTCAAGGAGAACAAACTAGTAGGTATGAAGAGCCACGATTGTCACGTATTCATGGAGAGGTTAATTCCGATTGTATTTCGGAAATTTTTACCGCAGGTTATTTGGGACCCATTGACAGAGCTGAGCATATTCTTCAGAGATCTTTGTTGTACTAAGTTGCTCTTCGATCGTCTAGAAAAGCAAGAGAGGGACATTGCGGTAACACTATGTAAGCTCGAGAAGGTGTTTCCTCCTGGATTCTTCGACTCTATGGAGCATTTGCCAATTCATCTTTCCTATGAGGCACGTGTTGGTGGTCATGTCAGTTATCGGTGGATGTACCCCTTCGAGCGCCATCTGAATCACCTAAAGAGAAAGATGAAAAATAAGGCACGGGTTGAAGGCTCTATTTGTGAAGCTTATCTTCTCGAGGAGATTACAAACTTTTGCTCGACGTATTTCAAACCGCATGTTGCTACTAATAGGACAAAAGCTCCCAGAAACGACGACGCATATCAGGAATCTAATGATGCAATACTCAAAGTATTCAATGCATCCGGAAAGCCTTCAGGAAAAATGAAGAAGAGATATTTGAATGACGATGAGCTAAGGGCTGCTCAATTGTATATATTACTCAATTGCGACGAGGATGAAGTGGAGAAGCTAGAGGGGTAAGTAATTAATACATCCACGTTTACATCATCTCAATGTAATAGTATAAGATACTATTATGCTACTAATTAGCAGTTGCTTCATTGTTTTTCAGCACATATAATGATGAGTTGAGGTCGGTTAGACCCTACATAACAGACGAAGAAGTGGAACAAGATATGAGATACCATTTTCCTTCTTGGTTGAGCGCATATGTAAGATGCTTGGTAATTACTTTTTATTTCTGCACTTGCAAAACAAATAACTTACTATCGCTACTTTGGTATTTAGGTCGATCGTCTAATATCACCCGAGACTGAATCTATTAGGACTCTAGCCAAGGGACCAATTACTGCCGTAAAAATATGGCCAAGTTTCTGTGTGAATGGGTTCAGGTTCAAGTCAACAAATGCTCCTATCAGAGACAGCTTTCTGGATTTTGATTCCACAAAAAATAGTGGTTTGTGTATCAAATCTTCAAACTACAAAGACGTCAATCCGGGCAATGATTTTTTTGGCATCTTATGAGAGATTGTGGAGTTGACATATAATTATGGCACAGAACCTGCTAATATCGTGCTATTCAGGTGTGAATGGTTCAATCCGATTCAAGATCAAGGTTGGAAAATTGACAAGCATGGCCTTGTGGATATAAACTACAAGCGTAGATATCAAGGCTATGAACCATTTGTCCTATCAAGTCAGGCTCAGCTCGTGTACTTCACAACTTATCCTAGACGGGGGATAGCGAGGTCGGATTGGTGGGCAGTATGCACGACTAAAGCTAAAAATACCTTTGACATTGACGAAATAGCTTATCAGGAGGACGATCTACCTTTTGTAACAAATATTGTAGATGTGGACTCAACGAAAGTTATTCATTACACGAGTAATAATGTAGAAGATGTAGAATTATCCGAAGAGGACGACGAAGTAGATGAAAGTGAAGACGAGGAAGAGGAAGAGCAGGACGACGAAGGCGAACAAGATAAATTTTCTGAAGATGATTGAAAATAAAAAATATTGCATGTAGAATATAACTATATTTGGACTGTAAATATTGCATGTAGAAGTAGATGTTGACATTAATGAATATATTTATTATATTTTGACTGTATAATGCTTTGAGATATGTATCACATTTCGACTGTAGAATGTAGTATATATTTGTGTTTCTCTATATTCATCATATGTTGTTATCAAATATGACAGAACGACGCGGAGGATTCAGCAGGTCCCGAGGTGGACATAGTCCCACTCCGGTACTGCCTACTATTGGTTCCGGATCATCGTCGTCCAGTACTCCAGTATATCAATCAGTCACATCTCCGACTGCGACGGCGTTGCGTGGCATCACTCCTGGGACGAGTAGTTCCAGGCGTGATAGTACTCCCTCGTCCAGCGTTCCTCCTGCTGACGGAACCATAGAGACAGATGCGCATGTAGAGGAGGTCGTGCCGACGTTGTCCCAGCATCAGCAAGATCCTCCATGCGCACCACCGGAGGAGACGAGGACAGAGATTTGGGCCGACGGTACAAAGTAAGTCAATTAGATGGTTTAGTATATATTTGTGTTTCTCTTTATTCATCGTATATTGACTTTTTTAGTAATCTAAATTATTATCTCTGTATAGATATCGTCCATCGTCGGTTCAGAGACGCCTGGGCCAATTTCTGAGGAACAACTACGGTGGCCCTTGGATCAACTACTCTGAGGCTACGGAGGAGAGGAAGGCGTTCTGGTTTGCGCAATTCCAGGTAAAAGTATATTAAATAAATCCTCTAATTTATGCATATTCGTGATGCTAACTTAATGAATTATTTATTGTAGCAAACATATTTTTATCCTCCGTACCGGGCCGAGTTGATCGAGCGGCTCTTTCCTACCGTTCCCGCCAAGCTTATCCGAGATGCTCTGGATGACCAGAAGGCTCGTGATCGTGCTGGAAAACCGATCCAAGGTTGGATCACGCCTGAGCAGTGGACTGCGATGAGGGCTAGATTCGACGATCCGAGCTACAAGGAAAGGTCTAAGAAGGTCAAGGCGGCTAAGCAGAATGCTGCCAAGTGGTGAGGTGGCTCGATTCCGATGACAGAATATTTCCGTCGTTTGGTATATTTTTTCTTTTAAAATATATTATTTTAATATAAGTACCATAAAATGGTACTTGGAAAAAATATTTAAGTTTAGTAATAAATAATATATTTTTAACAGGTACAGAGGGGTGAAGATGCAAACATGGTGACCGTCTTCTTGGCCACCCATCGCAAGGACAAAAATCTCATTGATGAGAGGGCCTCACAGACCTATGTAAGTATTACTTTACTTTGTGTTTATTTTAATATAACTTAGGCAATTATTGAGTTTCCAAACCTTTTCTAGGCCGAGTATCTTAGGCTTCGTGAGCGGGCGACTGCTAGTACACCTACACCTGGAGAGCCTGGTGCTTTGTCGCAGCCCGGTCCATCTCCTTCGGCGGACGACGACCTGTGGGTGACCGCAGCTGGTGGTTTCCAGAGGGGTACGTACTACGGTACGGGCTCCTATGGCGCCCTGGTTGCGACACAGTCATCTAGGGCCTCCCCGACAGCTGCGCATTCCACACACCCCTCGCAGTCACAGCCCTCGCAGTCGTCGGCCAGAGTCCAGGAGGCCGTCCAGGAGGCCGTTGACCGTCAGATTGCATCTCTCCGTGATGACTTGCTGCAAAGTATGGAGGACCAGTCCCGGTCCCAGCCGCAGGCGGACGATCCGATGCTCATCGCACAGGAATTGACAAATGATATTAGAGCCTCCAATGATCGCAACATCATGGAGCTGCAGGCGTCACAGCTATCGATGGGCGAGAAGCTGACGAGGATACAGGATTCAATGGGTGATAGCAGTACGAGGCTGTTATCTACCCTGGATTCTTACAACCAGCGACTCGCAGACTTGGAGCGGGCACGACCTCCACCGACGTCACTGCCTTCTCCATCGACATCGGTGTCGATTCCACGGGACGAGTATGAGGAGTTCTTATCCTTCAAGCGCCGGTGGTCAGCCTCCTGCAGATCCGTAGTAGTATAGTTATTTTCATTATTATTTAGGATGCGATTGTATATTATGAATTATTGATACTTCAACAATAGACATGATGTATGATGCTTCTTGTGGTCTTTAATTTTTTAGTTAATTTAATTGGATTATATAGTTATCCACATTTAATTGGATTGATACTTCTTGTGGTCTTTAATTTAATTGGATTATATAGTTAACTAGATTGAATCATGTTGGTGTGTATGATGAAGATGATGTAAAACTGCAGGGAATCACCAATGTTTGCTTCTAGACACTTTTTTTTTAAATTAGCGACGTTTAGCGACGTTAAGTTACGTCGCTAAATACGTCGCTATTTAGCGATGCTGTAAAAAGTCGCTAATGACGTCGCTATACGTCGCCAATTGCTGACATGACAGTATAGCGAGGTCATTAAAGATGTCGGTGTAACGTCGCGATAGACGTCGCTAATCAGCGACGTTTAGCGACTTTACTAAACGTCGCTTTTTAGTGACTTGGCATCGCAAAACGTCGCTAAATTTAGCGACACATTAAAGTCGCTAAAAAACGTCGGCATAGCGACGTTTAGCGACGTTTTTTGTTTTAGCGACTTGGTTTTTTCCGACTGCTTTAAAATGTCGCTAATTACGTCGCTAAACCAAATTAGCGACGATTTTTGGTTATTTAGCGACGTTTTTAGACGTCGCTAATTTGACTTTTTCTGGTAGTGGGTTGTATTGGCATGCAACAAGTGACCGGTGAACACCTACCCGATACTTGTCTATACCTTAACCCAAACATATGCCTGCAGACCCTAACTAAGTCTGCAACCTCTGATACTTTGTACTTATTCTGCAGTGGCTAAATCTTTCCTTCACTTAGTTGTTTCCAACTGCTCTTAGCTACTGCCATGGCTCACAACAATGCTTGTTGCTGCCTTGCCATTGCTCAAGCATGCATGTGTTTGATGCTGCTCAAGTGTGCACCAACACTCTCCCACTGCAGAAGATGACAGGAACCAATCCCCTCCTCACAGTGCCAACCCGACACTACTGCAACACATTGCCAGCTTGCCTAATGCACTAGGCTAAACTAAATTGAGTTCTGTTCCTGAAGCCTCATAGTTCAGTAGTGACACCCACACACAACTCGACTCTTCTACCCTCTCCCACATCAAGCACAGCTAGAAGACACTATGAACACCAATATAGATAACAGTAGCTATATACCTCTATATATATATATATATATCAAGATACACCTATATATGCATACACTCTCTTATATGCAAATAGATAATACACCAATTTACATATACATATCATATGATACTCTAAGGCATAAACAGAGACACACACACAACCACTAGTCCAATTCACAAACATTTGGTGTACAACACCAAGATACTCTAGGATACATCCTCCATACACCACACCACTATGATACCAACCCTCAATTCACATGGACACATTCAATAGATCAAATATTGTGTGTGTGTTAGTGTGTGTGTGTGTGTGTCGTGCCTGTGTCAGTGTCAGTGTCAGTGTCAGTGTCAGTGTGAATGTGTGTGTGTGTGTGTGTGTGTGTGTGTGTGTGTGTCTGCATCTGTGTGTGTGTGTCGTGTGTGTCTGTCAGTGTCTATGTGTGTGTGTCGTGTCTGTGTGCGTGTGTCATGTCTGTCAAGTATGTCTTGTGTCAGTGTCACATGAGAGAGAGAGAGAGAGAGAGAGATTACCTAGAGCTCGAGGAGGAGGAGAGGGATGCCGGAGTAGCCGCAGCCGTGGAGAGCCGGTCGCCGGAGAGGGGGGGGCGGAGGAAATCGAAAAGTTTCAAATTTTTTGACAGATGGGGAAAAAGAAAACTGAGCCCTAATTAACCAAAATTTAGCGACGTTTAGCGACGTCAAATAAAAATATCGCTAAAATAAAAATTAGCGACGTCAAAGATGTCGCTAAATACGTTGCTAAATATTTTTGATACATACGTCGCTAATTACGACGCTAAACGTCGCTAAATCAGATATATTAGCAACGTTTAGCGACCTTAATTGAACTTATAGCAATTAATCTTTTAAAATCTTAATAAAAGTTGCTAAACGTTGCTAAATGTCGCCATTTAGCGACGTCTAGCAACGTTTTTTATGGAGTCGCTAATTTAGCGACGTTTTTACTTGGAGTCGCTAAAATACGTCGTTAATCCCATTTTTTCTAGTAGTGGCAGGGAGAAGGCATTATTTGTGGAGCTATGGTGGAAGACAAGTTGTTGCCGTATCCGTTGATAACAGAGTTCTTGGATGTGTTTCCTGAGGAATTGCCAAGATTGCCGCCAAATCGAGATGTTAAATTTTCTATAGACTTCGTGCTTGGTGCAGAACCAATTTTGCAGCATGTCTATAAAGTAAACAACAGCGAGCTGGTCGAGTTAAAGAATCAGGTGGACGAATTGCAGGATAAGGGGTTTATCAGATCGAGTTCTTCACCATGGGGAGCCCCGGTATTGTTTGTACCGAAGAAGGATGAATCAGTGTGCATGTGCATTGATTACAGGGCTTTGAATAATCTCACTATCAAGAATAAGTATCCTTTGCCACGGATTGATGATCTGTTTGATCAGTTGAGTGGTGCGAAGGTGTTTTCTAAGATATATTTGAGATTAGACTACCATCTGGTAAAGGTGAAGCTAGAGGACATACCGAAGACTGCTTTTAGAACTCGGTATGGTCAGTACGAGTTTATGGTGATGTCGTTTGGTTTGACTAATGCACCGGCAGTATTTATGAACTTGATGAACAAGGTGTTCCACCAGTACCTTGACAAGTTCGTGGTGGTGTTCATTGACGACATACTCATATACTCAAGGACACCGGAAGAGCATGAGGAGCATTTGAGGATTGTGTTGGATGTACTGGGGAAGAAGAAGCTGTATGGGAAGTTGTCCAAATATGAGTTTTTCTTGGACAAAGTGGAGTTCTTGGGCATATTGTGACTGGTGATGGTATTTCAGTGGATCCGAAGAAGATTTTAGCAGTAGAATCTTGGAAGACTCTGAGTTCGGTAGCAGATATCAGGAGTTTCTTGGGATTGGCAGGCTACTATAGAAAGTTTGTGCAAGATTTTTTGAGGATTGCCGAGCCGATGACCAGACTCACAAGGAAGGATGTAGAGTTTGTTTGGATGGAGGATTGCCAGGTTGCTTTTGAGGAGTTGAAGAAGAGGTTGACGTTTGCTTCTATTTTGACGTTGCCATCAGGGTCCGAAGGTTTCGCTATTTATAGTGATGCATCGGGGAAGGGTTTGGGTTGTGTTCTTCAGCAGCATGGGAAAGTGATTGCCTATGGATGCAGGCAATTGTGCCCTCATGAAAAGAACTATCCTACACATGATTTGGAGTTAGCAGCCGTCATATTCGCCCTGAAGTTGTGGAAATATTATTTGTACGGAGAGCGTGTGGAGATCTTCACAGACCACAAAACCTTGAAGTTCGTCTTCACGCAGAAGGAGTTGAACATGAGGCAGCGTCGGTGGTTGGAACTGATGAAGGATTTTGATATCTCTTTGCAATATCATCCTGGGAAAGCCAATGTAGCTGCTGATGCTTTGAGCAGGTATCCGGTAGCTATATTCTTGACAAAGGATCGATATTTGTTGGAGGACTTGGAGAGCTTGGGTATTGAGGTAATTATTCCTAGTGGTGCTATGCAGATGTGGGGATTGCAGATACACTCAGATTTGATGGACAGGATCAAGGCAGCACAGTATGATGATGTATCTCTGAGGAGTATCAGAGCTCAGGTGAGAGCAGGATTGGAGGATGATTTCACTATTGCAGAGGATGGATCTTTGAGGCATGGAGTTATATTGTGTGTGCCTAGTGGGGAGTTGCGAGAGGAGGTATTGCAGGAAGCGCATCGCTCTTAGTATTTCATGCATCCAGGTGCTAACAAGATGTATCGGGATATGCGAGAGAGTGTGTGGTAGTATAGCATGAAGAGGGAAGTGGCACAGTTTGTATCCAGATGCTTAGTGTGCCAGCAGGTGAAGGTCGAGAGGCAGAGGCCAGGAGGTTTACTTCAGCCATTACCCATTCCAGAGTGGAAGTGGGAACACATTACTATAGATTTTGTGTCCGGACTTCCACGATCTCCAGGAGGAAAAGACGCGATTTGGGTCATTTTTGATAGGTTGACCAAGTCGGCCCACTTTTTGCCTTTCAAAGTGGGTTTGTCTACGGAGAAGATGGCAGAGATGTATGTGAGACAGATCGTTAGGATACATGGAGTTTTCGTCAGCATAGTCTCAGATCGGGATAGTCGTTTCACTTCTCATTTCTGGAGGAGTTTGCAGGAGAGTTTGGGCACTCAGCTCAAGTTCAGTATTGCATATCATCCCCAGACAGATGGGCAGTCAGAGAGGACTATTCAGACTCTCGAGGATATGTTGCGCACTTGTGTACTATATTTTGGGGTTCTTGGGAGGATCATCTCCATTTGGTAGAGTTTGCTTACAACAACAGTTACCAGGCCAGTATAGAGATGTCACCTTTTGAAGCTCTGTATGGCCGGAGGTGTCGTACTCCTTTGTCTTGGGACAATGTTGAAGATAGAGTTTTGCTTGGGCCAGAGATGGTTGTGGATGCAGCTGAGAAGGTTCAGTTGATCAGAGACAGACTTCGAATGGCGCAGGACAGACAACGGCATTGGGCCGATAGCCATCGGAGACCTTTGAAGTTTGAGGTATAGTTTAGATTTTGTTTGTGCTTGTTCTTGTTTGTTATAGATTAAGTTCTTAAGGTGGTGTTTTGTTCTAGGTGGGTGGTTTGGTGTTTATGAGGATTTCTCCGACATGAGGTACGATTCGCTTCGGTGGAGGCAGAAAGCTTAGTCCGCGATTCATCGGACCTTTCACTATTCTAGAGAGGGTCGGTGCAGTTGCTTATAGACTAGACTTGCCACCTGTATTGGAGGGAGTGAATAATGTGTTTTACGTGTCACAGTTAAGACGATATGTGGCAGATCCTAGTCATGTATTGGATCACTCGGAGATAGAGGTGGGCCCTACTCTTAGCTATCCAGAGCAGCCAGTTGAGATTCTGGATCGGAGAGAGAAGGTGCTGAGGAACCAGACTATTCCTTTGGTGCACGTCACATGGAGGCATTACTCTCCGGGGGAGTCTACCTGGGAGAGAGAGGATAAAATGCGAGAGCATTATCCATATTTGTTTGTACCTTGAGGTATCTTATTTCTAGTTATGTTCTGTTCATTGTTATGTTCTTCCATAGTTAGTTGTGATTCTTTAGTTCTGTTTTGTTATTTCTGGGGGTAGTTTTCATCTTTGAATTTCGGGGACAAAATTATTTTTAAGGAGGGTAGACTTGTCACTACCACATTTTCTAGAAAAGGGTATTTTAGTTATTTTCTATTTAATTAAATATTATGCATGGTAAATAATTATTTGTTGTATTATTTAATTATTGTTAGATATTATTTATTTAATTTGGACTTGTGTTAGTGGACCTAACTAGTTTAGTTTGGACCCATGGACCAACATGAATTAATTAATTAGACTTAGCCTATTTATAAAACCCATTGTTAGGGAGATAGATTAAATTAATTAAATCATTAGACTAGAAGCTTCCTTCCTTAATTATTTTTTCATGAGAGGCCCCAAGGGGTATATTGGGCATTTTATAATTACTTGAGGGAGAGGAAAGGGCCGGCCTATATAAAAAGAGGGAAAAATTCTCTCTCCTCTTTTTTATTCCAAATCTAGATTTAGAATTTCCCACTACCAAATTTCCTTCATTCCCATTTCATTTCCCTACCAAATTTATCATAATTCCTTCCCAAATCACCATTAGAGACTTGAGAAGCAAGGATCTAGAAGAAGGAAGCAAGGATCTATAAAGAGGAGCAAGGATCTACAATTTGGAGGCAATTTTATCTCAATTGGAGGTTTCATTGGGAATCCATCTCCCAATAGGTATAATTCAATTTTTCCTCTTAAAATAGCTTCTAAATCTATGATTTAACCATGAATAATCAACCCATATATATGTACTGCCCATAGGATTTGGTTTTGTGTTCATAGAAGACCTATGGAGAAAGTTATGGTGCTTTTTGTGTCAATTTTAGGGGAATTCCGGGATTGACATTTGTTGTGTGTGTCAATTGATCCTATAGATCAATTTGGCATGTGGTTATGTGTTTGGGGCTAGTGTCGTGTCCACAATTGGGTACGTGTAGGTCGTATCCCAATAATTTGGTGATACGTATTATTTTGGGGATTTATCCTCCGACACAGGACTTTGTACATATCGTATTTTGACACGGACACATAGATCTATATTTGATACTTTGTTTTGTTCATAATTATTATATGTGACTTGCTAGTGTCCTTCGGGGTGCAATTGGATGCATGGGGGACTCGTGTCGCATCCGTATCCTAGATCTAGTGGGATATGGTGTGATACTCTCCATTTGTTGTGTGTTTATGTGTAGATCTAATTAATTGTGCTTTAATTCTTGAATTATAATTATGTATATATATGTAGATATTATATATGTACTATAGTGTATTTATTATGGTGTTTGTTGTAGCATAAATCTATGTATTATATATGTACCAATAGAATAAATATATATGTAGCTTTCTTTTACATGCATTAAAATATATGTTATAATATAAAATATATGAATATGTTTTATATAATATATATATGTATGTTAAATTAAGTAATTAGAATATGATTATGTATATATATATGTATGGACGTATATTTATTACATATTTATGTATGTGTGCATTTGACTATGTTGTAATATATACATTAATATATAGGAGGTGTATTATAGCTATTGGTATTTATATATATAGATATATATATTATATATGTATTTGAGTTATATATATAGATATATATTTATTTATTTGGTTTATATATATATATATATATATATATATATATATATATATATATATATATATATATAGGTTATATATATATATATATATATATATATATATATATATATATTACTATTTTTAGCGACAGCAGGAATTAATGACAGAGCTGCTGTCATTAATAGCCGAGGAATAGCAGCAGCAGCCGCTGTAATAGTGGCAGCGGCAATTAATGACAGAGCTATGTCATTAAATAGCAGTAGCAGCGGTGGGAATTGCAACAGCAGCGACGAAGGGTATGGTGACGGTTGAAAACCGTCACCAAAGCAGAGGCAACAGTGCAGAAATGCAGCAGCAGTAGCGACGGCAGTTCAGTGACAGCCAGAACTGTCAATGAAAGTCTAATATCTGAATATCAGTGTTTTTTAGCACTGCTTTCTGTGACAGTTAGGCAGATTATTAGTATATTGTGTTTATATCTTATATTTATATATATGTATATATATATATATATATATATTAATATTGAGATATAATACTATTATTGCTATATTTCTTAATTGTATAATATTAGTATATATTATATATTATATATGAGGGTAATTACTATATCAAGGTATTGAGTATTACCTTGTCGAAACCAAGGTAAGTGGGATACTCAAGATACGGGTTTGGGTATCAAGTTTGTGACTTTATGGAGATACCAAGTTGGTTCAAAACCATGGTTCCTATTTTAATGTGTAATTAATATTCTATATTATTATACAAATGTTTGATATATATGTATTGTGAGGTTTACCTTAGAAATTACGTATCCGTAGATACGGTATCCTAATATTTTAGGATGTATTTTTTATGGCTTAGATTTTAATATCTTGACCCAAGATTTTTGTGTTAGACTTGTGCAACCTAAAAATAGATAGTTGACCTTGGTTTGACTATAGTTGACCATAGTTGACTTTTGACTTATAAGTGACTTATTGACCTAGAAGTTGACTAGTTTAACTTATTCTCTTTTCAGGATCTTATATTGATGTTGTATTCCATATCTAGGTCTTCGAGGCACCGAGTCAGACATTTGTGAGACTATTCATTGGACTTCAGGCGAGTATATTCTCTGATAGTTTCTCATTTATGATATCCTCTATGTTCATTGTATCTAGTGTAGATATTCATGTTCTCTTGACACTATGGTTACACGGATTGGTATATCCGGATCTCGTCAAGAGATATTATTCTTTGGTATATGGTGTATATGGTACAAGTATTATTTCATTGGTTATCTTGTACATGTACAGACACTGATTCTGGGAAAGAGTCGCTATCTTCTTGGGAAATCTCGTGCCATAGCATACCGTGGTTGGATCTATTATACCAGTCGGGGGTGAGGAGTATTAGTATAGATGTGTGATCAATATCCCTATTGTATCAAGTATTGATTACTGAATAGTATTGATCATACATCGCACGTATGATTAGCCAGGCCGCATTGCATCTTGCCCAAGCCGATCACATGTTAAGCTAGTACTCACACACTTAGTCATTAGTATTCTTGTTTTATTGGCATATTATTCATTATTGTATTTATTTCCAGTATTTCCTTATTGTATATATATCTCTTGTATCTATTGTGCATCTTGTTTATCCACAGCTATTTACTGTTACATAGTTTTTATCATTGATTAGAACTGCCGTTAGAGATGTACTCTGCTCCTTTCCTGACTGGATATATTTTTCCAGATGACACTGAGGAGTAGTACCCTACCTATTATGGACCCAAGATGTTGTGGGTTTAGATTCTGAGACCCTGGCTCAGGAGGGACTTATCCCAACTGAGACAGTTGACCCTGGAGTTGTAGCTTCGTAGTATTCTTTGTACTGAATTTGTCTCCAGCTTATTCTGTTCTTCTTCAGACTCATTGATGTATTATTTTATCTGATTCGTGCTCATTTCTATCTTAGTTCTATGATAGAGTATACTATTATTATTGGTGTTTCATTATATTGTTAGATAGTTTATCTAGACAATGTTCTACCACCGATTATGCGGCGTAGGCTGGGTGTTGTTTCCGACTAGTACCCTTACACCGGGTGCGGATCATGACAGCCACGTCCGTGCAAGGCCGTGGTCTATGCAGTGATTATAATTCGTCTAGCAAAATCATCCAACTTTAATATTATCGTTCGATAAATCCATAATCTACTTCTATCATTCCTCGAGCAACTAAGTTTCAAATATTCAAGCCCAAGTCTATTTCATCTTTTAATACGTTCCATTCATCGAGTTCGTTTGGAATAATCACTGAACATGTTCCCATGAGTTCGAATATCCCCGTCGTACATAAAATTACCACGCCGACGCTCCCGCAGTGTAATCGTTCTCGCTGGGACTGATTTCGAAGGTTATCTTTTCGAACTAGATTTCAAGAATGTTCTTACATACTCCAAGCCAAATCCATTATCACTTACTCTTTCATCGAACCACAAGATTCACTCTCGGGCTAACTTCTATTCGAGCGATATTGTATTCAAGTTTAATCCATTTGTTTCAATCTGAAGTCGCTCGTATGATCCTCCAAGTTTTCCTTAACCAAGGTATCGATTTCTATTTTTACGAATCCCCATTCGATATATGCCCTATCATTTATTTAAGACATTTTCAAATCATTCAATCCGACTATCGCACTAGATCTATGAATCCGTTTGGATATTTCTAAATGATCCATATATCACTCGAAATCGAGTTACCCAATTAAATCATCAATCGTGTTCGCATCAATCGCTAGCATATTCACTAAATTTTTCTTAGAATTCCTCCATGATACTTAAGCATCGTCTGATAAGTCTTAGTCTCGTATATATTCTGTTGATAGTCATCCAAGTAAATCATATTCGATTTGTATCTTCCGACAAGAAATACCATTTGAGCTACTTTCCAAAATTCAAGCACGATTCTCTATGTTTGCCTAAGCGATAATCTGATAATGTTTCTATCGGTTGCCATTCTAAGTCATACTTGTCACTTATCTGAACGATATCCCAGTCTCGTTATAACTTAACTTGCACCAAAAGGGTCTTGGCACACGATACTCAACACAACTTAGCTAAAAGGTTGTGTGTATAGCTAACCGTTTGAACGACATTCTATTTCGTATACTAACCAGCTAGTGTTTACGTATAGGTATTCGGGTTCGCATATAACTTGCAATTCTAGCACGAGTCTATTCCAACCAAGCCTAATACAGGTCGACACAAAGGCCTTTGCAATACAATTTCGTACACACAATCTTAGCATTCATATGCACTTTTTGAAAGTATCAGACTCATTATTAGGAAAATTGTGATGGGACATTGAGAGAGAGCGTATGAATATAACCCACGAATGAGCTTTCAAAACTGAGAAAATTGAAACAAAGTCTAAAGACATAAAGCCATGCTTTGATACCAATATGTCATATCCCGATCTCCCGTAGGAAATCGGTCGTTCCCGCTGGGCCCTTTTGGTGCTAGTGCTCCAGCGGGACGATAGCTTGAGCCATATGGGCGTGATACCGCATAAGCGTAAGTCGCACCCGTGCAAGGTTGTGGTCCATGCAGGCGGTAAGAGGTCTAAGCCACAGAGTCGCACAGATTGCCCGAGTGCAGCAGAATAATAAATGCACATGCGATTGGTAACAAGTTCATAGAGTCATCAATATTAGGTCCTGACCGAATGTTGCTCTCCGAGCTGTCTTATCAAAATTCTTACTCAAATTTTTGTTCTGCAATCCCCTAGTTCAGGAACTACCTTGGTGACCTAATATTCTCGAATACTTTCATGTTCAAACTTACTCGAAACGACTAATTAATAGTCTCCCGGCCAAACGAAGTGAGTCTTGTTCCGAGTCATGATCTAGGCCATAGCACGAATCTATGAGATAAGCATTTCACATAAAGGTGAACACTATACTTACTCAAATGAAGGTATACTTGAACCATAGACAGTACGACTTAGCACGAGTACGAAGGTGTCATTGAGTCACGACATAATCTCTAAGATGAGCAGTATACGTAGGTATAGCAGTGTACTACGAAGAGTACACAAAGCATAGCAGAGTCTACTTGAACGAAGTAAAGTTAGCATGCGAGGGTCCAAGTTATAAGCCAAGTTTCATTTCCATGTTCTAACACAAGCAATGCAAGATGGGATTATTCCCTTAGCTAGGTGTGTTGTATTCTTTTGTAGCATGCAGGGGATGATTCACCTAGCGACTAGCATGTATTGTCCATATTTTAAGTGTGTTGGCTAAGCAAAGACAAGTTCATCATAGTCACCCATCTTAGCGATGATTCGCCTCGGTCGAGCGATACTCCAAGCGAGCCGCTGAAAACCTAAGCCGAAACTCTTGAAGGGCCAAGTCTAAAAATCCTTTTGCGTTAAACGAGTATTCTATCTAAGGAAAGCGGGTCGGGTCGTTCCACCTTTGCCGTTTGAATCGGTTGTCCGTTTGCGCGAAATGGGTCATTACATCTTTTTCGGTCAATTCAAAAAATAAAATTGATAAAATAAAGGTTAATTAGCAAAGGTGTAAACAATAACGCTGTAAAAGCATGTAATAGAGTATTTCCAGTATATTTGTGTCCATGTCTATGTTCTCGTGTCTAGTATCTCGTGTCTACGTGTCCAGCATCCTAAATTATGTATGCTTAATAATTAACCAAAATACGAATGAGGATTAGGTTAGAGCTTACCTTCGACGGAGGAGGAGGGGATCGGACGGAGCGTGGGCCGGAGAGGGGGGTCGAGGAGGGGGCGGATAGGGGGATCGAGGATAGGGGGCCGGAGAAGGGGGGTTCGAGGAGGGGGTAGAGGTGGACGGCGGGTGGCAGAGAGGGGGGTTCGAGGAGGGGGTCGAGGAGAGGGGGGGTCGATGAGGGGGCAGAGGCGGACGGAGGGGGGCAGAGAGGGGGGGTTCGAGGAGGGGGGCGAGGAGCGGGAATCCAGAGGGGGTCGAGGAGAGGGGGTTTCGAGGAGGGGGTCGAGGAGCCGGAGTGTCATCGCCGGAGAGGGGGGGTTCGAGGAGGAGGTCATCGGAGCTGGGGGGGTCATCGGAGCCAGGGGGAGGGGGTGTCGAGGAGAGAGGGAGAGAGAGTATCGAGAGAGAGAGAGGGAGAGAGAATGAGAGATTGAGAATGGGGAAAAATGAAACGCGCTCTGGAATATTAAGTTTTCGATGCGACGGATATTTTTGTCACTATTCTCTCGCTAACGTAACAGCGACGGATTAGCGACGACTTGTTGACGGAAAATAATATAATTTGTTTACATAAATAAATTAGTCATAATTTTGTCGAAAGATGGATGTTGACTTGGCGACGGATTATTTTTTGTCGTTGAGATCCGTCGCTATTTAACATTATATTTGTAGTGATATTTGGGCTCCAAAATTTACCAATTATATAATGGACCCCAACATGGCCTCCTCCCCCAAGGGACCCGTCCAATTTGTTTTTTTAAACAACAGTTGTTTTGAGCTATTAGAAAAAGACAGCAGCTTTATCTCATTGTCTAGCCCACGTGCAAAAAAAAAATATTGAAAAAAACTAACAAAGGGCCTGCTAGGAAAGTAGGAAGTTCATGGATGCCAATTGCGATAATTGAAACCTAGCCCTAGGAAAAAGAAATGTGGTCACCCCTCATATCCTCCATCTCTCCGAAAAATTACTCCCAATGGTTCTTTTGTGTGGAAACGGTCCTCTCCCTCTCGCAACCGCGTCGCAGGTATTTCTCTAATTCTCTTCTTTAATTTTTAACATCTCTTTTAGTTTCCCTTGTGTGAAGTTTATATAAATTTGAGTATTTGTTTGACTATTTGATTTATCATCTCTCTTTCTCTAAGTCTCTAAATATATTTTCTAATAACTGATACATCTCTCTCTAAGTTTTTTGCTTCACTCGAGGCATGTCCGAATTTGAAATTTTATGTGTACATAATTGACAATTTTGTACATAAAAAAAGTAATATTTTTTCTTCTTATATTTAGTTTGTGTTATTTTGTTTCATCTTTTTAAATAAATTTGGGGCTTGGAGTTGCTTAATTTATTGAATCTTGCTAAAATTTTATGTGTATTCAAGATCTAATTATATTGTATTTTGGATTTATTGGATTTATAAAAAAATATAGAGGAATTAGGGCATCATTTATAGGACTTGTCGAGGGCTTCCAAAATGTTGGAGCTGGCCCGGATATCGAGTGGAGGTTAACTGGTGAAATTTTTGTGACAATTTTAGTGAAGAAATTTATCTTTCAGTGAAAAAATTGGGACATTTAGTGACGAATTTAAGTGACAAATTGGACTTCTACTGACAATTTTTTTATATTATTCATGTTCACGGAAACTCTGTTCTCCGAAAAAAAAACAAATAAATATTCCTTTTTGAAGGACGTAATTGGACTCAAATTAGAAATTCACTAACCTTTGTGTTGTTTGTGAAATTCAAGAGAAGTCTAATGCTTAATATTCAATTTTCTATTTTGGATTCAATGGACTATAGTCTCGTTTGCATTTTGAATATATGAAATTGTAATTTTATACCTGGGATGTGATCAATTAAACACGAATATCATATTATAATTTATATTATTTTTTACATATGTATTTATCTAAATTTAATTTATTTAGTGGTAATTTTGATTCAGCCATATATCTCACACTTCCTATTTTTTATTTTCTTGAAGTGTGAATCATCTAACATATCTCTTTATTGGTAGTTTTAAATTATGGCTTAACTTTTAGTGACAAAATTTTATGGAGTATTTTTATTTTGCACAATTTACTTCTGAATGGCAAAAATTTTTCATTTATATTTATTGATCTCGAATGGAGATTAACTGTTGAAATTTTAGTGACGAATTTTGTCTTTCGGTAATGAAATTGAATTTTCAGTGACAAAATTTGACTTTTAGTGACAAAATTTAGGGGCAAAATTGGACTTTTACTTATGTTTATTTTTTACATTTTTCATGTTCTCGGAAACATTGTCCTTTAAAAAAAAGTATGCCCTTTATAAGGGCATTTTGGGGCTGACATTAGAATTTTTCTAAACTTTATGTCTTTTATACATTTAAAGAGAACTATGATGCTCTATATACAATTTTCTATTCAACAAATAAACAGAGGACAAAGACATTTAGGGCTACAAAGATATATAATTAAAATATCCAAAAAAATAATTAATTTTAAATATTCTTGTTTTTAATTAAATATTGTATTTTTAACTGAATATTATGGACTTTTTAACAAACAACAAAATATTTTAAACTATTAGGCCATTAGCATGTTGCTACCTCGATTTAGTTTTAACCACTATATTTTTTTGTCAAAATATATTTAGGACAAGTCTTTCCCTAAATAGTGTTGTAAGGAGGACCAAAACTAAATTAGTTTGTTAGGATTCAAACTAATAATATGATTTTTATCCCTTTATATTAGTTTAGATTCTTTTTTTTTTGTTTGTTATTGGGAGGCTAGTTTGGATGATGTTTTAGTTGAGGAGTTAAGATTCTTTTATCTTTATTGTTATTTGTTTGTTATTAGGAGGTAAGTTTGGAAAGGAAGCTTATTTTTTTAGAATTATTTTGTGTCATCTTATGGTTAAATGCATGGATATAAATAAAGCCAAAGACTTGTAGAATGAACACATAATGAATGAGAATAAAATCCATTATTAAACTTTGTTGTGAAACCTAAAATTCTTGCTTACGTTTTCGCCGAGTTTGGAAAAACATTCGAACAATCTTCCACAACTAAAGACTCTCTGAAGACGAGAAATCAAAGATGACATCGAATCGACTTCTTCAAAACACAAGTCAAATCCGGATAGAGTATTATGTTAGCAAGTGGCGTGTGCGGTCTTCTTCCACAACAAGGAGTTGTGTACCAGATTCTATGAAGTCCAAGTACGTGTTGACAACTTATCTGTCGTAGATGAAGTTTGCGCCTTTCTCGAAGACTTGTGGTAGAATCACACTCTTCTGGGTAAGTCGTGCAAGTTATTTTCAAAACCAATAACAGATTCTATGAATTCCAAGTACGTGTTGACAACTTATCCGTCATAGACGAAGTTTGCGCCTTTCTCGAAGACTTGTGGCAGAATCACACTCTTCTGGGTAAGTCGCGTAAGTTATTTTCAAAACCAATAACAATAATTAAGTCTTCTTCCACTATTCCCTATTTAATCATTACAAAGGAATTGCTCACTAGTTTAATCTTCTGAAAACCTTAATTTTGATATTGGATTAGTTGAACTTAAGTTCCTGTCCTACGTCAAGTGTTAATTATTTCTCCTTTGTAGAAAATAAAATAAAATTCATAATATTAAAAAATAATTCCAACCTCATCCTTGGCTTGGGTTAGGGCATCCTTAAAGATTTACTTTGTTTTTTCTTTAGTTTGATATATGAATATTTTATCTTTTACAATTATAGAAAGAAATAGAGTGGATGATTCAATATCAATATATGAGTATATATATATATATATATATATATATATATATATATATATGAGAGGCTAGTTCCTCTCTCTATTATTCTATCCGATGTGGGACTAAAATCCACTAATACTTTAACACCCTCCCTCAAGTTGGAGCATAGATGTCAATCATGTACAGCTTGTTACAAAGAAACTGAACCCAAGGGTTTAAAAGAAACTTTGTGAAAATTTCATCTATCTGATCGTCGGTCCTCACATGGTAAAATTTTATTAATCCCTTTTGATATTCATCACGGAAAAAGTGGCAGTCAATCTCAATATATTTTTTTTCAAGAAATACGGGATTGGTGGCAATATAGATAGCTGACTGACTATCACACCACATATCTGCAGCGTCAGATCCTGTTTTATCTTCTTCCAGCTCCTTTAGAAGATGCTGCAGATATAACACCTCTGTTGTGCCTTGAGCAATAGCTCGGTACTCCGCTTCTGAACTTGATCCCGAGACCACACTCTGCTTCTTGCCCTTTCATGATACTAAATTATCGCCAATAAAAATTGAATAGCCAGATGTAGACCATCTAACCATACGACATGCAACCCAGTCTGTATTTGTAAAATATTCTAGATGAGTATATATGTCCATCATGCTCCATCCGAATTCCTTTTCTTGGATTTAGGGATAGATGGCGCAGGATTCTGAGAAATTTTAATCAATGCGAAACTCATGGAGAAGCCATAAAAATACTCATGACACTTACGGTAAAAGAAATATACGGGCGAGTCATGACCGCTAAGTAGTTGAGTTTTTCAACCACTTGATGATACTGGTCCGGATTAGTCATATATGTGTCCCTTCATCGGGAAGTAACTTTAATCATGGGTCCATGGATGAGATTGCTCCTTTATCTTGTATTATTCCTGCATTAGTTAGGATGTCCAGCATATATTTTCTCTGAGACATTATAATATGCTTTTTACCCCTGTGATCTCAATGCCCAAGAAGTAATTCAATGCTCCCATGTCCTTAGTCGGAAACTGTTCACCTAGAAACTTCTTCAGCCCTGCAATACCCTAACTGCCATCTCCCGTAATCACAATGTTATCAACGTAGACACCAAGTAGTATCCTTCCAGCTGATGTCTGTCGGTAAAATAATGAATGGTCCTTCTTCGATTAACACATGCCAAACTAAGTAACAAAATTTGTAAATCGACCAAACCAAGCACGAGGTGATTGTTTGAGACAACAGAGGGCCTTCTATAGATAACATACTTTATCCTCCCTTGCAACAAACCTAGGAGGTTGCATCACATACACTACTTCTTCTTCAAGGTCCCCATGAAGAAAGGCATTCTTCACATCTAATTGCATGAGGGGCCAATCATACCGGATGGCTAATGCGGTAAGCACTCGCACATAAGTCATCCTGGCAGCTGGGGAGAATGTCCTAAAATAATCTTATTCGTATGTCCGAGAATATCCTTTAGCCACAAATCAAGTTTTCAGACGATCAAGAGTTCTATCTGGTTTTACCTTGATTGTAAACACCCACTTGCAACCGACCGCCTTCTTGTCCGTAGGCAAATCCACCAAGTCCTACGTATGGTTATATCGAAGCGTATCTTCTCTTATATAGATGTGCACCAACTAGGATGTTTTAGTCCTTTATCCGCTGAATTAGGAATCTAAATCCCGTTAATAGTTGCCACCAAGGACTGAGTCTGACTCGCGAGCCCGTTGTAGTGCCAACAACTCAAAGGATGGTCGCGGTATGCCCGACGGGGTTGAGCCTATATAACAGGCGGTGGTGAATCAGTGAAGTTGGAGGAGGACGACGGCCGATGGCACCATCGGTAATGTTTATTCTGTCGGAACTGGTGAATCAGTGGAGCTGGAGGAGGAGGATGGCACGATGGCTGGGGGCACCATCAGTGATGCTTGTTCTATCGGAGTTTGTGAGACTAGCGACGCCGGTTCTGATTGGGCTGATATTTGCGGACCATCTGACCGGGAGACTAGCTCGGTAGGGAGGGCACTCTTACGAGGGGCTATTTTGTTTGAACTAGAAACAACAAAAAATTCTTTTCTGGGTAAACCTTGTAAACATAATTTGAAGTTGGTTGGAGTGGAGGAAAGTCAGTTTCAACAAAAGTAATAACTTTCAACAAAAGTAACATCCCGAGACATAAAATACCTCTTCAGAGTTGGAGAAAAACAACGATACCCTTTTTGATCTTTTGGATACCCAAGAAAAATATATTTTATTTTCTTCATATCCAACTTAGAAAGAGTAGGTCGAGTATCCCGAACATAACACAAGCAGCGAAAAATTTTGAGGGGTAGAGAAAATGGCTCACGATTGGGATATAACCAAAAAAATGGAGTATTACCATTAAAAACAGAAGATGGTATCCGATTGATTAGGTAACAGGCTGTAAGGACTTCATCTGACCATTTATTTTAGGAGTATGTGCTTGAAACATAAGAGCGCGCATTATTTCCAAAAGGTGGCGATTCTTGCGTTCAACGATTCTTGCGTTCAACCACACCATTTTATTGTGGTGTGTAAGAACGAAATATTTGGTGGATGATATCATATCTAGCCAGATGAGAATTGAACTCTTGACCTAACAGACAGTGCAACTCAAATGGGTCAAGTTTTACTCTGGCACAGGCAACAAAATAATTCATGTCAAACAAGTACAAGCCTCCAGCCACATACTCCCTACCGATAGTCCTCCAAGTCTTTAGGTCCTGAAAAATACAACCATCTGAAAAAATATTATGGAATATTGTAAGTCACGAGTAATTCTACTAATGGAAAAGAGACCGAACGGATTGCCAGGTGTGTATAAAACTGATCTGAGTAATAGATCAGGAGAAAGACGGATTTTTCTTTTCTACGAACCCTCAGGGAACTGCTATTTATAACAGTATATTTGATACACGACTGACAGATATATAATCACACAACATACCTGAATTACCAGTCATGTGATCAGTTGCACCTAAATCGGTCAGCCACTCTTTGACTTGGTCACACATGATGCTCAGTATCCGACTGTGGATCCAGATATGGAGGCTTCACCATGACACTGAGCTTAAAATTCAGTAAATTCGGAATAGACCTCTATCGTCATTTGTACGGATATCCCATCAGGATTATCTGATGTAATATTGGCAGCAGGAACTTTAGAACACTGCCACTGGAAATGGCCTTGTTGACCACAATTGAAGCATATACGCGATCTTCCGCCATCACGATCGTCGTTGCCTCAGCCACCATCATAGCCAGCATTTCGTCTACCACGTCGACCACCACAACCTCCACAACATCCACGACATCTACCACGAGTCGCACCTATGTCATAAATCACATTTTTCATCAAACGCCATTGCAAGGACCTCCCACAACTCCTTCACTGAGTCCGTGTTCTGAACCATGTCCTCCGCTGATGGTTCCATCGAATTCATCAACTGTGTGAACAATCGACTGTCATCGGTCTTCCACTCCTCGTATGTGGCATCACTCACTGCTGGGGGTTGCCAGTCAGATATTTTGACAACTGTATTCCCCGAAGCGTCTTCTCAACCTTCTTGCGCTATGTCGATTAACCATCTGGTCCCCGTCTATCGACAAGTCGAACTGATAAAATCGTTGTATCAGTGCCCAATGTCCCCGCCATTGTATTTTCGGCACCAGTGTTAGTAGCAATGCTATTCGCCTCTTTGTTCGTCATCCTTCAATGTTCTTGATTCGACTGTCGTTTGGTCTTCCCGTTTCGATAATCACATCAACTCTGTCAATGCGCGATCAACATAGCCAGAACGGCTTGCTCAAGGAAAGCAGAGAATGATGGTGAATCGCACAAGCCATGAAAGAGAAGCAACACATGTTACTTTCATTTAGATCCTGATGTGGATACAAGGTCAGGAACATAGATTCACGCAAACCAAGATTTTCTCTCTGTTAACTCCTGATACCCTCGTCGAGAGTTAGAGGTTCATGTAAACAAATAATTTGTCTACCCTCTGAGTATGCTCTCTAATCTCAGAACCCACATTGAGATCAAAATCAGAGGATCACACAAGAGTTCCTCTCTGATTATCCATGACCTAACAAACAACTAGCCTACATCGATGTACGAAGAGGACAAGGTCGGCAGCAAGGGTGCTTCCACTCGGGCAAAGGAATATGGGGGGGAGGGGGGCTTCCACTCGAGCAGAGGGAGGCCGGGGGGGGAGGGGGTCGGGTGAGAGGGGGAGGAGGGGTTTATAATTTATTTTTTATTTTCTTATATGGATAAAAAATTTAGAGTTTTGGCTTTGATACCATGTAGAAATGAATAGATTGGATGATTCATTATCAATAAAGAAGTACATATATATAGGAGAGGCTAGCTCCTCTCTCTATTATTATATCCGATGTGGGACTAAAGTCCACTAAAACTTTAACAACAGCTATATTTAAGATTGAATGAATCTACAATAGTTCAGAATATTTAGTTGCTAATAGAAAAAACTCAGAACAACTAACTACAAAACCCTAAAAAGTTAGGATATCTAGTTGCAAGTCCTTATTAATTCGTACAAACTTTTTAGTTACAATTGATTTAATTGGCTAAGGACCTACAGATAAAATTGGTTAACAAAACCAATTAGTTTGTGGTTGTAGTACGTTCTAGTTATATAAATTACTGAAAGAATAGAATTAATTCAATGTGTTTGCACTCATTCTCGAAAGTGGGTCGAGTAACTGTGATGGATAAGGTTAGGCCCATTTAAGACTTCTTAAAATTGGCCCTGAATCACTAGTACTTAAAAAAAGACCAAGCTGGAATAATTGCTCGTGCAAAATGGATACTTGAGAGTGGTGGGAGTCAATTAAGAGCAAAATATCTGGGTAATGGGCAGAATGTGTGTTAGAGGATATAGAATCGAGAAAACAAAGATATACAATCAATAAAATTCCAAACATTGTCATGTTATTAGCCTTAGTTTTTTTTCTGCATTCAATGACATGGTGGGAATGGATATGGAACCAGCAGTTAAACACCATTAACAAATCAAAAGAAATGTCGATAATTGAAAATAAAGCCCACACATGTAGATTATCACAATATCCAAAGAAAAAGAGCATAACACAAACACAACAATTTTTAGTTAGAAAATCTTAACAAGAGAAATCACTGTATAATATAATTCTAATCCTCAAAATCATTACTATTGAAATAGAAAACAACAACGACTCCTCTTCAAGTTTCTCCCAACAATCAAATATGATTACCACAACTACTCAAAATTAAGGAACGATTATAATATGAGAAATATGTTTACCGAAACGAAGAACACAATTTTGAGCCAATGTAGATCCCTTCGTACGAACTCCTTCCGGATCAAACCAAAGCTCTCCCATAAATCCTTCCCCTAGTTTATTTGAAAGTGTTGGGGTCTAGTCAGGATGTACAGGACCGAACTCGGTCCGAATTTGGTCCTGGCCAAGTTTGATCCGAACTCATTTTATTTCAAATAGAAGTCATTGGCAGGGACCAAACAAAGCGGTTTGATTAGGGCTGAACGAATTCTGGGTTTTAATCTGCATCGTTGGTTTTGTACGAATGACCATTATTGTTGCTGGGCTATTTTACAATTTCCTATGACCTAAAATAGAGTTTCTCAACCTATTTATATGAGTTGAGGGTGGAGGTACAACTACGGGAAATTCATGGTGTTCGTCCACATGAAATCTAAGATAAAGTCTATATTTTGCTCGTTGGGTTCATCATCCAAAACAACATGTAGAGAATATTAGTTCATGGAGTCGTCGTCTTTATTCAGGAAGATCACTAAGGGGTTGGGTGAGTGATTTCATTGTAATCATTGTGTTTCTTCTTAAGTTTGAATCTTTGGGCAAAGGATTCAATATTGTTTTCTTCAATCTTGTATCTACACTTGAAGTTATAAATACTGAGATTTGTCCAGGTGACATAGTCATCGAAATAATGTGTCTTATCTATTTTGGCATTCTGGTAGGTGGGTGGTTAGTTATATCAAGTGGGTTGGCCTAGTTTCCACTGCGGTTAGTTTCAGATACGTGGAGAGAGAGCGTTGTATCGGTGCAACTGGTCCCAAGATCTGGTATCATAGCTCTCAGGTTCTCGAGAGGAAAGGTGCAACCATGTCTATGACACAGATGAACAGACGTAAGATCACCCTCACAAGGGGTAATTAGGTAATTTAGAAGCCAAGGACGGAGGATCTACTCTGCTGCAAGAATTTACATGGTCTGTTGGAGGGCGATAATGCCAAGCCATCAGACAAAACTGCTAATGATTAGCTCAAAAGTCTATTGGATTATTTGCTAATGGCTGGACAATTATGGTATTTCATAACGTGTCCATGGAGAGTTCGGCAAGGGCACTGTAGGAGAAGTTGTATTCGCTGTATGAATGAAAGACGGCTGGTAATAAGGTATTTCTTATTCATCAACTTATCAAAAGAAAGTACACCCTCGGTGGCACAATATCTGAACGACATTTACGGTATCATCAATTAGCTGTC
The DNA here is from genome assembly GCA_036927795.1 of Iris macrosiphon. Taxonomy (NCBI): domain Eukaryota; kingdom Viridiplantae; phylum Streptophyta; class Magnoliopsida; order Asparagales; family Iridaceae; genus Iris; species Iris macrosiphon. The sequence goes on from JAYESA010000004.1 coordinate 151,338,061, forward strand.
TACGATGAAGAGGTAATTGATGATGAGCTTCAGACTCTACTGCTTTCGAGTTCTCTGTCGAAAAGTTCGGAGATATTGGTAGTATCGGTGAGCAACTCCGCACCTTATAGAGTTGTCACTATGGAGACAATAAAAAGTATTTTATTAAAGGAGTTCTAGAGTAAGCAATTTGTTGAATCTTCATAGGTGTTCGCTTTGGTTTTTTCTTATGGGAAGGGAAGACCCAAGTCACAGGAGAGGGCAGAAGAGATCTCATAATCTTGTGACTGTGGACCACAAGGAGGGCTAATATCACTATGGCGAAAGAGGTCATTTTAAAAGGAACTGAATGAAGCTCAAAGATAAGAAGACTAAAGTCAATGATGATCATGAAGATTTCACGGCTATGAAAAATCTCATCATCGCAACAACCGACATAGAGGAACATTATGACATGTGTCATGACGGCGATTGGATCTTGGACATGGGGGCGTCGTATGACATCACTCTGTAGTGAAGGATCATTACGTCATATCGAGACGGTATGTTTGGATGTATGAAAATGAGCAATAAAGGGACTAGTACAATTGTAGGCATCAGGGATATGCTCTTAACAATTGAGCGTGGCGAGAAGCTCATTCTCAAAGACATGCAATATAGCATACACAAAGTCCTGAGCGTTACACCAGGCATCTCAAAAATAAAAAAAATTATTCCAATATCATGTTAAATATTGGAAGGCTATCACTATATCAAAATTTGAGAATTATAATGAGAGTTATGTTTGGATCAGAAGTGCCAATACCACGCCCTGATACCACTTGTTGGGCATGTGGAAGCGTTGCCAACCCACTTGAGATAACCAACCAATCTAACGAACATAAGCACAGATAAAGATAACTTATATGATGGTGACTAAGTCTCCTGGGTAAATTCCAACCTATATAACTTAGACAAAATTACAAGATTGACAAGAACCAATGTTGAACCCTTTTTTCTAATAGTATCAACCCTTGCACCACACTCAAGAAGAAAAGACAGAGATTTTATAATTGAAATCACTCACCAAACCCTATATCAATTTTTCTGATCAAAGGCGATGACTCCTTGATCAGATCTCCTCCTTCTTCTATCTTGGATGGCGAGTTCTAAGTATAGGAACCTTAGGGGGTGAATAGGGTCAAGCTAATAAATCAAGCACAAATAATTAATAATAGGCAATTTAAAATATTAAGTGTACAAGAAGTAAAGTAATAAGAATACCGACACCCGATGTATCCTGGAATCCTCTTCGAGGCACTCTAGTCCCGAAAAATCTTGTCTGGCTTGAATCCACCATAATCAGAATAGTTACACAACGAGTTTTGATTCGAAGACTCGTTGACTTCTTACACAAGACCTATGATCCAAAGGCTCTCTAACTTCACACAAGCTTTGATCCGAAGGCTTGTACACTTCAACCTCTAACAATATGGTTTTGATCTCCTTACAACAAATATAAAGATCTAAATTTTACAACTCAAGAACACGCTAACACAATTTATGGATAGACAAATGAAAGCTTTCTTGGAGTGTTTGTGAATGGCCTTTGGTAGATTGGAAATTTTAGGCTTAAAAGGACCAACCTTGAATTAAGGGGTTCAAGGCTTTATATAGGCCACAATAAAGAAAGAGCATTAAAGAACCTTTTCGCCCATGGTCGGAAGATCCGTCAGTATTCTGTGGAATACCGTCGGATGATCCAACCCCGAGCAGTAACGACTATAAAATAGTCGTTGGGATCATCGATGGGACAAAATTAGACTGTTGGAATTATGACAGTCATAATTCGGATTATCCGATGGTGATCCGCGGATATCCGATGGATGATCCAAATGTTCACAGAAATACTTGATAAATGATCCGATTTCTTTCGAAAATTGATCTTGGTTTTTTTTTCTTACCTTTCAATTTTTTTCATCCATCTCTTGTGTTTACAATTATTCCTAAGACTCATTGTCACGCCCCAGTCCCAAAATATGTAGGACTAGGAATACGTAAGCATGCCAGCCGTATGTATATGGCAACTCCAATATATAAAAACCATAACACATACGTACGCTGTATTATGAATAATATTTCACAAGTGGTATATAATTATCACAAGTCACAAGGCATAACTAAATCTCATCCACATAAATCATAAAGAAATAAATAACCAGTCAACTACATAACTAAATCAAGTATAAAATGCTTGTTAAGAACAAGTAGTTGGGTGGAGACAAATCCACTACCAAACTAGAATATAAGAGAAACAAAATAAGTACATCTGATGAACAAATAGGCTCAAAGAGAAGACCTCCTCGAAAAAGATCGTAGTAGCAAGTCCAGATCCGTGCTCCTGTAAATAGTCATGATCGTCTACACCTGGAAAGGGACCAGGTCCTCAGAGGGAGGTAACAAGATACATAGAAGCATGCCAATAAAGTACTGAAAAATAAACATCCAAGGGTCGCCTAACCTTCTATGTGAATGCACTTTGAGAACAACTTTCTAACACGTGGGCTATCTGGCTAAAATGGGATTGGCATGATTCTCTCAGAGAATCAGTGGCCTAAAATGCATAACGTCTTTTGAAAGTCAGAGGCCGCCTGATAATAATAATATATAGGGGTCATCATGTCCGTGGATCTCCGACGGAGCGTACGGGTTACACAAGAAAAGTGCAAAGAAGCCCAAATGCCTGACTTGTTGTCCTCCCTACCCTAAGTTCTAAGCATATCATATCCATGACACGATGTGACCTCTAATAATTGCAAAGTCTTCTAATTATGTAAATTCTATCAGCAGTTATCCCTATCGCACGTCCCATACGTATAGGTGGTCAACCCGTCACGCAAGTCCGTGTCCTACATGAGATTCACAATCGTGTAACAGATGTGTCATGGCCAATAAAACATAATGATGCCTCCAAATCATGTGGTGGTCTCGTAAAATTAGGTCGACATACATAATATATTATAAAGACAAAAATACGATGCCATCGTCGTTGCACCCAAGTTATTCTTGGACGCGCAGTTTATATAGCAGTTGAAATATATGGACTAAATAATAAAAATAAAATGTATGCATCATATAGAATATAAATCACAGTACAATGACAAGGTATACTTGCCAGGCAAGCAATCTGCGTAGTGTAAGCGTTCAGGCGTCAAGCACAAAGGATCAGAAACTATGGCCTCCGAATGAACTTCTTCGGATGCTAAAATAAATATCACCAACATTCCTAGAATAAGCAAGATAGTCGAAAAAGCCTACCTTTTCGTCCAATTTGGACACATGGGCAAAACAGTAATTTTGGGTCAAAGCGGATCCACATGTACCTTACACCGAAATACGTGCCAGAGGTAAAGATTTCTAAATGGGACAAATTATAGGTCAAACAAATTATAAACGTCGATACGAGCTCAATGGTATGTCCAATTTTGGATTCTGATGAGCCGATCACAAATTCGCCCTAAAATTCAACCATAAGGTCCGCGAATAGGCGACTTGGTCAAATGTCTCAGAATCGCATGAAACTTGGGTCACAGGACCAACATGATACCACGAATCCAATGGCGCAAGTTTTGTCACATTCCGATGAGCGTACACAAAATAGGGTGATATTATGCAAAAGTTATGATACGAGGACTTTTTACGGATACGGGTTGATTCCGACGCGCACACAAGTCCGAATCAGCTTCTGCAAAATTCCACACGTCAGGATATACCATACGCGCCTTTTGGTACAATTGGTACATGACGAGACGGTCCCGTTTGGCGGGACGCACTCCGTATCTCAAAATTTTAGTTTTAATATATCAAGTTTTTGGTCGTTTTGGAGGCCGAATAATTTACCACATATAAAAAATTAATGAAAACTAAAAGAACAGAAAAATTATCGGTTATATTAAAAAGAAAACCCTTTAATTAGTTTTTAAAAATATTAAACAGGTTGGTGGCAAATTGGGTGTGAACATGGGGGTTTGGTGTTTAAATTCTGGACTGTTTTGGTCAGTTTTTTGGCCATTTTTTGGTCGAATTTTTGACCAATATAGGGCACAAAAACTCGTCCCGCTTGAATAAAAATCCTAGAGGGTTAGGTTGTGAACGTACACGGATAAACCGCTCGCAAAAAGAATCACAGATGAAGAAGATACGTCACCTTGAAGTATGGACGACGGGCTGTTGTGCACGCGTGCACGCGCACACGCGGACGCAGATCGCGGCTGCTGTGGCGGCCTGCGGCGTCTGGGGCGGCGGCTACGGGCGGTCGGCCGGAGGGGGACGGTCTCCGGAGGTCAGGCTAGGGTTAGGGTTAGGGTTAGGGTATTGTATATGTATATGTATATATATAAGGGAGAGGAAAAGATAGGGGAGAGAGGGGAGTTGGGTTTGCTGCGCGTGGGGTCTGGGCTCTGTGGGAATTATAATTAGGGGTAGGTGTAGTTATTAGAAGTTTTGTTAGTTTAGTTTTGTTTAGGGATTATGGAAAAGGTTAGGGTTAGTTTTATTATTCTTACTATTTTCTTTTTTTTTCTTTGTTTTTCTTTTTCCTTTTAATTCCTTTTCTTTCATTTTATTATTACTATTACAAATACTATTATTATTATTATTATTATTATTATTATTACTATTATTATTATTATTATCATTATCATCATCATTGTTATTATTATTATTATTACTAATATTACTATTATTATTTTTAATAACTATATATATATATTAACATATATATATTTACATTTATAGATGATGTTAAAAATCCCAAAAAAAATATTTGAACACAAAATAAATTCTAAAAAATTACTTTGTAAAGTTTTAATAAATACTACACTCAAAATATTTTATAAAATATTTTATAATTAATAGTTAGATATTTATTTAGTTATAAATAAAATTATTATATTATCTAATTAACTAGTAATTAATAAATGGTTATCCACGAAATAGGATAATAGTAAATAATATGCACATCTTACAAAAATTTTTTTTGCCTAGTTTGGCACGGAGAATTATGTGATGCTAATTGTAGAAAATTTGGAATAAAAAAATAACCACACATAAAATATATATATATATAAATATCTATATATCTAACAATTAACCTATGGTCATTACACTAATGTCATATTAATACCAAGGGATTGAATTTCTGTGCCACGAAAAGATCCTTCAAGTAGTGTCTTCTGTGTAGGCTACTTCCTATGAAGGGCGATACAGATTTTGGGGCCATCCTATATTATTAATGTCCAAACCACGGTGAAGTGTCCTAACAAAATTATTGGATTTTAATTAATTTAAAAATAATCTAAAACAAATACAAGAAATACAAATTATACACAAAATACCTATTTTTGGGTGAGGGGGTTTCCAATCAATCCAACTTAAAATAATTTCTTCCTCAAAATTAAAAATAAGGCATAATTTGCTAAATCCTTCACATTCGTATATAAGGCAAGTAATCGCAATCTCTTCCAAAATTTTAAATAACAAAATCTATTCAAATATATCACAATCACTTCAAAACTAAAATAATCACTGTTCAAATCAAAATTCAACCTATCATAATCTCTTCACAATTTTTAAATAATCACCATCCAAATCTATTCAAATCTATATGACATCCCACATCAAGATTTATATTACAATTTTCAACTATCATAATCTCCTCTAGAAAATAATTCTAATCAAATATTATTCCTATTTCAACTTATGAATTTCGTACTCCTCAAATTTTAAATTCAATTTTAATTCTCAACATTTCAAATAGGTGATCCAACAATCAAAATCCAACTTTTAATTCAAATCATCAAAATATAAAATTTTAAATCTAATTCACCAATTGTTTAAGTCTAAGATTCTATATTTATCCTCAAAATTTAAATCGATAATTCAACCTTCAATATTCAAAATTTAAATCATGTGCTCAAAGTATAAATACTTGGTCCACAATATCATGATTTTAAAATTCATTAATCCTCATCGTCTTAATCATTCTCCTAAAAATTTCCAAAATAAAAATGACTTAAATCTCTTAATCTAATCTTACTTAATCACAATCTAAAAGAAATTCACCTCAAGTTGATAATACAATTTCTACCCAACTTAGAATTTACCCATCTATCACATAAGGCTATACATTTAAGAAAAATATTTCTAAAATTATTTAATCGTGTTATTCAATCCTCAAAAATTTTATCACCAAATATATCACATATGATATTCTCTTAATTACAAAAGATAGTCACAAAGTAATGTGATTGGCCTATGGGGTATGTCTAGTACTCTCTATGTATCAAACGTGTACCAAGCAAGAGCGTTCGTCTTTCCGAAATAGGGAAAGACGGAAAACAACAATAAAGAATTCAAGGAGGAGGTGATAGAATACAAGTACGGGGTTCAAGGCTTTTAAAGAATTCAAAAGGGAGTTATCAAGGTAGTCGTGGATTGAAATCTTATTTTGGTAAATTCCTATTCGCATATTCATATCAGAACAATTATGTACCTGACATGATATGCTCTGACCTGTCCAGAGGGCAAGTATATTCGTCTAACAAGTTGAGTCAACTATATCTCAATCCACGTAAAGTAGTTATGCGAAGAGCGAACCAAGTGCACTAAAGTTGATCAGACCATAATACACTGATTCTAATTAGACAATATATTAGTGTGGTTGATCAGACCCCAATAACACATATATCATGAACAAGCTCGATAAAAGAATATGCTTGCAAAACTAGGCTATAATAGTAGCATAGGTCGAGGTAGTTCAGAAAATATAAGTATGCTGGATTATGATGAAAGAAGGTACAAAATAATTCAAGTTCACAAAGATAAGACTCGTCCGGTGTTGTGCCTCTACAGTTGCCATACTAACTCCTTGTTTAAGTCTCTAGTCGACCAAATAGGGTATGGGCCTCTAAGTTCTACAGTCTGGATAAACACTATTTTTTTATGCCAGTCTATAGTTGGTGTCATTCAATTATACTTCATTAATGGATCAAAAGGACTATGTGATACTAGGTTGTGAGGCATACTACCCAACTTAAAAGAATAAACTAATACTGTAACTGCCTTGTGGGGATAAAGTAGAAACTCTTGTTAGGTTATACGAATAAAAGATTTTGGTACTTATTAGGGTATCCTATTGCATTATAAAACTCCATAGGTAATGGTAATCTTAAGTCTTAATCATAGTGCTTATAGAACAAAGTATTAATATTAAGAATAGAGAAGTTACTGGCTCTAAAGTGAAGGAGGATATAACTTGTATGGAGATATGTGGAACTGATTACTTGATTTGAAACTAAAGGATAATCATAAAATTATAATCTAAATGAGGAACTCAAACTGTCAAGTTCTAACCACTAAGCACATAATTTTAAAATTCAAGATTACAACTACAATCGTACCAAACTATGTATCCTAACATAAAAGAAAATCACTTGGCCTACAATCAGAAGGGTTAGGTGTCACGAATTGAAAAATGAAGGAAATTTTTTAGTCATCGCACAAATAGCGAGCGTTAAGGTTTCAGAGAAACAAGGTAGGAAATTAAATAGAGAGATTCTTGATAATATCATATTTTCTTAAGGAAAGGTGGTCTCTGTGTTCGAGGTATGATCAAGAAAAATATTATATTCATTCCTCTTGGTTTTCTAAGGTACTGTTCTGCTAGTATCAAGACAAGAATCTAGATTATAGTTCTCTAATACTATCTTACTATGAAAGTTAGGTTTAGTCATAATATTCAATATTGGATTTCTATTGGTTCCTCAATACTAGGGTTAAACAATATGGTCAAATTTTTAACTAACCCTAGTAGTGTCTATACTACTATCAAGTCATTCCTAATTATATCAAGGAATAATGGTCAATTAGTCTACAGGTAAGGGATGCTAGGGCTCATTATGTATTCTAAACTTAGTGATGTGTCAATATTCTAGTAATATTCTTAGTAGGAATGTTACCATAATTATTATCCTAACAACAAGGATTCCTATATTTTAGCAGAAGGCTATATACTCAAGGAACAATTAGGGAAGTACATGAATCAAGCAGGATGCAATTATTTAAATAGAACGGATTGGAAGGAAGGTGAGTCATAGTCAAATATGGATGAGATCTTATACTCTAATCATATTTGCAGGCTTGCTCGGTACAGTAACGTAACCGAGACAATATACTCTTGACCTGCATGGGCCACCACAAAAATATGTCACGCCTAGTCCCAAAATACGTAGGACTACAAATACGTAAGCATGTCAGCCATATGTATATGGCAACTCCAATATATGGAAACCATAACACATACGTACGCTGTATTATGAACAATAATTCACAAGTGGTATATAATTATCACAAGTCACAGGGCATATCTAAATTTTATCCACATAAGTCATAAAGAAATAAATAACCAGTCAACTACATAACTGAATCAAGTATAAAATCCTTGATAAGAACAAGTAGTTAGGTGGAAAAAAATCTACTACCAAACTAGAATATAAAAGAAACAAAATAAGTACATCTAATGAACAAAGAGGCTCAAAGAGAAGACCTTCTCAAAAGAGATCGTAGTAGCAAGTCTTGATCCGTGCTCCTGCAAATAGTCATGATCGTCTACACTTGGAAAGGGACCAGGTCCTTAGAGGGACGTAACAAGATACATAGAAGCATGCCAATAAAGTACTAAAAAATAAATATCCAAGGGTCGCTTAACCTTCTATATGAATGCACTTTGAGAACAACTTTCCAACACGTGGGCTATCTGGCTAAAATGGGATTAGCATGACTCTCTTGGAGAATTAAGGGCCTAAAAATCATGACGTCTTTTGAACGTCAGAGGCTGCCTCATAATAATAATATATAGGGTCATCATGACCGCGCATCTCCGGTGGAGCGTACGGGTTACACAAGGAAAGTGCAAAGGATCCCAAACGTCTTACTTGTTGTCCTCCCCACCCCAAGCTTTAAGCATGTCATATCTATGACACGATGAGACCTCTAATAACTGAAAAATCTTCTAATTATGCAAATTCTATCAGTATTTATTCCCAATCACACGTCCCATACGTACAAGTGGCCAACCCATCACGCAAGTTCTTGTCCTACATAAGACTCACACTCATGTAAAAGATGTGTCACGGCCAATAAAATATAATAATGCCTCCAAACCATGTGGTGGTCTCGTAAAACTAGGTCGACATGCATAATATATAATAAAGAAAACATACGACGCCACAGTTGTTGCACCCAAGTTATTCTTGGACGCGCAATTAATATAGCAGTTGAAATATATAAACTAAATAACATAAATAAAATGCATGCATCATATAGAATGTAAATAATAATACAATGGCAAGGTATACTTGCCTGGCATGCAATCTGCGTAGTGTAAGCGTCCAGGCGTCAAGCAGAAAGGATTAGAAACTATGGCCTCCGAATGAACATCTCAGGATGCTGAAATAAACATCAACAACATTCCCAGAATAAGTGAGATAGTCGAAAAAGCCTACATTTTCATCCAATTTGGACACAGGGACAAAACAGTAATTTCGAGTCAAAGCGGGTCCACATATGGGCCAATGTGCACCGAAATACATGACAGAGGTAAAGGTCTCTAAATAGGACAAATTATAGGTTAAACAAATTCTAAACGTCGATACGAACTCAACGGTATGTCCAATTTTGGATTCCGCTGAGCCGATCACAAATTTGCCCTTAAAGTCAACCGTAGGGTCTGTAAATAGGTGGCTTGGTCAACTATCTCAGGATCGCGTGAAACTTGGGTCACAGGACCAGCGTGATACCACGAATCCAATGGCGCAAGTTTCGTCACATTTGGACGAGCGTACACAAAATAGGGTGGTATTTTGCAAAAGTCGTAATATGGGGACTTTTTACGGATATGGGTTGATTCCGACGCACACCCACGTCCGAATCAGCTTTCTTGAAAGCCCACACGTCAGGATATACTATATGCGCCTTTCGGTGTAATTGGTATACGACTAGGCGGTCCCGTTTAGCGGGGATCACTCTGTATCACAAAATTTTAGTTTTAATATATCAAGTGTTTGGTCGTTTTGGAGGCCGAATAATTTAATACATATAAAAAATTAATGAAACTAAAAGAACAGAAAATTTTTCGGTTATATTGAGAAGAAAATCCTTCAATTAGTTTTTGAAAATATTAAATATGTTGGTAGCAAATTGGTGTGAACATGGGGGTTTGGTATTGAAATTCTGGACTATTTTGGTCTATTTTTTGCCCATTTTTTGGTCAAATTTTTGACCAATATAGGGCACGAAAACTCGTCCCGCTTGAATAAAAATCCTAGAGGGTTAGGTTGTGAATGTACATGGATAAACCGCCCGCAAAAAGAATCACAGATGAATAAGATACATCACCTTGAAGTATGGACGACGGGCTGCAGTGCACGCGTGCGCACGCACACGCGGACGCGGACGGCGGCTGCTGCTGCAGCCCATAACGTCTGGGGCGGTGACGTTCGGCGCGGGGGCGGCGGTCAGCCGGAGGGGGACGGTCGCCGGAGGTCGGACTAGGGTTAGGGTGAGGGTATTGTATATGTATATGTATATATATATAAGGGAGAGGGAGAGATCGGGGAGAGAGGGAAGTTGGGTTTGATGCGCGTGGGGTCTGGGCTCTGTGGGAATTAGAATTAGGGGTAGGTTTAGTTATTAGGAGTTATGTTAGTTTAGTTTTGTTTAGGAATTAAGGAAAAGGTTAGGGTTAGTTTTATTATTCTTACTATTTTATTTTTCTTTTTTGTTTTAATTCTTTTTTTTATTATTACTATTACTAATACTATTATTATTATTATTACTATTATTATTATTATTATTATTATTATTATTATTATTATTATTATTATTATTATTATTATTATTATTATTATTATTAACTACATATATATTAACATATATATATTTACATTTATAGATGATGTTAAAAATCCTAAAAATAATATTTGCACACAAAAATAAATTTTAGAAAATTACTTTGTAAAGTTTTAATAAATACTACTCTCAAAATATTTTATAAAATATTTTATAATTAATAGTTAGATATTTATTTAGTTATAAATCAAATAATTGTATTATCTAATTAACTAGTAATTAATAAATGGTTATCCACGAAATAGGATAATTGTAAATAATATGCACATCTTACAAATTTATTTTTTTGCCTAGTTTTGCACGGAGAATTATGGGATGCTAATTATAGAAAATTTGGGATAGAAAAATAACCACACATAATATATATATATATATATATATATATATATATATATATATATATATATATATATATATATCTAACAATTAACCTATGGTCTTTACACTAATGTCATATTAATACCAAGGGATTGAATTTTTGTGCCACGAAAAGATCCTACAAGTAGTGTCTCATGTGTAGGCTACTTCCTATGAAGGACGATACAAATTTTGGGGCCATTCTATATTATTAATGTCCAAACCATGGTGAAGTGTCCTAATAAAATCATTAGGTTTTAATTAATTTGAAAATAATCTAAAACAAATACAAGAAATACAAAATACACACAAAATACCTATTTTTACGTGAGGGGGTTTACACTCATTACAGACTCTAGACAGACTAAGGCAGGCGCAAGCTTCTTCAGAGTCTTGAAATGATGATGACATGGCTTGGATTCTTCACTTGATAGATGATGGCTTTTTCCTTGACGGCAGTTGTCCTAAGATACCCAGATTATAAAAGACCCGAATGCGAGTCTCCGGAGATGTCGTAGGTGGTTCAGAGAAATCTTTTAGGATAACGTCGTCTGTTGGCCATCATAAAATTTTATTGCATATGTTCATATTTGAGCTTGCTTTATTGCTTTTCTGCAAATACATGTTAGACAAACAAAGTAATATACATGTAGCAAGTATTTATACAATAAATACACATTAGGACTATTGCTAAGATTAAGTACTAATAATGTAGGGATAGCTTGAGTATTAGTGATCTCATAATGTTAAATTTAATCGATTAACCATTTTCAAAAATATAGTTAGATCATTGGGCTAACACTAAGGGAAAATTACGGCTTTAGCTTAGACTTTCTATAGGCTGGCACCCCGAATCTCCAACTTGTGCTATTTTTTGTGCCTTCACACCCATATAAATAGGATGAGAAATTCTAGCTTATGTCATAGGAATTTCTAAATAGGAAACATGAAATTTCTAAATAGGAAACTCATTACATAAAATAGCAAGCACCAATTATGGACGTCCAAATATGGTCAAATTAAATATTTGATACAAATTTGTAAATCTAATCAAATCAGATATTAAATATAGATTTTCAAATTATATCAAATCAAATCTTTTATCATATTTGGGATCAAAAATTTGTTGTAACCAAATTCAGATTGGACCCAACAAGTTAAAGGTTATATATTTATCCTAGTAAAAACAAGTAAAAGATATGACATAGAAACATAGTGAAAAATACAGCTTTAGCTTAGACTTCCTATGGGCTAGCACCCCAAATCTCCAACTTGTGCTATTTTTTGTGCCTTCACCCTCACCCATATAAATATGATAAGAAATCCTAGTTTATGTCCTAGGAATTTGTTAAATAGGAAACCCGAAATTTCTAAATAGGAAACTCATTAGCTAAAATAGCAAGCACCAATTATGGACGTCCAAATATGGTCAAATTAAATATTTGATATAAATTTGTAAATCTAATCAAATTAGATATTTAATGTAGATTTTTAAATTGTATCAAATCAAATCTTTTATCATATTTAGGATCCAAAATTTGTTTTTATCAAATTCAGTTGGACCCAACAAGTTAAAGGTTATATATTTATCCTAGTAAAAACAAGTAAAAGATATGACATAGAAACATAGTGAAAAATAATAAAAAGACGAAGAGGATATGACACAGTCATGATAATTATAAAACGTCCCACCCCAGGTCCCACTTCCAAAAACTAGCGGTGCAAATAGCATCTCTTTATTTTTCTTGCCCTTGGCTGATACATTCATGGCTTTATTATTAAGTTTTGAAATTAGGCCATCTCCAATAAAATTTCTAAAATTGAGTTTTTATTCTAAACTTTAAGAAAATTTCTATCATAATTGGTAGAGTTTCTGCGTAAAAATTGCAAAAAACAAAAAAATGAGTTACTAGAATGAAAATTGAGATAGTTTGAAAGAAGTTTTTCTAAAATATTTTTCTACTATAGAAATAGAGATGATAGAAATCTCCATTGGAGATTGGAGATGGCCTTAGAACTACTTTTCTTAGGATTTTCATCAAAAGAATGCAGGCTCAAACCTTTTGTTCTATATGTAGAGATTGATCATTCTCTGACCACATAATAGTTCTCTCAAGAGGTTGTAGCTGAGTACACTTGGTTCAAACTTACAAATATTCGTCACATGTAAGGTGAAGGTAATTATATCGTCTTTAATTAGAATTAAAAAATAGTCGAGAAAAATAAAGAGGTGAAGCTAATTTGCAACTTGATTATTCAATTTGAAATCATGATATGCATGGATCAAAAAAGCATACACAATAATTACAGTACTTGTAGGTCAAGGGTCAAACCATCCAACACCTCTGGATAGTTTAGCTTATACACAGCCACAACCGTGCTATTTGTCACGGGCGCGATCTCGCTCCCGACAGAGGAGGACGGAACAGTATGGGAATGCGGCGACACAGAAGAGAAGAAGGGACGCAGCGACGGAGAAGGAGGGAAAGGAGCCGACATCAGAGGAGGAGGAGGAGGAGGTGACGGAGATGCAGTACTTCTCTCCGGCTCCCTCCGCATTATGAAAGCAGACCGTACGTACATACGTAGTTTAACCAAACTTGATCTTGTGGGCACTGGAGAAATGCTTAGCAGCAGCAACCATGGCAGCTTCAGGTCCAGACGCGCTACGTTTCTCGTGGTCACAGTGTCCAGAGAAGAAATACGAAATTGATGATGCTAAAGCCGACCAGGGGGACACTCCATTCTTCTTATCACCCTTCATTTTCTAATTATGCACTTAAGACTGTCTATAACTGGAAACGAAATGTTTATGTGAGAGGAGTAATCTTTAATTGAACTTAGCTAGAAGGTCTCTATGAACCTGATATTTATATAAGTAGTTGAGTTTCTTGTCGACCAAGTTAGCGCAATTACACCTGGAATAATTAGGACCAGATCAAAATCAATACTGGGTTCCCAGAAATTTTCTACATTGTCTTTTTTGACTGGAGAATCGAAACCTCCACACTAAGTCTCGGAAATGGCAAATGGTTGAATATTCAGGACTTCTAAAGGGGTTGTACTTAAAAACAGAATTAAAAAAACGGTTGGTCATGTAGAAAAACATAACAAATGCTTGACTAAGAACATGATTTTTATCAGGGAAATAAATACAACATATTATTTGTTGAGTTATTTAATCTTCCAGTTAGATTTCAACTTGATCGATCACTGGGTTCCAAGTAGCTAATTACTAGCCACTAATAGTTACACTTCCAATTACAATATATTTTCACCATTTCAATAAATAAAAAAATTTACTTCAAATATTGTATGCTATACATTTCAAAATCGATTGTCAATGCATGTATATATTTAAAAAGTGATAAAAAAAAAAACATACAAACAAAAGACACCCAACACATGTGGGTTCTAGTGATTTCTAATAAAACAACTACTTTGTGAATTTGAAATTCTCTTCTATAGTGGTAAATTTGTAATTGAGACTTGTTTCGTTAATCACATTTACATAATTTATTTTGGACAATTTTTTTCTAAAAGTCAATAGGAACAAAACATTTAACAATAAAAAGAATGTACAAAAATCTATTTTCTTCTGTCTTTTTCTACACTGATTGATATTGTACGTCTTTCAGAAGTTCCTACTAATGGACAAGAATGAAAGTTTTATCAAGATCATTAGTTGTTAATCCTGTTAAATGCTCTAATGTGGAGGTGAATCTTGTTTTGAGCAACGGTGATCTTCATCACCCCAACAAGCAGTATTTTTCTTCTTCTTCCACTTTTCTTCTGCGTGTTGTAACTCTGTTCTGTCCTTCTGCAACTGCGATTGTAAGGAAGAACGGAAAGTTTATTTTTCTGATTCTTTTGTTATCTTATGTTCAAGTTGTAATCAGATCATTATATAGTTTTTCGTTGGATCGAGACAAATCAGTGGGGAAACTCTTGTGTGAACTCTTGATCTCGACTTCAACTTCTACTTCTACCATCTTTGATTAATCCCCGAGACTAGCAATCTCATTGCAAGATCCGAGTAATATGCTCGACACGTGTTTTAACAAATTTGAAAAGTTTGACGGGGAGCAATACAACGTCTGGAAAAGAAAAGTCAGCCTTAATCTCCAAATCGCAGATGTGGACTACGTGTTGACAGATCATGAGCCTGTTATTTCGGAGGGTGAAGAAGTTACTGTTAGAGCGATTGCAACTGCAAGAGCTACGCAAAACAAGTGAAGGAGAGACAATAATCTTTGTAAATTGCTGATTCTCAATTCCGTAGAGGATACTCTGGTGGAGTCATATAGCAAGACGAACCATGCAAAAGTCGTCTGGGAGGCTCTGAAAAAGCACTACAAGGAGGATGAGAACCTCAACAAGATCCATGTGACGAAAAAAGTCTAGAAGATGCGATTTGGGGACGACAAGACAATGTTGTCTCAAGTCAAGGAATTTCTCAAGTTACGTCAAAAACTTGAGGATGATGGTAAGCCATTAGTCGACTCTTTCATCATGGGAGATATTATTTCTAATCTTCCGCCTGGTTGGAGCAAGTTTATCGCACCAAAAGAAGATAGAGGTGAGTTTTGATCAACTACTGCACAATATCCATGTGGAAGATGAGTTAAGGGCTCAAAACAAAGTGAACACACTGTCCAAACAGTTGGCAAATACCAATTTGGGCATGTTGGTGACTCCAAGGGGAGGCAAAAGTCTTCTCACAATAAGAAAAAAGACTTCAACCATTTGAAGGTGAAGTCGGCACCGTTCAAACCAAAGCCTAAGAACGATGGGGCTTGTTTCAACTCTGGCAAGAAAGACCATTTTTAGCAGAGACTGCAAATACAAGTCCAAACAGAGAGAGTAAGGTGAGTCTAACAAGGTTGCCATGATTGCACAGGTTGCTACAACTGGCATCGACATTGACTGGTGGATAGATACTAGCGTATCCTGCCATATTTTTTTAAAGAATGAGTTATTCACCACCTATAAGCCTACATCTGAGAAGGTTATGGTGGCAGACAAGTCACAAGCTGAAGTACAAGGGATCAGGATAGTGGTACTGAATCTGACTTCGGAGAAGTCGCTGAGCCTTGAGGATGTGAAGCACGTACCGGTGATAACCAAGAACCTGATCTCGGAAAGTCTGCTCTGTAACTCAGGCTTGAGGATGGACATCAATTCTGGACAGATGGTGATGTCCTATAAAGGAACATACTTCGAAAAAACCTTTTGTACCAAAGGGAGGTTCAAACTTCAACTTGTAACTCCTGTTAATAATGTTAATGCAGTCGCTTCTTCTGGTTATTCTCTTAAGTTATGGCATAATAGACTTGGACAAGTTCATTGTAAAAGAATAAGCAAGATGTCTATTCTAGGACTTATCTTCAAATATAGGGGTAAGGAGGAGGAGAAGTGTGAGGTTTGTGCACAGACAAAGATCACAAAAAATCGTTCAAACGAGTAAACCAAAGTACAGATCTTCTGGAGTTGGTGCACTCAGATATTTGTGACTTCAAACAGTTCTCCACAAAGGCCGGGATAAAGTATTTTATTACCTTCATCGACGACTACTCAAAGTATGCGTTTGTCTATCTGCTCAAGTCTAAAGATGAAGCATTCAAGAAGTTTAAGGAGTTCAGGGCTGAAGCTGAACGTCAAACTGGAAAACAACTCAAGAGACTCAAAAGTGATCGAGGTGGAGAGTATAAGTCTGTTAAATTCGTATCGTTGCAAAGAACATAAAATTATCAATGAGACAACTGCTCCGTAATCTCCTCAATCAAAAGGAGTACTAGGAAAAAGAACATAACATTGACAGAGATGATGAACACTATGCTAATAACTGTGGGTCTTCCAAACTATTTTTGGGGAGAAGCTGCACTGGCGGCTACATTCATTCTGAACAAAGTGCCATATGCAACATCCGATTTCACTCCGTATGAACTGTGGTTCAAGGTCAGTCCCAACTTGAATGTCATTTGAGTGTGGGGGTATCTGGCATATATAAAGTTTCCAGACTTGAAGATTCAAAAGCTGGGGACGAGGACTATAAAAGATATATTCTTGGGATATGCTGAAAAGAGTGATGTTCGAAGGTTCCTTGATATCGAATCTAACTATATCACTTAATCTCGTAATGCAGAATTCTTCGAAGATAAATTTACAAGGCATAAGAACGTTGCTATTACAAAAATGGATCTTCAAGAACGTAGCTAAACCAATCAGATACAAATGGATCTTCAAGAACACTACTAGAAAAAGCAGGATTAGCGACGTATTTTAGCGACTCCAAGTAAAAACGTCGCTAAATTAGCGACTCCATAAAAAACATCGCTAGACGTCGCTAAATGGCGACATTTAGCGATGTTTAGCGACTTTTATTAAGATTTCAAAAGATTAGTCGTATAAGTTCAATTAAGGTCGCTAAACGTCGCTAATATATCTGATTTAGCGACGTTTAGCGTCGTAATTAGCGACGTATGTATCGAAAATATTTAGCAACGTATTTAGCGACGTCTTTGACGTCGCTAATTTTAGTTTTAGCGACGTTTTTATTTGACGTAGCTAAACGTTGTTAAATTTTGGTTAATTAGGGCTCAATTTTCTTTTCCCCCATCTGTCGAAAAATTTAAAACTTTTCGATTTCCCCTACCCCTCACCTCTCCGGCGACCGGCTCTCCACGGCTGCGGCTACTCCGGCATCCCCCTCCTCCTCCTCCTCGAGCTCTAGGTAATCTCTCTCTCTCTCTCTCTCTCTCTCTCTTTCTCTCTCTCTCTCTCATGTGATACTGACACAAGACACACTTGACAGACATGACACACGCACACAGACACTATCAGACACACACGACACACACACACAGACGCACACACACACACACACACACACACACACACACACACACACACTCACACAGACACTGACACTAATACTGACACAAGCATGACACACACACACACAGGCATGACACACACACACACACACTGACACACACACAATATTTGATCTATTGGATGTGTCCATATGAATTGAGGGTTGGTATCATGGTGGTGTGGTGTATGGAGGATGTATCCTAGAGTATCTTGGTGTTGCACACCAAATGTTTGTGAATTGGACTAGTGGTTGTGTGTGTGTGTCTATTTATGCCTTAGAGTATCATATGATATGTATATGTAAATTAGTGTATTATCTATTTGCATATGAGAGAGTGTATGCATATATAGGTGTATCTCGATATATATATATATATATATATATATATATATATATATATATATATATATATATATATATATATATATATATATATATATATATATATATATATATATATATATATATATATATATATATATATATATATATATATATATATATATAGGTATATAGCTACTGTTATCTGTGTTGGTGTTCATAGTGTCTTCTAGCTGTGCTTGATGTGGGAGAGGGTAGAAGAGTCGAGTTGTGTGTGGGTGTCACTTCTGAACTATGAGGCTTCAGGAACTGAACTCAATTCAGTTTGGCCTAGTGCATTAGGCAAGCTGGCAATGTGTTGCAGTGGTGTCGGGTTGGCACTGTGAGGAGGGGATTGGTTCCTATCATCTTCTGCAGTGGGAGAGTGTTGGTGCACACTTGAGCAGCATCAAACACATGCATGCTTGAGCAATGGCAAGGCAGCAACAAGCACTGCTGTGAGCCATGGCAGTAGCTAAGGGAAGTTGGAAACAACTAAGTGAAGGGAAGATTTAGCTACTGCAGAATAAGTGCAAAGTATCAAAGGTTGCAGACTTAGTTAGGGTCTGCAAGCATGTGTTTGGGTTAAGGTATAGACAAGTATCGGGTAGGTGTTCACCGGTCACTTGTTGCATGCCAATACAACCCTTAACTGATACTGTGGTATCAGGGATTTAATTGGCAAGAGTGATCAGTGCAGTACAGTTCAATTAGAGCACAAAAGTGCTGTGAAGTAAACTGATACTGTGGTATCATGGAGTGACTGCTATGGGTTGTAGTCCAGTGAGCAAGTACAAGGATGAAGTGCAAGGTGCCAGGCCAAGGGTAAGAGGCTCTCAGTGTGGATAGTAGAGCACTTAATTTCAAAGCAGAATATCCTAGTACGACCTAGAAGACATAGTATAGCAAGGTATTAACCTAGTATTGACTAGTATAAACTAGTATGGATCTAGAAGTGGCTTAGAAACATCACCATGAACTAGTTAACCCTGTTTATCATTTCAAGGGCTCTTGGACTTTGATAAATGAAAGTATGTATTATATCAGTTATGAAATAAAAGTATTGCTTATTTTAGACTTTGATAAATGGTCAGTTATTTTGAATATTGCTTATTTTAGACTTTGATAAATGAAAGTATGTATTATATCAGTTATGATTTTTATAGTACGGTTAAGTTATGGAGTTAGGTGATAAACCACTGTATGTAATGATTTATATGATACATACTGTCATTTTTGCAGAAGTATCTAGAAATGGATATGAATTACTATCCGCATCATCGTTCGTGGATGTACAACCGTCATCCTAATGACATGTGCAGTGTGCGGGATGAATTCATTGAGGTGTAAAGCAGTTCCTGTAGTTCGCTAAGGCTTTCCTTCAGTACATGGACGGTACCAAAATTAAGTGTCCGTGTGTGAGATGTGGCAACAAAAAATATTATCCAGAAGTAAAAGTTACATATCATTTATACTCGAAGGGCTTCACGCCGAATTACTATCAGTGGACCGCGCACGGTGAACTTGTATCTCTAGCATCGGAGTCGGAGCCCTATGTGGAGCCGTATATGGATGTCCACGACCACGATGCTTACGACGATGGGTTGGTGAACATGGTTTATGATGCGGCGGGGCCTAGTTTCAATCCGGACAATTATGATACGGCGGGACCTAGTTTCAATCCGGACAATTATGATGAAGCTGAGGAGGCACCGAATGCTGATGCTGCAAAGTTTATGGAGTTGCTGGAGAATGCAAGGACTCCACTATATCCTGGTTGTGAGGATCATTCACCGTTGGAGGTGGTTACAAGATTATTGAGCATTAAGTCCAATTTTAACATGTCGCAAGAATGCTATAATCGACTGGTCGATTTGATTATAGAGATCTTGCCCGAGAGTGCAAAGTTGCCTAAAGACTTCTATCGATCTAAGAGGATGGTGAGATCGCTTTGGATGGGATATGAGAAAATTGATATATGTCGCAACGGGTGCATGTTGTACTACAAAGACGACAAGGATGAAGATGCGTACAGATTCTGTGGTGTTGATCGCTACAAGGCCACTGTTAGAGGAAAGTCTGTCGGTGCAAGGAAGCCTACCGATTCGATGCACTACTTGCCTTTGACGCCGCGGTTGCAGCGGTTGTTTATGGTTAAGGAGACTGCAGAAAACATGAGTTGGCACAGGCGAAAACAGATCGAAGGATTATTAGATCAACCATCCGATGGAGAAGCATGGAAGCAATTTGATCGAGGGTATCCATATTTTGCCGAGGAAGCACGTAATGTCGGATTGGGGCTCTCCTCTGACGGTTTTACCCCATTCAGACTTTCGGGCTCCCAGTATTCGTGTTGGCCTGTGATCGTTACTCCGTACAATTTACCGTCTTGGATATATGCATGAAGACTCCCTATATGTTCCTAACAGTTATTATCCTGGGTCTGAACAATCTGTAGAGGAACATCGATGTGTATTTACAACCTTTGATAGATGAGTTGAATCAGCTGTGGGAAGTAGGTGCCAACACGTACGATATTTCTAGAAAGCAGAATTTTCAGATGAGGGCAGCACTTATGTGGATCATCAACGACTTTTCGGCCTATGGAATGTTATCGGGATGGAGCACCCATGGTCGTCTCTCATGTCCGTATTGCATGAACCGTACTCAGGCTTTCAGTTTGAAACATGGAGGCAAACCGTGCTTCTTCGATTGTCATCGACAATTTTTGCTGAAGGATCATTCGTACCGGAGGAACTGAAATGCTTTTCGTACGGGAGTTATGGAAAAGTCCAATCCACCGCCAAGGTGGCCCGGATGCACGATATGGGAAGAGGTAAAAGATTTACCAAGTGCTATCGAAGAGCCTGGTAAGGGGTACAAGTGTGAGGGATTTGGTCGCACCCATAACTGGACGAAGAAGAGTATATTCTGGGATCTGCCATATTGGAGCACCAATCTGATCAGACATAACCTTGATGTCATGCATATCGAGAAGAATATGTTTGATAACATAATTAACCTTGTGTCACGCATCTGAATCACCTAAAAAGAAAGGTGAAAAATAAGGCATGGGTTGAGGGCTCTATTTGTGAAGCTTATGTTCTCGAGGAGATTATAAACTTTTGCTCGACGTATTTCAAACCGCATGTTGCTACTAATAGGACGAAAGCTCCGAAAAACGACGACGCATATCAGGAATCTAATGATGCAATACTCAAAGTATTCAATGCGTCCGGAAAGCCTTCGGGAAAAATGAAGAAGAGGTATTTGAATGACGATGAGCTAAGGGCTGCTCAATTATAAGTCAATTAGATGGTTTAGTATAATATATATCGTGTATTTCTTTATTTATCGTATATTGACTTTTTTAGTATTCTAAATTATTATCTCTGTATAGATATCGTCCATGGTCGGTTCAGAGACGCCTGGGCCAATTTCTGAGGAACAACTACGGTGACCCTTGGATCAACTACTCTGAGGCTCCGGGGGAGAGGAAGGCATTCTGGTTTGCGCACTTCCAGGTAAAATTATATTAAATAAATCCTCTAATTTATGCATATTATATAACTTATCCGTGATGCTCACTTACTAAATTATTTATTGTAGCAAACATATTTTTATCCTCCGTACTGGGCCGAGTTGATCGAGAGTCTCTTTTCGACCGTTGCCGCCAAGCTTATCCGAGATGCTTTGGATGACCAGAAGGCTCGTGATCGTGCTGGAAAACCGATCCAAGGTTGGATCACGCCTGAGCAGTGGACTGCGATGAGGGCTAGATTCGACGATCCGAGCTACAAGGAAAGGTCTGAGAAGGCCAAGGCGGCTAGGCGGAATGCTGCCAAGTAGTGTGGTGGCTCGATTCCGATGACGGAACATTTTCGTCGTTTGGTATATTTTTTCTTTTAAATTATATTATTTTAATATAAGTCCCATAAAATTGTAGTAGGAAAAAATGTTTAAGTTTAGTACTAAATAATATATTTTTAACAGGTACAGAGGGGTGAGGATGCCAATATGGGGACCGTCTTCATGGCCACCCATCGCAAGGACGAAAATCTCATTGATGAGAGGGCCTCGCAGACCTATGTAAGTATTACTTTACTTTGTGTTAATTTTAATATAACTTAGACAATTATCGAGTTTCCAAACCTTTCTAGGCCGAGTATCTTAGGCTGCGTGAGCGGGCGACTGCTAGTGCACCTACACCTGGAGAGGCTGGTACTTCGTCGCAGCCCGCTCCAGCTCCGTCGGTGGACGACCTGTGGATGACCGCAGCTGGTGGTCTCCAGAGGGGTACATAATACGGTACGGGCTCCTATGGCGCCCTGGTTGCGACGCAGTCATCTAGGGCCTCCCCGACAGTCGCGCATTCCACACAGCCCTCGCAATCGCAGCCCTCGCAGTCGTCGACAAGAGTCCAGGAGGTCGTCCAGGAGGCCGTTGACCGTCAGATTGCGTCTCTCCGGGACGAGTTACCGCGAAGGACGGAGGAGCAGCCCCGATCCCAGCCGCAGGCGGACGATCTGATGCTCATCGCACGATTCAATATGCTCGACCGCAGCATGACGGAGCTCCGGCATTTGACAAATAATATTAGAGCCTCCAATGACCGCAACATCATGGAGCTGCAGGCGTCACAGGTATCAATGGGAGAGAGGCTGACGATGATGCAGGATTCAATAGTTCTTAGCAGTAAAAGACTGTTATCTACCATGGATTCTTACAACCAACGACTCGCAGACTTGGAGCAGGCACGGCCTCCTGGTGCGCCTACATCGACACAGACTCCACCGACGTTACTGCCTTCTCCATCGACATCGGTATCGATTCCACGGGACTAGTATGGGGAGTTCTTATCCTTCAATCGCGCCGGTGGTCAGCCTCCTGCAGATCCGCAGTAGTATAGTTAGTTACTGGATATTTATATTTTTTTTATTATTTAGAATACGATTGTATGGATATAAATTTTCCATATTCTTTACGTTTACGATGAGATTTGCTGGATGTTTTCTTTTCTTCAAATTTTATTATATTATTCATATTTTGGTTTACAACTGATGACTGATACTTGGCCTATATTTACCCAGTGCACTAGAATTTTTTCCCTTGGTGCTGCTACTGTGTTCTTTATTTAATTATTTCTACTACCATCATATACCTGATAATGAACCCAAGGGGGTTGGTAAAACCAGAAATGCAATATTTTTTTTTGAAAATTAGCGACGTTTTTAGCGACGCTTAGCGACGTTTAGCAACGTTCACTTAAGTCGCTAAATATGTCGCTAATTAGCGATGATAACCAGTCGCTAATGACGTCGCTAAAAACGTCGCTGTACGTCGCAAATTGCTGACATGGCAGTATTGCCAGGTCATTAAAGACGTCGGTGTAACGTCGTTATATAAGTCACTAATCAGCGACGTTAGCGACTTTAATAAATGTTGCTATTTACTGATGCGGCGTCGCTAAATTTAGCGACACATTAAAGTCGCTAAAAAATGTCGGCATAGCGACATTTAGAGAAGTTTTTTGTTTTAGCGACTTGGTTTTTTCCGACAGCTTTAAAACATCGCTAATTAAGTCGCTAAACCAAATTAGCGACGATTTTTGGTTATTTAGCGACATTTTTAGACGTCGCTAATTTGACTTTTTCTGGTAGTGGAAGAAGATGAAGGCGAATGAAACTGTTGACAATTTCAAGGCAAGGCTAATAGCCAAAGGGTTTTCTTAGAAGCAGGGGATCGACTACTTCGACACATTTGCTCCAGTAGCACGGATGACGAACATCTAGATATTGATTGCTATAAGTACAATTCACAAGCTAGTTATACATCAGATGGATGTGAAAATATCATTCCTGAATGGTGAGTTGACCGAAGAAATTTACACGCAATAACCAGAAGGATTTATCGTCAAAGGACTTAAAGACAAATTAAGTTTATAAGTTGTTAAAATTGTTATACAGTTTGAAGCAAGATCCTAAGATGTGGTACGAGAAGTTTGATAAAGTTATAACATCAAAAGGCTACAGGATCAGTAAGACGGACATGTTTGTTTGCACAAAGTTTCCTGACGGAAGAGGAGTCATTGTTTGTCTATACGTGGATATATGACATGCTGATTCTGGGTACAAATCTATTATGTGTCATTGAGACAAAGAAGTTTCTTTCATCCAAGTTCAGCATAAAGGACATAGGGAAAGCTGATGTTATCCTAGGAATAAAGATCATCCGAACAGATACTAGAGTGGCACTGTCACAGTCTTATTATATCGAGAAGATGCTCACACGCTATGGATATCAGAATCTTTCAGGGATTGATACTCCGGACAGGTGTGACAAGAGCCTGAAGATGAATCCTAGAGAAAGTGTCAGACAACTAGACTATTCAAGTATCATCAGGATTTTGATGTATGCAACAACTGCCACAAGGCCTGACAAAGCTTTCGTCATGGGGATGCTGAGTCGGTTCACGAGAAATCCAGGTATTGAACACTGAAAAGTAGTGAAGAGAGTAATAAGATATCTTAAGAGGATTCATGAGTATGCACTGTACTATAGCAGGTATCCGACAGTAGTGGACGGCTTTAGTGATACAAGTTGGTATTCAGAAGTAGAGAAAAAAAGGTTCACAGGAGGATACGTCTTTTCCGTGGGTGAAGCTGCTATATTGTAGAAGTCGAAGAAGCAAACAATGCTCTCTTATTCCTCGATGGAATCAGAGTTCTATGCACTGGAAGTTGCAGCGGAGGAAGCAAAATGGATTCGAGAGCTCATGCATGATCTTCAATTGGTTGGTGCATAGATTTCGACAATACCGATATACTGCGACAACCAGGATATTACAATGGTGGCATCAAATGACCTCTTCAATGGTAAGAAGAGGACTATGCGGCTGAGGCATAGGACAATGAACGATCTTATCAAGACTCGGGTCATTATCGTGAATGATGTTCGGATTCAAGAAAATTTGGCTGATTCGTTCACCAAAGGTCTCAAGCATCAGCTGGTCGAGGACACAACAATCAAAATAGGATTAAAGATAATATTATATTATGTCTATGTAATTCTACCATAAAGTTTTATACTATTAATTCAAAGAAAAATCTACTAGGCATCTAAATTTTGGTTCAAAAAAGGATCATTGACTAGAAGAATATCAGGAACAATGGGTAGTCCTTTGAGATATTGAGAGGTTACGGACCCAGAACCACTGTTGCCTACTATTTGTTCTCTTAGTAGAACAAATTTCTGTGGAAGGATGGCATAGGCGCCTTAATGAGTTCTAGGATATTTGGAATGTCCGGTATGCATTACAGGAAGCACGATAGCACAACACTACAAATAAGTGAAGGACTCCATGCTACAGTAGATGACACCACCATGAGGTTCCTCTATAGGGTAATGCTTCATCTTTGTGATCCATGTCACAACAGCGTAGCACCGCATATAAGCAGGTGGCCTAATATTATAAAATAAAGAGTGGTAGGCAGCACTACAAAGTGGCCGGTGTCCTCATGTTACAGTGGTGTGACACCACCAAGAGTTACATAGAGAGGGCAAAGCCTTGGCTATACGAGACATGTTATAATGCAGTAACATCGCAAGGAAGCACAAGGCTTCATGCTGGGTAGTTTGGCACTACAAAGAGGCTGGAACGTTATGCTATAGTGGATGACACCACAATGAGGTGGGACCTCGGCTTTGGGCTATGTCATAGCGGAGTAGCACCGCAAGTAAGCGTAAGGATTCATACCAAGGACTCTTTAAAAGAAATCACCTAGAGTGTATAGAAAGAGATATAGGCCGTCTCTTGAGGGTAAACTTGTAAACGTCCAAGATACATACACCAAAACCAAGCGTGCATAGGACCTTTATTGTGCAACCAGAAGCACATCTAATATCATTGTGTGCGTGAGAAAAATTGCAACTATGGTGCAGAATTCAAGGCCTAATTTATTCTTGTATCCTACTTTTATTTGACCCATTCGAAAAGGTTCAAGTCGAAGCGACATCTATCCTAATTCATGATGAGCAGTCACTATGAGGAACGCTCAACCCATATATTGATATATGTGGGGGATTGTTGGTGTTATTTCCTTTGGAATAAGAAAAATAGTCCCACATTGGCTATACCACCAAGTGGGTATCTCAATATAATACTTTGTATGAGTTGAGGTGTGCACAGGGTATGGTGGGGCACATGGGTACCATGTAGGGGTATTTTATTAGGATGAAAAAGGATTAACTCCATATTGAAAGCATTTATTCTTTTTGTTATGCTCTTGGAATTATTTTAATAGATCTAAGACTCAGACTCGGACTCGGACTCAGACTTGGGCTCAAGGGCACAAAGTGGCACTTTATTGGCACACTTTGTACTGGCGTATATGCTGCTGTTTGTGCGGCTGCATGAGCGGACGCATGAGCGATTGCTTGCGTGATTACTGCTATCGGATATATTTGAACGATTATGGGAAAGTATTGTCAGTTATTCAGATTCGATTTTTATGGGATTTGAATTAATTTTTGCTTATATTTGTAGGATTTACAGTTATTTTGTTCCTATCTTTTTATAACTAATAGGCGTCTTGGCTCCTCTATAAATATATACTCTCTTCGTACCTCCATTGAGGACTTACTTCAAAATAGAGAAAACTAAGAGAGTTGCTGCTACCATCATTAAAGTCCAGGAAGTTCGTGCGAGTCCAAGTAGGAGGTGACAACGAGCATTCCATAAGTTCTTCATGAACTTGCTGCTTCCTGAAAGAAGATCATATGGGGATGAATTTTGCTTTGCGCAACGATGATCTTCATCACCCCAGCAAGCAATATTCTTCTTCTTCTTCCTCTTTTTTTCTGCGTGTTGTAACTCTGTTCTGTCCGTCTTCAACTGCGATTGCAAGGAAGAACGATAAGTTTATTTTTCTGATTCTTTTGTTATCTTGTGTACAAGTTGTAATCAGAATCATTATATAGTTGTTCGTTGGATCGAGACAAATCAGTAA
Organism: Iris macrosiphon; assembly: GCA_036927795.1. Lineage (NCBI taxonomy): Eukaryota > Viridiplantae > Streptophyta > Magnoliopsida > Asparagales > Iridaceae > Iris > Iris macrosiphon. The sequence continues at coordinate 151,365,589 of JAYESA010000004.1, forward strand.
GAAAACTCTTGTGTGAACTCCTAATCTTGACTTTAACTTCTGGTTCTACCATCTTTGTTTAAGGCCCGAGACTAACAAACTTTTCTATACTTCAAAAGGTTAAACTACAACTAACCAAGTATTTAAGGTATGCCATAGAAAAATAATAAAGAACAAAAAAAAGAGAAAGTGGATATGACATAGTCACGACAAATTTTAATCAAATTCCCAACATGTGAAATGGCAAAAGATTTTGATCAAACTCTTCTATTTGAATTGCTTTGAAATCATGTTAAATCCTCCTTGCAAGCAACCATTATATCAAAAATTTAAGACTAGTAAAACCAAAAATAAACTTAAAAATAAATATCATTTTAAGATAAACTTTGTGGATCGAGAACCTTCTCTACCAATAAAATCTACAAGATGTAATCTGGTAGATTTATGAATCTCTTATACTAGCTTTGTCTAGGGAGCTGAGGATCAGTGCCGGTCTTTCAATTTTGAGACATGAGGCAAACTCTAAAAATAATGTCAAAGTGGTGCCCTCAAAGCTTAATGTCCATATAATATTATTTTCCATCGATAATGATACAATAGTATTTTCAACCAAAAATGTAAGAAATAAAACAATAAACAAAATTTAATATCCATAAGAACATATGTTTTAATAAAATACTAATAAAATTGAAGATGTTTCGAACCAAAAAATAAAACTGATGTTCCAGACAAAAAATAAAAAGAAAGCTAACAATGTTTGAATCATCCAAATAAGACAAAGTATCATGAAGTACTCCACCCCGATAACATCCTATATGCTGGAAAATCGTTGATGGTCCACATGAGGGACGCTTTCATCTAAAAGTTCTGCTCCTTCGATATATCATATGTCCGAATGCCGAATTACCACAATTGTTTCAACTCATCCACCAACGGCTGCAAGTAGATATCGATTTTCTTCTTTGAATTTTTTGGACCGGGTATGATAAGTGTCAAAAACATGTAAGGAGTCTTCATTCACATCTACGGTAGTAGATTGTAAGGAGTCAAAATTATCGGCCAACAAGAGTATTGAGATCCTGACTGTCCGAAATGAGTTAATCCATCAGAATATAAACCCAACCGAACATTCCTGGGCTCCGCAAAAAATTTAGGATGACACAAATCAAAATGCTTCCATGCCTCTCCATCGAAAGGATGAGATAATTTGCCTTCATCCATCTTTCGTTCTTTGCTATGCCATGTCATGTGTTGTGCTGTATTTGCGAACATATAAATCCTCTGTAGCCTCCTTGTGATCAACAAAAATTGCATGTACTTGTAGGGACGCAACCTTGCTCGGACAATTGACTTTCCCTTGCCCCGAATTGGCTTGTACATGTCCGCATGACAGAAAATACATTTATTTTTATCATTGTTCTCCTTATAGTACATTATGCAACCATTTCGATAATAATCTATCTTTTTGTAGCCTAATCTGAGTTTTCGTATTATCATATTTGACTTGTAGAAGTTATCAGGCAACTCATTCGATCATTTTGGCAACAACTCTCTAACAAACTGAATTATCCGATCGTAGCATTCCAGCGGCAAGTTAAAATTAGACTTTGGGTTCAACAGCCGCATCACCACCGACAGGACAGAATGAGAATCATAATCCGGGTATAACGGAGTATCGACATTCTTGAACATATCATAGAATTTTTTCACATCAGGATTAGGATCCTCCGGATCAAAACTTGGGCCGGCCGCATCAAATACCAACTCACGCGCCAGGTTTCACAGTCGATTCAAAGTTATCTCTGAGAGTGGACCCTTCTACCTCCGTATTGAAGGATGAATGATGATAATGCAAAAACAAAGGTTCTCCTTGAGCCGTCTACTCCTAGTAGTTTGGTATAAAACCCTTCTTGTAGAGATGCTCCCTCATGAGATCCAGCTCTTTGAATGGTATATTATGACATTTGACACAAGCACACTTGATGAGCCTCTCATCCATGAAATAAGTTTGACTACTAGCGGATTTGAGAAATTCCTCAACGCCCGCCATGAAATCATCTTTCAAACTAATCCTACTCTCATGTCACAGATTGTACATCCACAATCGGTCAACTAAGTATCGACTCATTGATTCTGCATGTACCATATATTCAAACAATATTGATTAGATCAAGATGATTTAGGATATTTGCTAAAGAATTAGTTAGTTAGGATACTTGATGAAGAAGTGTTGTAAAGAACAAAATGAGCTATTGGAAATACCATATTTGAGCATTTCTCTGTGTTTTACAAGTATCCAAAACCATAATTCCTTGACACTCATCTGAATATGGCCGATACATGCCATAGCATAGTAAGGTTGGAACTACTAATTATTATTCATATTAGTACCCTGAAGTGATAATCGACACTCATAGTAATGATCCGATACCGATTTGATACAAAGACCAATACACTAAAATGTTAATAATTTGTTATAGGTTGAATTAGTGATAACCATATCGATTTTAGGGCCGATGAATAAGTCGATATCGATACAGATTTTTGAACGTTATATATTCTATTTCCGATATTCTAAGATACGCTTAGGCCTATGTATTAAGACTTATGTACGTCTAAGGATACACATATAAATTAAAATAATTATATATGTAATATTCAATTTATCAATCTTCTTCTAAGTTAATTATAAACACATACAATACATATTACCATTTTTGTGTCCTAATACTCGTATCAATTTGTCTGTATTTTTTTTCAATACGTGTGTTCGTGCTATAAATCATTATGAAACCCTTTTTGTAGAGATGCTCCCTCACGAGATCGACCTTTTTGAATGGTATATTATGATATTTGACACAATAGCACTTGATGAGCCTCTCATCCATGAAATAAGTTTGACCACTGGCGTATTTGAGAAACGTTTTAACGCCCGTCCTGAAATTATTTGTCAAATCAATCATACTCTCATGCCACCGATTGTACATTCATAATCAGTTATTTAAGTATTGACTCATTGCCATTTTTCACGTGAATGCTTATGCACGTACCCTATATATTCGAACAATTGGATTATACAAGTGTCAAAAGAAAAAGAAAAGAAAAAAAATAATATAAAGGAGCTATTAGATTCTTCAAATAAAAAAGGAAATCATAAATAATCTAAATACATATTCTATTCAGATACAAACTATATACTTAAATTTATATAACTAATTGGTAAAATTTTATATTTATCAAATTCTACTAGCATATTTCCTTCCCCGAATTAGCATATAGTGGCAGGGTCTAAAAGCATATAGTAAGGTTGTAAAATATATAAAAGAGAAAAACTTATCTATCGATATATAAATCAATCGACAAGGATTACTACGTACTATTGAGTTAAACATACTAATAGTTATTGGTTTTCATTACCAAAAAAACTGATACATTGTGTTAAACTTATATGAACATAACATAGTTTGCAATATCGGCGATACCGATCCAATATAGACCAAAATTCGATATCGATGATTCCAACATTCAATGTCTCTTTTGTTACACCCCGATCTCCCGCAGGCAATCGGCCATCCCCTCTGGGCGCGAATCACCGCGCCAGTGCTCCTGCGTGACGGTCGCTTGACCCATCTGGACGTGATGCCGCACGAACATAAGTCACACCCGTGCAAGGCCATAGTCCATGCAGTGATTATAATTCGTCTAGCAAAATTATCCAACTTTAATGTTATCGTTCAGTAGATCCATAATCAACTTCTATCATTCCTCGAGCAACTAAGTTTCAAATATTCAAGCCCAAGTCTAATCCATCTTTTGATACGTTTCCTTCATCGAGTTCGTTTGGAATAATCACTGAACATGTTCCCATGAGTTCGATCATCCCCGCCGTACATAAAATTACCACGCCGACGCTCCCGCGGTGTAATCGTTCTCGCTGGGACTGATTTCGAAGGTTATATTTTTGAACTAGATTTCAAGAATGTTCCTCCATACTCCAAGCCAAATCCATTATCACTTACTCTTTCATCGAACCACAGGATTCACTCTCGGGCTAACTTCTATTCGAGCGATATTGTATTCAAGTTTAATCCCTTTGTTTCAATCTGAAGTCGCTCGCATGATCCTCCATGTTTCCAACAAGTTTTCCTTAACCAAGATATCGATTTCTATTTTTACGAATCCCTATTCGATATAAGCCCTATCATTTATTTAAGATATTCTCAAATCGTTCAATCCGACTATCGCACGAGACCTATGAATCCGTTTGGATATTTCTAAATGATCCATACACCACTCGAAATCGAGTCACCCAATTAAATCACCAATCGTGTTCGCATCAATCGCTAGCATATTCACCAAATTTTTCTTAGAATTCTTGACGATACTTAAGTATCGTCTGATAAGTCTTAGTCTCATATATATCATGTTGATAGTCATCAAAGTAAATCATATTCGATTTGTATCTTCCGACACGAAATACCGTTTGAGCTACTTCCCAAAATTTAAGCATAATTCTCTATATTCGCCTAAGCGATAATCTGATAATATTTTTATCGGTTGCTATTCTAGGTTCGACTTGTCTCTTATCTGAACGGTATCCTAGTCTCGTTGCAACTTAGCTTGCACCAAAAGGGTCTTGGCGCACGATACTCAACACAACTTAGCTGAAAGACTATGTGTATAGCTAACCGTTTGAACGATATTCTATTTCTTACACTAACCAGCTAGAATTTACGTATAGGTATTCGAGTTCGCACATAACTTACAATTCTAGCACGAGTCTATTCCAACCAAGCCTAATACAGGTTGGCACAAAGGCTTTTGTAATACAATTTCGTACACGCAATCTTATCATTCACATACACTTTTTGAAAGTATTAGACTCATTGTTAGGAATATTCTGATGGGACATTGAGAGAGAGCGTATGAACATAACCCACGAACGAGCTTTCAAAACTGAGAAAATTGAAATAAAGTCCAAAGACATAAAACCATGCTTTGATACCAATATGTCACGCCTCGATCTCCCGCAGAAAATCGGCCGTCCCCGCTGGGCCCAAATTATCGCGCCAGCGCTCCCGCGGGACGATCGCTTGAGCCATTTGTGCGTGATACCGTACGAGCGTAAGTCACGCCCGTGCAAGGCCGTGGTCCATGAAGGCAGTAAGAGGTCTAAGCCACAGAGTCGTATAGATTGCTCGAGTGCAGCGAAATAATAAATGCATATGCGAATGGTAACAAGTTCATAAAGTCGTCAATATTAGGTCCTGACCGAATGTTGCTCCCCGAGTTGTCTTATCAAAATTCTTACTCAAATTGTCGTGCTGCAGTCCCCTAGTTCGGGAACTACCTTGGTGACCTAATGGTCCCGAATACTTTCATGTTCAAACTTGCTCAAAACGGCTAATTGATAGTCTCCCGGCCAAACGAAGTAAGTCCTGTTCCGAGTCATGATCTAGGTCGTGGCACGAATCTATAAGATAAGCATTTCACATAAAGGTGAACGCTATACTTACTCAAATTAAGTTATACTTGAACCATAGACAGTATGACTTAGTACGAGTACGTAGGTGTCATTGAGTCACGACATAGTCTCTAAGACGAGCAGTATACGCAAGTGTAGCAGTGTTCTACGAAGAGTATATAAGCAAAGACAAGTTCATCGTGGATGGGATTATTCTCTTAGCTAGGTGCGTTGTATTCTTTTTTAGCATGCAGAGATGATTCACCTAGCAACTAGCATGTATTGTCCATATTTTAAGTGTGTTAGCTAAGCAAAGATAAGTTCATCATAGCCACCCACCTTAGCGATGATTCGCCTCGGTCGAGCGATACTCCGAGCGAACCGCTGAAAACCTATGCCGGAACTCCTGAAGGGCCAAGTCTGGAAATCCTTTTACCTTAAACGAGTATTCTCGCTGAGCAAAGCGGGTCGGGTCATTCCATCTTTGCCGTTTGAATCGGTTGTCTGCTTGCGCAGAATGGATCATTACATCTTTTTCGGTCAATTCGTAAAATAAAATTGATGAAATAAAGGCCAATTACAAAGGTGTAAATAATAACGCTGTAAAAACATCTAATAGAGTATTTATATGTATATTTGTGTCCATATCTATGTTCTCGTGTCCAGTATCTCGTGTCTACGTGTCCAGCACCCTAAATCCTGTATGCTTAATAATTAACCAAAATACGAATGAGGATTAGGTTAGAGCTTACCTTCGACGGAGGAGGAGGGGATCTGACGGAGCGTGGGCCGGAGAGGGGGTAGAGGCGGACGGAGGGGGGCAAAGAGGGGGTGTTCGAGGAGGGGGCCGAGGAGCGGGAAGCCTGAGGGGGTTGAGGAGAGGGGGGTTCGAGGAGGGGGGCGAGGAGCCAGAGTGGGGTTGCCGGAGAGGGGGGGTTCGAGGAGGAGGTCGAGGAGCTGGGGGGTCATCGGAGCCGGGGGGAGGAGGTGTCGAGGAGAGAGGGAGAGAGAGTATCGAGATCGAGAGAGAGAGAATGAAAGATTGAGAATGAGGAAAAATAAAATGCGCTCTGGAATTTTAAGTTTTTGATGCGACGGATATTTTCGTCGCTATTCCGTCGCTAACGTAACAGCGACGGATTAGCGACGGCTTGTTGACGAAAAATAATATAATTTGTTTACATTAATAAATCAGTCATAATTTCGTCGAAAGTTGGTCACTGACTCAGCGACGGATTATTTTCCGTCGCTGAGATCCGTCGCTATTTAAGATTATACTTGTAGTGATATTTGGGCTCCAAAATTTACCAATTCTAGACTGGACCGCAACAGGACCTCCTCCCCCAAGGGACCCCTCAAGTTTGTTTTTTTAAAACAACAGTTGTTTTCAGCTATTAGAAAAAGACAGCAGCTTTATCTCATTGTCTAGCCCATGTGCAAAAAAAAATTTTGTTGAAAAAACTAACAAAGGGCCTGCTAGGAAAGTAGGAAGTTCATGGAGGCCAATTGCGGTAATTGAAACCTATCCCATGGAAAAAGAAACGTGGTCATCCCTCATATCTCCCTCTCTCCGAAAAATTGCTCCCAATGGTTCTTTTGTGTGGAAATGGTCCTCTCCCTCTCGCAGCCGCGTCGCAGGTATTTCTCTAATTCTCTTCTTTAATTTTCAACGTCTCTTTTAGTTTCCCTTGTGAAGTTTATATAAATTTGAGTATTTGTTTGACTATTTGATTTATCATCTCTCTTTCTCTAAGTCTCTAAATAATATTTTCTGATAACTGATACATGTCTCTCTAAGTTTTTTGCTTCACTCGAGGCACGTCCGAATTTGAAATTTTATGTGTACATAATTGACAATTTTGTACATAAAAAAGCAATATTTTCTTCTTCTTAGATTTACTTTGTGTATTTTGTTTCATCTTTTTAAATAAATTTGGAGCTCGGAGTTGCTTAATTTATTGAATCTTGCTAAAATTTTATGTGTATTCAAGGTCTAATTATATTGCATTTTGGATTTATTGAATTTTTAAAACAATATAGAGGAATTAGGGCCTCATTTATGGGACTTGTCTAGGGCCTCCAAAATGTTGGAGCTGGCCTGGATCTCGAGTAGAGGTTAACTGATAAAAAAATTTGTGACGAAATTTTAGTGAAGAAATTTATCTTTCAGTGACAAAATTGGGACTTTTAGTGACGAATTTAAGTGACAAATTGGACTTTTACTGATGAATTTTTTAAATTATTCATGTTCACGGAAACTCTGTTCTCCGAAAAAAAATGCAAAAAAATACACCTTTTTGAAGGACGTAATTGGACTCAAATTAGAAATTCACTAACCTTTGTGTTGTTTGTGAAATTCAAGAGAATTCTGATGCTTAATATACAATTTTCTATTTTGGATTCAATGGACTATAGTCTCGTTTGCATTTTGAATTTATGAAATTGTAATTTTATACCTGGGATGATCAATTAAATACGAATAACATATTATAATTTATATTATTTTTTACATATGTATTTATCTAAATTTAATTTATTTAGTGGTAATTTTGATTCAACCATATATCTCACACTTCCTATTTTTTATTTTCTTGAAGTGTGAATCATCTAACATATCTCTTTATTGGTAGTTTTAAATTATGTCTTAAATTTTAGTGTATATATATTTTTGAAGTGGATAGACCAAATGTTCAACCCTAGGGGTAAGGGATGCAACTACTTTTTTGATCGTAATGTCCTACCTGTCTTCTTAATATTTTAATTATTAGATATAAACTATTTATATACTGAAAAATTATCATCAATATAGGTCACAAAGAGTGTGGCTTTTCCTTTTTGTTTAAACAAACATAAAATTGTATGTAGCGAATCATATTTCTCTTTAATTTCACAAAAGGCATAAAATTTGGACAAATTTTAAACTCAATCCCAATACGCCCTTTAGAAGGGAGTATTTTTATTTTGCACAACTTACTTCTTTTGAAGGGCGTAAATTTTTTATTTATATTTATTGATCTCGAATGGAGATTAACTGTTGAAATTTTAGTGAGAAATTTTGTCTTTTGATAATGAAATTGGATTTTCACTAACAAAATTTGACTTTTACTGACGAAATTTAGGGGCAAAATTGGACTTTTACTTACGTTTATTTTTTACATTTTTCATGTTCTCAGAAACATTGTCCTTTAAAAAAAATTATGCCCTTTAGAAGGGCGTTTTGGGGCTGACTTTAGAATTTTTCTAAACTTTGTCTTTTGTACATTTAAAGAGAACTATGATGCACTATATACAATTTTCTATTCAACAAATAAACAGAGGACAAAGACATTTAGGGCTACAAAGATATATAATTAAAATATCCACAAAAATAATTAATTTTAAATATGCTTGTGTTTTAATTAAATATTGTATTTTTAACTGAATATTATGAACTTTTTAACTAACAACAAAATATTTTGAACTATTAGGCATTAGCATGTTGCTACCTCGATTTAGTTTTAACTATTATATTTTTTGTCAAAATATATTTAGGACAAGTCTTTCCCCAAATAGTGTTGTAAGGAGGACCAACACTAAATTAGTTTGTTAGGATTCAAACTAATAATGTGATTTTTATCCCTTTAGATTAGTTTAGATTCTTTTTATTTGTTTGTTATTGGGAGGTTAGTTTGGATGATGTTTTAGTTGAGGAGTTGAGATTCTTATCTTTATTGTTATTTGTTTGTTATTGGGAGGTTAGTTTGGAAAGGAAGCTTATTTTTTTTAGAATTATTTTGTGTTATCTTATGGTTGAATGCATGGATATAAATAGAGCCAAAGACTTGTAGAATGAACACATAATGAATGAGAATAAAATCTAGTATTAAACTTTTTTGTGAAACATAAAATTCTTGCTTACATTTTTGCCAAGTTTGGAAAAACATTCGAACAATCTTCCACATGTAACGACTCTCTGAAGACGAGAAATCCAAAATGACATCGAATCGACTTCCCCGAAACACAAGTCAAATCTGGATCGAGTATTTGTTAGCAAGTGGCGTGTGCGGTCTTCTTCCTCAACAAGGAGTTGTGTACCAGATTCTATGAAGTCCAAGTACGTGTTGACAACTTATCTGTCGTAGATGAAGTTTGCGCCTTTCTCGAAGACTTGTGGCAGAATCACACTCTTCTGGGTAAGTCGTGCAAGTTATTTTCAAAACCAATAACAGATTCTATGAATTCCAAGTACGTGTTGACAACTTATCCGTTGTAGACGAAGTTTGCGCCTTTCTCGAAGACTTGTGGCAGAATCACACTCTTCTAGGTAAGTCGTGTAAGTTATTTTCAAAACTAATAACAATAATTAAGTCTTCTTCCACTATTCCCTGTTTAATCATTACAAAGGAATTGCTCACTAGTTTAATCTTCTACAAACCTTAATTTTGATATTGGATTATTTGAACTTAAGTTCCCGTCCTACGTCAAGTGTTAATTATTTCTCTTTTGTAGAAAATAAAATAAAATTCACAATATTAAAAAATAATTCCAACCTCATCCTTGGCTTGGGTTAGGGCATCCTTAAAGATTTACTTTGTTTTTTCTTTAGTTTGATATATGAATATCTTGTCTTTTACAACTGTAGAAAGAAATAGAGTGGATGATTCATTATCAATAAATGAGTATATATATATATATAGGAGAGGCTAGCTGCTCTCTCTATTATTCTATCCGATGTGGGACTAAAATCTACCAATACTTTAACACCCTCCCTTAAGTTGGAGCATAGATGTCAATCATGTCCAGCTTGTTACAAAGAAACTGAACCCAAGGGCCTAAAAGAAACTTCGTGAAAATGCCAGCTATCTGATCGCCGATCCTCACATGGTAAATTTTATTAATCCCTTTTGATATTCATTACGGAAAAAGTGGCAGTTAATCTCAATATGTTTTATTTTTTCAAGAAATAAGGGATTGGTGGCAATATAGATAGCTGACTGACTGTCATACCACATATCTGCAGCGTCAGATCCTGTTTTGTCTTCTTCCAGCTCCTTTAGAAGATGCTGCAGATATAACACCTCTGTTGTGCCTTGAGCAATAGGTCGGTACTCCGCTTCTAAACTTGATCGCGAGAACACACTCTGCTTCTTGCTTTTTCGTGACACTAAATTACCGCAAATAAAAATTGAATAGCCATATGTAGACCATCTAACCAAAGGACAAGCAACCCAGTCTGTATTTGAAAAATATTCTAGATGAGTATGTCCCTCATGCTCCATCTGAATTCCTTTTCCGGGATTTAGGGATAGATAGCGCAGGATTATGAGAAATTCCAATCAATACGGAACTCGTGGAGAAGCCATAAAAATACTCGTGACACTTACGGTAAAAGAAATGTATGGGCGAGTTATGACCGCCAAGTAGTTGAGTTTTCCAACCACTCGATGATACTAGTCTGGATTGGTCATATCAGTGTCCCTTCATCGGGAAGTAACTTTACTCCTGGGTCCATGGATGAGGTTGCTCCTTTATCTTGTATTATTCTGGCATTAGTTAGGATGTCCAACACATATTTTCTCTGAGACATTATAATATGCTTCTTACCCCGTGTGATCTCAATGCCCAAGAAGAAATTCAATGCTCACATGTCCTTAGTCAGAAACTATTCACCTAGAAACTTCTTCGATTGACACATGCCAAACTAAGTAACAAAATTTTTAAATCGACCAAACCAAGCACGAGTTGATTGTTTGAGACAATAGTGGACCTTCTATAGATAACATACTTTATCCTCCCTTGCAACAAATCCAGGAGGTTGTATCACATACACTACTTCTTCTTCAAGGTCCCCATGAAGAAAGGTATTCTTCACATCTAACTGCATGAGGGGCCAATCATACCGGACGGGTAATGCGATAAGCACTCACACATAAGTCATCCTGGCAGCTGGGGAGAATGTCCCAAAATAATCTTTGTCGTATGTCTGAGAATATCCTTTAGCCACAAATCGAGCTTTCAGACGATCAAGAGTTCCATCTGGTTCCACCTTGATTGTAAACAACCACTTGCAACCAATCGCCTTCTTGCTCGTAGGCAAATCTACCAAGTCCTACGTATGGTTATCTCGAAGCATGCGTATCTTCTCTTCTATAGCTACGCACCAACCAGGATGTTTGAGTCCATTATCCGCAGAATTAGGAATCTAAATCCCGTCAATAGTCGCCACCAAGGACTGAGTCTGACTCACGAGCCCGTTGTAGTGCCAATAACTCAAAGGATGGTCGCGGCATGCCCGACGGGGTCGAGCCTATATAATAGGCGGTGGTGAATCAGTGAAGCTGGAGGAGGACGACGGCCAATGGCACTATCGATAATATTTATTCCGTCGGAACTGGTGAATTAGTGGAGCTGGAGGAGGATGATGGCACGATGGCTGGGGGAACCATTGGTAATGCTTATTCTATCGGAGTTTGTGAGACTAGTGACGCCGAGGCTAATATTTGTGGACCGTCTGACCGGAAGACTAGATCGGTAGGGGAGGACACCCTTACGAGGGGCTATTTTGTTTGAATTAGAAATAACAAAAAATTCTCTTCTGGGTAAACCTTGGGAACATAATTTAAAGTTGGTTGGAGTGGAGGAAAGTCAGTTTCAACAAAAGTAACATCCCGAGACATAAAATACCTCTTCAGAGTTGAAGAAAAACAACGATACCCGGTTTGATCTTTTGGATACCCAAGAAAAATATATTTTATTTTCTTCGTATTCAACTTAGAAAGAGTAGGTCAAGTATCCCAACATAACACAAGCAGCCAAATTTTTTGAGGGGTAGAGAAAATGGCTCAAGATTGGGATATAACCAAGAAAATGGAGTAGTACCATTGAAAACAGAAGATGGTATCTGATTGACCAGGTAACAGGCTGTAAGGACTTCAGCTGACCAAATTTTTTTGGGAGTATGTGCTTGAAACATAAGAGCACGCGTTATTCCCAAAAGGTGGCGATTCTTGCGTTCAACCACACTATTTTATTTTGGTGTGTAAGAACAAAATATTAGGAGGATGATATCATGTCTAGCCAGATGAGAATTGAACTCTTGACCTAACTGACAGTAAAACTCAAATGGATCAAGTTTTATCCCGGCACAGGCAACGAAAGAATTTATGTCAAATAAGTACAAGCCTCCAGCCATATGCTCCCTACTGATAGTCCTCCAAGTCTTTAGGTCCTGAAAAATACAACAATCTAAAAAAAATATTATGGAACATTGTAAGTCAAGAGTAATTCTACTAATGGAAAAGAGATCGAACGGATTTCCAGGTGTGTATAAAACTGATCTGAGTGACAGACCAGGAGAAAGATGAGTTTTTTTTTCCACGAACCCTCAGGGAACTGCCATTTGCAACAGTAATATTTGATACACGACGGACAGATATATAATCACACAACATATCTGCATTACTTGTCATGTGATCAGTTGCATCTGAGTCGATCAGCCACTGCTTTGACTTGATCACACACGATGCTCAGTATCCGGCTGTGGATCAAGATGTGGAGCCTTCACCACGATGCTGAGCTTAAAATTCAGCAAATTCGGAATAGACCTCTATCGTCATTTGTACGAATATCCCATCAGGATTATCTGATGTAACATTGGCAGCAGGAACTTTAGAACACTGCCACTAGAAATGGCCTTATTGACCATAATTGAAGTATGTGTGCAATCTTTCACCATCATGATCGGCGTTGCCTCATCCACCATCATAGCCAGCATTTTGTCTACCACGTCGACCACCACGACCTTCACGACATCTACCACGAGCCGCACCTATGACATTAATCGCGTTTTTCATCAAACGCCATTGCAAGGACCTCCAATAACGCCTTCACCGAGTCCGTGTTCTGAACCATGTCCTCCACTGATGGTTCCAACAAATTTATCAACTGTGTGAACAGTCGAATGTCATCAGTCTTCCACTACTCGTATGTGGCATCACTCACTATTGGGGGTGGCCAGTCAGATATTTTGACAACTGTATTCCCTGAAGCATCTCCTCAACCTTCTTGCTCCTTGTCGAGTAACCATCTGGTCCATCCAATAGTCTATCGATAAGTCGAACTAATAAAACTGTTGTGCTAGTGCCCAATGTCCCCGCCATTGTATTTTCAGCACTGGAGTTAGTAGCACTGCTATTCGCCTCTTTGTTCGTCATCCTTCAATGTTCTTGATTCGACTGTCGTTTGGTCTTCCCGCCCCGATAATCACATCAACTCTGTCAATGCGCGATCAACATAGCCATAACGGCTTGCGCAAGAAAAGCAGAGAGTGAAGGTGGATCGCACAAGCCATGACAGAGAAGCAACACAGGTTACTTTCTGTTAGATCATGATGTGGATATCGGGTCAGGAACATAGATTCCAGTAAACCCAGATTTTCTCTCTGTTAACTCCTGATACCCTCGTCGAGAGTCAGAGGTTCATGTAATCAAATAATTTGTCTACCCTCTGAGTATGCACTCTAATCTCAGAACCCACGTTGAGATCGAAAATAGAGGATCACAGAAGAGTTCCTCTCTGATTATCCATGACCTAACAAACAACTCACCTACGCCGATGTACGACGAGGACAAGGTCGGCAGCAAGGGTGCTTCCACTCGGGCAAAGTAAGATGGGGTGGGGGGCTTCCATTCGAGGAGAGGGAGGGTGGGGGAGGGGATTAAAATTTATTTTCTATTTTCTTATGTGGATAAAAGATTCAGAGTTTTGGCTCTGATACCATGTAGAAATAAATAGATTGGATGATTCATTATCAATAAAGAAGTACATATATATAGGAGAGGCTAGCTCCTCTCTCTCTTATTCTTTCCGATGTGGGACTAAAGTCCACTAATACTTTAACAACAAGTATATTTAAGATTGAATGAATCTACAATAGTTCAGAATATTTAGTTGCTAATAAAAAAACTCAGAACAACTAACTACAAAACCCTACAAAGTTAGGATATTTAGTTGCAAGACCTTTTTAATTCGTACAAACTTTTTAGTTACAATTGAATTAATTGGCTAAGGATTTATAGATAAAGTTGGTTAACTAAACCAATTAGTTTATGGTTGTAGTACGTTCTAGTTATATAAATTACTGAAAGAACTGAATTTATTCAATGTGTTTGCGCTCATTCTCGAAAGTGGGTCGAGTAACTGTGATGGATAAGGTTAGGCCCATTTAAGACTTCTTAAAATTGGCCCTGAATCACTAGTACTTAAAAAAAGACCAAGCTGGAATAATTGCTCGTGCAAATGGATACTTGAGAGTGGTGGGAGTTAATTAAGAACAAAATATCAGGGTAATGGGCAGAATGTGTGTAAGAGGATATAGAATCTAAAAAAAAAGATATACAATCAATAAAATTCAAAACTTTGTCATGTTATTAGCCTTAGTTTTGTTTTTCTGCATTCAATGACATGGTGGAAATGGACATGGAACCAGCAGTTAAACATTATAACAAATCAAAAGAAATGTCAATAATTAAAAATAAAGCCCACACATGTAGATGATCACATTATCCAAAGAAAAAGATCATAACACAAATGCAATAATTTTTTATTAGAAAATCTTAACAATAGAAATCACTCCTGAAAATCTTCACTATTGAAATAGCAAAGTACAATGACTCCTCTTCAACTTTCTTCCAATAATCAAATATGATTACCACAACTACTCAAAATTAAGGAACGATTATAATATGAGAAATATGTTTACCGAAACGAAGAACACAAATTTGAGCCAATATAGATCCCTTCGTACGAACTCCTTTCGGATCAAACCAAAGCTCTCCCATAAATCCTTCCCCTACTTCATTTTAAAGTGTTGGGGTCCAGTCTGGATGTACAAGACCGAACTCGATCCGAATTCGGTCCTGGCCGAGTTTGATCCGAAGTCAGTATATTTCAAATAGAAGTCATTGGCAGGGACCAAACAAAGCGGTTCGATTAGGGCTGAACGAATTCTGGATTTTAATCAGCATCGTTGGTTTTGTACGAATGATCATTATTGTTGCTGGGCTATTTTACAGTTTCCTATGACCTAAAATAGGGTTTCTCGACCAATTTATATGAGTAGAGGGTGGAGGTACAACTATGGGAGATTCATAGTGTTCGTCTATATAAAATCTAAGATAAAGTCTATATTTTGCTCTTAGGGTTCGTCATTCAAGACAACATGAAGAGAATATCAGTTTAGGGAGTCGTCGTCTTCATTCAGGAAGATCACTAAGGGGTTAGGTGAGTGATTTTATTGTAATCATTGTGTTTCTTCTTGAGTTTGAATCTTTGGATAAATGATTCAACATAGTTTTCTTCAATCTTGTATCTACACTTGAAGTTATAAATACTAAAATTTGTCCAGGTGACATAGACATCGAACTAATGTGTCTTATCTATCTTGGCATTCTGGTAGGCGGGTGGTTAGCTATCTCAAGTGGGTTGGCCTAGTTTTTGCTGCGGTCAGTTTCAGACACTTGGAGTTAGAGCATGGCATCGACACTACTGGTCCCAAGATCTGGTATCAGAGCTCTCAGGTTCTCGAGATGAAAGGCGCAACCATGTCCACGACACAGATGAACACACGTAAGATCACCCTCACAAGGGGTAATTAGGCAATTTAGAAGCCAAGGACGGAGGATCTACTATGCTGCAAGAATTTGCATGGTCTGTTGGATGGCAACAATGCCAAGCCATCGGACAAAACTTCTAATGATTAGCTCAGAATTCTATTGGATTATTTGCCAATGGCTGGACAATTACGGTGTTTCATCACGTGTCTATGGAGAGTTCGGCAAGGGCACTATAGGAGAAGCTATATTTGCTGTATGAATGAAAGATGGTTGGTAGTAAGGCATTTCTTATTCGTCAACTTATCAAATCAAAGTACACCCTCGTTGGCACAATATATGAACGACGTTTAGGGTATCATCAATTAGCTGTCTAGATGAAGAAGGTAATTGATACTAAGCTTCAGACTCTGCTGCTTTTGAGTTCTCTGTCGAAAAGTTCGGAGATGTTGGTAGTATCGGTGAGCAACTTCGTACCTGATAGAGTTGTCACCATGGAGACAATCAAAAGTAGTTTATTAAAGGAGTTCTAGCGTAAGCAATTTGTTGAATCGTCATAGGAGTTCACTTTTGTTGTTTATACGGGAAGGGAAGACCCAAGTCACAGGAGAGGGCAAAGGAGATCTCATAATCTTGCGACTGTGGACCACAAGGAGGGCTAATATCACTATAGAAAAATAGGTTATTTTAAAAGAAACTGCATGAAGCTCAAAGATAAGAAGACTAAAGGCAAGGATGATCATGTAGATTTTACGTCTATAAAAAATATCATCATCGCAACAAACGACATAGAGGAACATTATGGCATGTGTCATGACGGTGATTGGATCTTGGACATGGGGGCGTCGTATGACATCACTCTGTAGTGAAGGATCTTTACGTCATATCAAGACGGTAAGTTTGGATGTATGAAGATGAGCAACAAAGGAACTAGTACAATTGTAGGCATCAGGGATATGCTCTTGACAATGGAGTGTGGCGAGAGGCTCATTCTCAAAGACATGCAGCATAGCATACACAAAGTCCTGACCGTTACGCCAGGCATCTCAAAAATGAAAAATATTGTTCTGATATCATGTTAAATATTGCAAGGCTATCACTATATCAAAATTTGAGAATTATAATGAGAGTTATGTTTGGATGAGAAGCGCCAATACCACGCCCTGATACCACTTGTTGGGCGTGCGAAAGCGTTGCCAACCCACTTGAGATAACCAACCAATCTAACGAACATCAAGCACAGATAAAGACATCTTATATGATGGTGACTAAGTGTCATGCCCCAGTCCCAAAAATACATGGGACCAAGCCACGTGGCAATAGCCAGCTGTCACGTCTCCGAGGATATCCTAATTTAATGGATCCTAGCGAAGAGTGCTATGCTTTCCTAAATACTAACATGTCCCATATAAATCAACAACAGGTAAACTAATCTCATCCACGATATAAACAGCAAGAATGTACTAATAATAAATACTGGAAGATAAATGCTAGTCTCAAAATATCATAGTACAACCAAGAATGTCTGGTGAGGACAAACCCACTACTATGACAAAATAAAAGTACTAAATGACAGATAAAAAGAGTAATGCCTAGGGCATCGGCTGACTAGATAATGATGCTCCTAATCCTGGGCAGAAGGCCTACCAACTGATCACGAAAACTCTGACGGTAGCACCTCTAGCTCCTCAGCTATAGCGTATCTAGTCTCCAGTCCTGGCCCGTACACTGTAGGGTAATATGCCTCGTCCAAATCTGGAAAGGTACCAGGTCTTCAGAGGGACGTAACAAGATACATAGAAGCATGCCATATACATAAATACTGAATAAAATAAATATAATAAAGGGTGTGCTAACCATCTAAGTGAATGCAATGTGAGGACAACCTTGGTACGTATGGGTAGGCGTAGGCATAACGTCCATACCGCTCCAAAGAACATGGAAGCTGCATAGTATATATAACGTCCATATCGCTCTGAGGAACGTAGAATCTGCATAGAATACAACGTCCATATCGCTCCGAAGAATGTGGAATCTGCATAAAGGGAGTCATTGGATCCGTGGCTCCTCCGGATACTTCGGATTCCAATGTGTGTTTCCCATACGCCTACTAATTATCCTCTCCGCCCAAATGTAGATACACAAGTTGAATACTCGACGTGCATACCACGTATCTATATGCCAGTCTCTACCAATACAAAATCCTGAATTATGCGCTAACCGTGATGCATGTCACACGCACCGATAGCTAGTCGAGTACGCGAACCCGTATCCCAATATGAATTTGTCACAGTGATACGTGTAAGAGTGGCAGGTCTCGGAAGATATCAGAGTATCCTCTCAACTGGGGTGAGTCTACTAGTGACTAGGTCAAGTACACTACTCATCGACGCATCTGTTGACTGCACCGAGTCAATCTCGGACGTGCATAGTCATATGAAATAAAGCAACAAGATATCATACAACATATGTATAATTTAAATTAGACAGTAAATATGGCAAGGTATCTTGCCTGGGTCCTCAAGCTGTGAATACCAATAGCCTGCTCCTGCAGTGTCTCCTGGCTGGTCCAGTGACCCTAAATACACAATATAGTATAGAAATCTAGCATAAGACAATAAAGTAATACATACACAAACTATGACACTGCTCTTAGGTACTAACGCAAGGGTCACAACTGGTCAACTACAGAGTCGCATGTGCACGTAGCTAAGGTGCACACGTGTCCTGTCCTCAGTTACCGTGTACCTCACGACAGTAAAATACTAAAGTCATGGGTAACCAAACTAATTACGTTTAGTACAATTACATGTCCTTATTTTCCATGTTAAGCGTACTTGTCGATGTCTAGGTTTTATTGGTGAATTTTAAGTCTTTAATAACAAGTCCTGCTATTAGGGCATTTACTAATTTATTAATTACTAACTTATTAATCATTATGTAATCTGATTAAGCATACGCACATTCACAAATAGGGTTTCAAATTAACTATCTCGTGTCCATGCAATGACACGACACGACGACACAACTCTACACAACTATACGACGATATCATGAAGAAGAGAGGAATTTAGGTGTTTACCTAGGCGTGGTTGAACGGGGGGGGTCTGCTTGTCGACGTACACGCTCGTCGGCGATCAGCGAAGCTCCGGCGTCGGCAGCAGATCACGGCAACAACGACAATAACTGCAGCATTTGTAGCAGCGACAACAGCGGCTTTGTAGCGACGGCAGCGACAGCTTTGGCTGGTGGAGACACTGCTGGTCGGGGGGAAAAGAGGTATTGCTGGTCGGTGGATAGTGCTGGAGGAGGTGGTGGTGGCTTTGGGCAGTCGGGCGGCTCGACAAGGGTGTGGGATCAGTTGTGATGGGGTTGATGGCGGCGGCGTGGTTTGATGATGAAGGTGGATGGGAGTGGAGGTCAAGCGGCCTGGGGGACGGCGGTGGTGGCGGCTTGAGGTGGTGGTGGTGTCCGATCAGGTAGGGGGAGAAGGGGTGCTCGGTTGGATGTAAGGATTCGGCTAGGGTTTGATGGTGGTGGTTAAAATTTTAGGGTTTCATGTATAGAAAAATATGTATTTATATATGAGGGGATTTTGGCCTGACCTCGGGACTTGGGTCGGCCTGGCTCCTCGAGGTGGGGGTGGTCTACATGAAAGGTGTACATGGGCTTGGTTAGGTCTTGCTTTGGGTGAGTCTGCCCTCCAATTTAATTTAATTAAAAATAATGCGCACGACGTTCTTTTGTCAATTGAGAAAAATAGGATTAAAATTGGGTGGAACACGAGAGTCATGGGCGTAGCAGGCTCAGAATAGATAAATGCCATAATTTTGGTTTTATGGAATTTGGTTGAGGTTGTGCCTCTAATTCAAATAGGAAGGGCCAGTTATGAGAATTTGGGTTTATTGGAATTATACGTAGACGTTTGCAACGAATATTGTGCAGCTCAAATGAAGCACAATATTGAGTATCTAAAAGTTACACAAGGATCAGATAGGTAGTCTGGCATGTCTAGGAGTTGAGTATGAAGTTTGTTTGAAGGTAACTACTAGTGTAGCGCTCCAACGTCGAAGCAACGGTGAGGTATATTAAGACACATAATTGTTGCACATTAATCCTAATTGTATCCAAATTAATCCTAGTCTCTCAATTTAAATTAAATAATCCTAAATTTGGTCGAGGGAGTTTACACTAAGTCTCCTGGGCAAATTCTAATCTATATAACTCAGATAAAATTACAAGATTGACAAGAACCAATGTTGAGCCCTTTGTCCTAATAGTTTTAACCCTTTCACCACACTCAAGAAGAAAAGACAGAGATTTTATAATTAAAATCACTCACCAAACCCTGTATCATTTTTTCTGATCAAAGGCGACGACTCCTTGATCAGATTTCCTCCTTCTTCTATCTTGGATGGCGAGTTCTAAGTGTAGGAACCCTAGGGGGTGAATAGGGTCAAGCTAAATCCACTATAATCAGAATAGTTTACAAGAAGTAAAGCAATAAGAATACCGACACCTGATGTATCCTGGTATCCTCCTCGAGGCACTCCAGTCCCGGAAACTCTTGTCCGGCTTGAATCAACTATAATCAGAATAGTTACACCATGAGCTTTGATCCGAAGGCTCGTTGACTTCTTACACAAGAGCTTTGATCTGAAGGCTCTCTAACTTCACACAAGCTTTGATCCGAAGGCTTGTACACTTTAACCTCTAACAAGATAATTTTGATCTCCTTACAAAAAATATAAATTTATAACTTTTACAACTCAATAACACTCTAACACAATTTGTGGATAGGCAAATAAAAGCTTTCTTGGAGTGTTTGTGAATAGCCTTTGGTAGATTGGAAATTTTAGGCTTAAAAGGATCAACCTTGAATGAAGGGGTTCAAGGCTTTATATAGGCCACAACAAAGAAAGAGCATTAAAGAATCTTTCAATCCACAGTCGAAAGATCCGTCAGTATTTCGTAGAATACCGTCGGATTATCCGACCCCGAGCAGTAACGACTATAAAATAGCCATTGGGATCATCGATGAGACAGAATCAAACCGTTGGATTTATAACGGTCATAATTCGGATTATCCGATGATGATCCGTGGATATCCGACGGATGATCCAAATGTTCAGAGAAATACTTTTTGTGACAAAAATGTCTAATCCGACGGATGATCCAATTTTTTTCCAAAATGATCCTGGGTTATTTTCTTTCTTACCTTTCAATTTTGCCATCCATCTCTTGTGTTTACAATTATTCCTAAGACTCATTACAGACTCTAGACAGACTAAGGCATGTGCAGGCTTCTTCAGAGTCTTGAAATGATGATGACATGGCTTGGATTCTTCACTTGATAGATGGTGACTTTTTTCTTGACGACAATTGTCTTAAGGTACCTAGATTATAAAATCCCAGAGTGCGTGGCTCCGGAGATATCGTAGGCGGTTCAGAGAAATCTTGTGGGATGACGTCGTCTGTTGCCCATCATAATTTTTTTATTGCATATGTTCATGTTTGATCTTGCTTTATTGCTTTTCTGCAAATACATGTTAGAAAAACAAAGCAATATACATGTAGCAAGTATTTATACAATAAATACACATTAGGACTATTGCTAAGATTAAGTACTAATAATATAGTGATACCTTGAGTATTAGTGATCTCAAAATGTTAAATTTAATCGATTAATCATATTTAAAAATATAGTTAGATCATTGGGCTAACACTAAGAAAAAGTACAGCTTTAGCTTAGACTTCCTATGGACTAGCACCCCGAATCTCCAACTTGTGCTATTTTTTTGTGCCTTCACCCTCACCCATATAAATAGGATGAGAAATCCTAGTTTATGTCATATAAATTTCTAAATAGGAAATTCGAAATTTTTAAATAGGAAAATCATTACCTAAAATAGCGAGCACCAATTATGGACGTCCAAATATGGTCAAATTAAATATTTGATACAAATTTGTAAATTTAATCAAATCAGATATTTAATGTAGATTTTTAAATTGCATCAAATCAAATCTTTTATCATATTTGGGATCCAAAATTTGTTGTAACCAAATTCATATTGGACCCAACAAGTTAAAGGTTATATATTTATCCTAGTAAAAACAAGTAAAAGATGTGACATAGAAACATAGTGAAAAATACGGCTTTAGCTTAGACTTCCTATGGACTAGCACCCCGAATCTCCAACTTGTGCTATTTTTTGTGCCTTCACGCTCACTCATATAAATAGGATGAGAAATCCTAGCTTATGTCATAGGAATTTTTAAATAGGAAACCCAAAATTTCTAAATAGGAAACCCATTACCTAAAATAGCAAGCACCAATTATGGACGTTCAAATACGGTCAAATGAAATATTTGATAAAAATTTATAAATCTAATCAAATTAGATATTTAATATAGATTTTTAAATTGCATCAAATTAAATCTTTTATCATATTTGGGATACAAAATTTGTTATTACCAAATTCAGATTGGACCCAACAAGTTAAAGGTTATATATTTACCCTAGTAAAAACAAGTAAAAGATATGACATTGAAACATAGTGAAAAATAATAAAAAGACGAAGAAGATATGACACAGTCATGATAATTATAAAACTTCCCACCCCACCCCACCCCACCCCACCCCACCCCACGCACAATATACCCTGGGTCCCACTTCTAAAATATTTTTCTACTATAGAAATAGAGATGATAGAAATCTCCATTGGAGATTGGAGATGGCCTTAGAACTACTTTTCTTAGGATTTTCATCAAAAGAATGCAGGCTCAAACCTTTTGTTCTATATGTAGAGATTGCACATTATACAGAGGTGTTCGGATACACAATCTTCAATTATCAACTTCCTTCATCGTTGCGCATTATTACGTACGTATGTAGTTTAACCAAACTTGATCTTGTGGGCACTGGAGAAATGCTTAGCAGCAGCAACCATCGCAGCTTCAGGTCCAGACGCGCTACGTTTCTCGTGGTCAGTGTCCAGAGAAGAAATACGAAATTGATGATGCTAAAGCCGACCAGGGGGACACTCCATTCTTCTTATCACCCTTCATTTTCTAATTATGCACTTAAGACTGTCTAGAACTGGAAACGAAATGTTTATGTGAGAGGAGTAATCTTTAATTGAACTTAGCTAGAAGGTCTCTATGAACCTGATATTTATATATGTAGATAAGTTTCTTGTCGACCAAGTTAGCGCAATTACACCTGGAATAATTAGGACCACATCAAAATCAATACTGGGTTCCCAGAAAATTTCTACATTGTCTTTTTTGACTGGAGAATCGAAACCTCCACACTAAGTCTCGGAAATGGCAAATGGTTGAATATTCAGGACTTCTAAAGGGGTTGTACTTAAATACAGTATTGAAAAAACGGTTGGTCATGTAGAAAAACATATCATATGCTTGACTAAGAACATGATTTTTATCAGGGAAATAAATACAACATATTATTTGTTGAGTTATTTAATCTTCCAGTTAGATTTCAACTTCATCGATCACTGGGTTCCAAGTAGCTAATTACTAACCACTAATAGTTACACTTCCAAATACAATATATTTTCACCATTTCAAAAAAAAAAAAAAAACTTCAAATATTGAATGCTATATATTTCAAAATCGATTGTCATCCATGTATATATTTAAAAAGTGAATAAACAAAAAAACACAAACAAATGACACCCAACACATGTGGGTTAAAGTAACACATTTTGGACAATTTTTTCTAAAAGTCAATAGGAACAAAACATTTAACAATAAAACAGAAATTTTTGTTCAGGGCAACGAAATTAAAACAAATTTCACTCAGAGCATAAAAAATTTAAAATTTTCAAACAAAACATCATAACTCTCATCGGAAGGACGTTTTACGTTTTCCAAATTTCTTTTACATTCATCTCCGTTAAAAAAAATAAGGAAAATGTTCTTTGGAATGACGTTTTTCTAGAAAAAACGTCATTCCAAAGGGCGTTTTCCTTATTATATATATTTTTTTATTTTTAACGCTCTCTCACACTCTCTCTCTCACTCACTCACCCGCTCTCTCTCTCTCCTCTCTCTCTCACTCACTCACTCTCTCTCTCTCTCTTCTCTCTCTGCTCACTCTCTCACTCGCTCACTCACTCTCACTCACCCGCTAACTCTCTCTCTATCTCTTCTCTCTCTCACTCACTCACTCACTCACTCTCTCTCTTCCAAAGGGCGGGTGAGTGAGCGGGTGAGTGAGAGAGAGAGTGTGAGAGAGCGTTAAAATATATATATATATATATATATATATATATTATTTTATTTTATTTTAACGGAGATGACGATTTTTTTTTGAAAAACGTAAAACGCCATTCCGATGGGCGTTATGATGTTTTGTTTGAAAATTTTAAAAATTTTATACTCTAAATAAAATTTGTCTTAATTTCGTTGTTCTGAACAAAATTTTCCGTAAAAAGAATGTAAAAAAATCAATTTTTTCTGCCTTTTTCTCCACTGAATGATATTGTACGTCGTTCAGAAGTTCCTACTAATGGACAAGAATGAAAGTTTTATCAAGATCATTAGTTGTTAATCCTGTTAAATGCTCCAATGTGGGACAAATCTTGTTTTGAGCAACGGTGATCTTCATCACCCCAACAAGCAGTATTCATCTTTTTATTTCTTTTTTCTTCTGCGTGTTGTAACTCTGTTCTGTCCGTCTGCAACTACGATTGTAAGGAAGAATGAAAAGTTTATTTTTCAGATTCTTTTGTTATCTTGTGTTCAAGTTGTAATCAGATCATTATAAAGTTTTTCGTTGGATCGAGACAAATCAGTGAGAAAACTCTTGTGTGAACTCCTGATCTCGACTTCAACTTTTGGTCCTACCATCTTTGATTAATCCCCGAGACTAGCAATCTCATTGCAAGATCTGAGTAATATGGAGAACAACTGTGCAAGTCTTCTCGACACATGTTTTAACAAATTTGAGAAGTTTGACGGGGAGTATTACAACGTCTGGAAGGGAAAAGTCAGCCTTAATCTCCAACTCGTAGATGTGGACTACGTGTTGACAGATCATGAGCCTGTTATTTTGGAGGGTAAAGATGTTACCGTTAGAGCGATTGCAACTGCAAGAGCTACGCAGAACAAGTGGAGGAGAGGCAATAACCTTTGCAAATTGCTGATTCTCAATTCCATAGAGGATACTCTAGTGGAGTCATATAGCAAGACGAACCATGCAAAAGTTGTCTGGGAGGCTCTTGAAAAGTACTACAAGGAGGATGAGAACCTCAACAAGATCCATGTGACAGAAAAAGTCTGAAAATGCGATTTGAGGACGACAAGACGATGTTGTCTCAAGTCAAGGAATTTCTCAAGTTACGTCAAAAACTTGAGGATGATGGTAAGCCATTGGTCGACTCTTTCATCGTGGGAGGTATTATTTCCAAGCTCTCGCCTGGTTGGAGCAAGTTTATCGCACCAAAAGAAGATGGAGATGAGTCTTGATTAACTACTGCACAATATACATATGGAAGATGAGTTAAGGGCTCAAAATAAAGTGGACACACTGTCCAAACAGTTGGCAAATGCCAATTTGGTGCATGTTGGTGACTCCAAGGGGAGGCAAAAGTCTTCTCACAATAAGAAAAAAGACTTCAACCATTTGAAGGTAAAGTCGGCTCCGTTCAAACCAAAGCCTAAGAACGATGGGGCTTGTTTCAACTCTGGCAAGAAAGACCATTTTTAGCAGAGACTGTAAATACAAGTCCAAATAGAGAGAGTAAGGTGAGTCTAACAAGGTTGCCATGATTGTACAAGTTGCTACAACTAGCATCGACATTGACTGGTGGATAGACACTAGCGTATCCTGGCATGTTTTTTAAAGGAGTTATTCACCACATATAAGCCTACATCTGAGAAGGTTATGGTGGGAGACAAGTCACAAGCTGAAGTACAAGGGATCGGGATAGTGGTACTGAATCTAACTTCGGGGAAGTCGCTGACTCTTGAGGATGTGAAGCACGTACCGGTGATAGCCAAGAACCTGATCTCGGGAAGTCTGTTCTGTAACGCAGGCTTGAGGATGGACATCAATTCTGGGAAAATGGTGATGTCCTATAAAGGAACATACTTCGAAAAACCTTTTGTACAAATGGATGTTCAAACTTCAACTTGTAACTCCTGCTAATAATGTTAATGCAGTCTCTTCTTCTGGTTATTCTCTTGAGTTATGGCATAATAGACTAGGACAAGTTCATTGTAAAAGAATAAGCAAGATGTCTAGTTTAGGACTTATCTTCAAATATGGGGGTAAGGAGGTGGAGAAGTGTGAGGTTTGTGCACAGACAAAATCACAAGAAAATTGTTCAAACGAGTAAACCGAAGTACAGATCTTCTGGAGTTGGTGCACCAGATATCTGTGACTTCAAACAGTTCTCCATAAAGGTCGGGATAAAGTATTCTATTACCTTCATCGACGACTACTCAAAGTATGCATTCGTCTATCTGCTCAAGTCTAAAGATGAAGCATTCAAGAATTTTAAGGAGTTCAGGGCTGAAGCTGAACGTCAAACTGGAAAATAACTCAAGAGACTCAAAAGTGATCGAGGTGGAGAGTATAGGTCTGTTAAATTCGTATCATTATGGAAAGAACATAGAATTATCAATGAGACAACAGCTCTGTATTCTCCTCAATCAAAAGGAGTACTAGAAAGAAAGAACATAACATTGATAGAGATGATGAACTCTACGCTATTAACTGTGGGTCTTTCAAACTATTTTTACGAAGAAGCTGCACTGACGGCTACCTTCATTCTGAACAAAGTGCCATATGCAATTCCGATGTCACTCATCATGAACTCTGTTCAAGGTCAGACCCAACTTGAATGTCATTCGAGTGTGGGGGTGTCTGGCATATGTGAAGTTTCCAGACTTGAAGATTCCAAAGCTGGGGACGAGGACTACAAAAGCTATATTCTTAGGATATGCTGAAAAGAGTGATGTTCGAAGGTTCCTTGATATCGAGTCTAACTATATGATTGAATCTCGTAACGCAGAATTCTTCGAAGATAAATTTATAAGGCAAAAGAACGTTTCTATTGCAGAAATTTTGGAGAATAATGTGAGTGCACCAAAGTCTAACGCTTCCAATGAAGATGTAGTCCAAAAAAAGTTATCTTTCCAGAAGTCCTGTTGAAGGATGGCTTAGGCGCCTTAATGATTTCTAGGGCATTTGGAATGTCCGACGTGTATTAAAGGAAGCACGATAGCACAACACTATAAAGGAGCGAAGGACTCCATGCTACAGTGGATGACACCACCAAGAGGTTCCTCTATAGGGTAATGCTTCAGCTTCGCGAGCCATGTCACAGCAGCGTAGCACCGCATATAGGCAGGTGGCCTAATATTGTAAAATAAAGAGTGGTAGGCAGCACTACAAAGTGGCCGTGGTCCTCATGTTATAGTGGTGTGACACTACCAAGAGGTACCTAGAGAGGGCAAAGCCTCAGCTACGCGAGACATGTTATAACACAGTAACACCGCAAGGAAGTACAAGGCTTCATGCTAGATAGTTTGGCACTACAAAGAGGCTGGGACCTTATGCTATAGTGATTGACACCACAATGAGGTGGGACCTCGGCTTTGGGCTATGTCATAGCGGAGTAGCACCGCAAGTAAGCGTAAGGATTTATGCCAATGAATGTTTAAAAGAACTCACCTAGAGTGTATAGAAAGAGATATCGACCATCTCTTGAGGGTAAACTTGTAGACGTCCAAGATACATACACCAAAACCAGGCGTGCACAGGACCTTTATTGTGCAACAGAAAGCACAGCTAATGTCATTGTGTGAGTGAAAAAAATTACAGCTATGGTACAGAATTCTAGGCCTAATTCATTCTTGTATCCTACTGTTATTTGATCCATCCGGAAAGATTCAAGTCGAAGCAACATCTATCCTAATTCATGATGAGCAGTCACTATGAGGAACGCTCAACCCATATATTGATATTTATGGGGGATTATTGGTGTTGTTTCCTTTGGACTAAAAAAATAGTCCCATATTGGTTACACCGCCAATTGGGTATCTCATTATAATACTTTGTATGAGTTGAGGTGTGCACCGGGTATGGTGGGGCACATGGGTACCATGTGGGGGTATTTTATTAGGATAAAAAAAGATTAACTCCATAATGAAAGCATTTATTCTTTTTGTCGTGCTCTTGGAATTATTTTAATAGAGCTACGACTCGAACTCAAAATCGGACTCGAACTCAGACTTGGGCTCAAGGGCGCAAAGTGGCACTTTATTGGCGCACTTTGTACTTGTGCATATGTTGTTGTTTGTACGGCTGCATGAGCGGACGCATGAGTGGTTGCTTGCGTGGTCACTGCTATCGGATATATTTGAACCGTTATGGAAATGTATAGTCAGTTATTCTGATTCAATTTTTATGGTATTTGAATTAATTCGTGCCTATATTTATTGGATTTGTAGTTATTTTTTTCTATCTTTTTATAACTAATGGGCGTCTTGGCTCCTCTATAAATATATACTCTCTTCGTACCTCCATTGAGGACTTACTTCAAAATATAGAAAACTAAGAGAGTTGCTGCTACCACCATTAAAGTCCAGGAAGTTCGTGCGAGTCCAAGTAGGAGGTGACAACGAGCATTCCATAAGTTCTTCGTGAACTTGCTGCTTCCTGGAAGAAGATCATGTGGCGATGAATTTTGCTTTGCGCAACGATAATCTTCATTACCCTAGCAAGAAATATTCTTCTTCTTCTTCTTCCTCTTTTCTTCTGCGTGTTGTAACTCTGTTCTGTCCGTCTTCAACTGCGATTGCAAGAAAGAAGGATAAGTTTATTTTTTTGATTCTTTTGTTATCGTGTGTACAAGTTGTAATTAGAATTATTATACAGTTGTTCGTTGGATCGAGACAAATCAGTAGGAAAACTCTTGTGTAAACTCCTGATCTCGACTTCAACTTCTGGTTCTACCATCTTTGATTAAGGCCCGAGACTAACAAACTTTTCTATACTTCAAAAGGTTAAACTACAACTAACCAAGTATTTAAGGTATGACATAGAAAAATAGTAAAGAACAAAAAAAAAAAAAGAGGATATGACATAGTCAAGTTAAATTTTAATCAAATTCCCAACATGTGAAAAGGCAGAAAATTTTGATCAAACTCTTCTATTTGAATTACTTTGAAAACATGTTAAATCCTTCTCGCAAGCAACCATTATATCAAAAATTCGAGACTAGTAAAACCAAAAATGAACTTAAAAATAAATATCATTATAAGATAAACTTTTTGGATCGAGAACCTTCTCTACCAATAAAATCTACAAGATGTAATCTGGTAGATTTATGAATCTCTTATACTAGCTTTGTCCAGAGCTGAGGATCAGTGCCGGTCTTTAGATTTTGAGACATGAGGCAAACTCTAAAAATGATGTCAAAGTGGTGCCCTCAAAGATTAATGTTCATATTATTTTCCATCGATAATGATATAATAGTATTTTCAACCTAAAATTTAAGAAATAAAACAATAAACAAAATTTAATATCCATAAGAACAAATGTTTTAATGAAATACTAATAAAATTGAAGATTTTTCAAACCAAAAAATAAAACTGATATTCCAAACAAAAAACAAAAAGAAAGCTAATAATGTTTGAATCATCCAAATAAGACAAAGTATCATGAAGTACTCTACCCCGATAACATCTCATATGCTGGAAATCATTGATGGTCCAAATGAGAGACGCTCTAATCTGAAAGTTCTGCTCCTTCGATATATCATATGTCCAAACGCCGAATTGCCACAATTGTTTCAACTCATCCACCAACGGCTGCAAGTAGATATCGATTTTTTTCTTTGGATTTTTTGGATCGGGTATGATAAGTGTTAAGAACATGTAAGGAGTCTTCATATACATCCACGGTGGTAGAATGTAAGGAGTCAAAATCATCGGCCAACAAGAGTACTGAGATTCCGACTGTCGAAATGAGTGAATCCATCATAATATAAATCCAACCGAACATTCCTGGTGTCCGCAACAAATTCAGGATGACACAAATCAAAATGCTTCCATGCCTCTCCATCGGAGGGATGAGATAATTTGCCTTCATCCATCTTTTGTTCCTTGCTATGCCATGGCATATGTTGTGCTGTATTTGCGGACATATAAATCCTCTGCAGCCTCTTTGTGATCAGCAAAAATTGTATGTACTTGTAGGGACGCTCATCCGAATATGGCCGATACATGCGATAGCATAGTAAGGTTGGAACTACTAATTATTATTCATATTAGTACCCTGAAGTGATAATCGACACTCATAGTAATAATCCGATACCGATTTTGATACAAAGACCAATACACTAAAATGTTAACAATTTACTATTGGTTAAATTAGTGATAACCATATCAATTTTAGGGCCGATATATAAGTCGATATCGATACAAATTTTTGAACGTCATATATTCTATTTTCGATATTCTAGTATACGCTCAGGCCTATCTATTAAGAATTATGTACGTCTAAGGATACACATATAAATCAAAATAATTATATATGTAATATTCAATTTATCAATCTTCTTCTAAGTTAATTATAGACACATACAATACATATTACCATTTTTGTGTCCTAATACTCGTGTTAATTTGTCTGCATTTTTTCAATACGTGTGTTCGTGGTAAAAATCGTTATGAAACCCTTCTTGTAGAGATGCTCCCTCACAAGTTTGACCTTTTTGAATGGTATATTATGACATTTGAAACAATGGCACTTGACGAGCCTCCCATCCATGAAATAAGGTTGACCACTGGCGTATTTGAGAAATTCCTCAATGCCCACCCAGAAATTATTTGTTAAACCAATCATACTCTCATCTCACTGATTGTACATCCACGATCGGTCAACTAAGTATTTACTCATTGCCATCTTTCATGTGAATGCTTATGCACGTACCCTATATATTCGAACAATTGGATTATACAAGTGTCAAAAGAAAAAAAATAATATAAAGGAACTATTAGATTCTTCAAATAAACAAGGAAATCATAAATAATCTAAATACATATTCTATTCAGATACATACTACATACTTAAATTCTATATAACTAATTGGTAAAAATTTAAATTTATAAAATCCTACTGACATATTTTCTTCCATGAATTATCATATAGTGGCAGGGTCTAAAAGCATATAGTACGGTTGTAAAACATATGAAAGAGGAAAACTTATCTATCAATATATAAATCAATCGACAAGGATTACTACGTACTATTGAGTTAAACATATTAATAGTTATTTGTTTCCATTACCAAAAAAATTGATGCATTGAGTTAAACTTATATGAACATAACATAGTTTGCAATATCGGCAATACCGATCTGATATAGACCAAAATCCGATATCGACGATTCCAACTTTTAAAATATCTTTTGTTACGCCCCGATCTCTTGGCCATCCTCGCTGGGCGCGAATCACCGCGCCAGCGCTCCTGCGGGACGATCGCTTGACCCATCTGGACGTGATGCCGCACGAGCGTAAGCCGCTGATACTACCATATTTTCTAGGAAAGGGTATTTTAGTTATTTTCTATTTAATTAAACATTGTGCATGGTAAATAATTATTTGTTGTATTATTTAATTATTGTTAGATGTTATTTATTTAATTTGGACTTATGTTAGTGGACCTAACTAGTTTAGTTTGGACCCATGGACCAACATGAATTAATTAGTTAGACTTGGCCCATTTAGAAAGCCCTAGTGTCGTATCCACAATTGGGTACGTGTAGGTTATATCCCAATAATTGGGTTATACGTGTTGTTTTGGGGATTTTTCCTCCGACACGGGACTTTGTACATGTTATATTTTGACACGGACACATAGATCTATATTTGACACTTTGTTTTGTTCATAAATATTATATGTGACTTGCTTGTGTCCTTCGGGGTACAATTGGATCTGTGGTGGACTCGTGTCGCATGTATATCCTAAATCTTGTGGGATACGGTATGATACTCTCCATTTGTTGTGTGTTTATGTATAGATCTAATTAATTGTACTTTAATTCTTGAATTATAATTATGTATATATATGTAGATATTATATATGTACTATAGTGTATTTATTATGGTGTTTGTTGTAGCATAGATCTATGTATTATATATGTACCAATAGAATAAATATATATGTAGCTTTCTTCTACATGCATTAAAATATATGTTATAATATAATATAAAATATATGAATATGTTTTATATAATATATATGTATGTTAAATTAAGTAATTAGAATATGATTATGTATATATATATATATATATATGTATGGATGTATATTTATTACATATTTATGTATGTGTGCATTTGACTATGTTGTAATATATACATTATTATATAGGAGGTGTATTATAGCTACTAGTATTATATATATATATATATATATATATATATATATATATATATATATATATATATATATTATATGTATTTGAGTTATATATATATATAGATATATATATTTATTTATTTGGTTTATATATATATATATATATATATATATATATATATATATATATATATATATATATATAGGTTATATATATATATATTACTGTTTTTAGCGACAGCAGGAATTAATGACAGAGCTGCTATCATTAATAGCCGAGGAATAGCAGCAGCAGCCGCTGTAACAGTGGCGGCGGTAATTAATGACAGAGCTGCTGTCATTAAATAGCAGTAGCAGCGGCGGGAATTGCAACAGCAGCGACGGAGGGTATGGTGACGGTTGAAAACCGTCACCAAAGCAGAGGCAGCAGTGTAGAAATACAGCAGCAGTAGCGACGGCAGTTCAGTGACAGCCAGAACTGTCACTGAAAGTCTGATATCTGAATATCAGTATTTTTCAACACTGCTTTCAGTGACAGTTAGGTAGATTATTAGTATATTATGTTTATGTCTTATATTTATATATATATGTATTAATATTGAGATATAATACTATTATTGCTATATTTCTTAATTGTATAATATTAGTATATATTATATATATTATATATGAGTGTAATTACTATATCAAGGTATTGAGTATTACCTTGTGGAAACCAAGGTAAGTGGGATACTCAAGATACGGGGTTTGGGTATCAAGTTTGTGACTTTGTGGAGATACCAAGTTGGTTCAAAACCATGGTTCCTATTTTAATGTGTAATTAATATTCTATATTATTATACAAATGTTTGATATATATGTATTGTGAGGTTTACCTTGGAAATTATGTATCCGGAGATACGGTATCCTAATATTTTAGGATGTGGTTTTTATGGCTTAGATTTTAATATCTTGACCCAAGATTTTTGTGTTAGACTTGTGCAACCTAGAAATAGATAGTTGACCTTGGTTTGACCATAGTTGACCATAGTTGACTTAGAGTTGACCATAGTTGACTTTTGACTAAGAATTGACTTATTGACCTAGAAGTTGACTAGTTTAACTTATTCTCTTTTTGGGACCTTATATTGATGTTGTATTCCATATCTAGGTCTTCGAGGCACCGAGTCAGACATCTGTGAGACTATTCATTGGACTTCAGGCGAGTACATTCTCTGATAGTTTCTCATTTATGATATCCTCTATGTTCATTGTATCTAGTGTAGATATCCATGTTCTCTTGACACTATGGTTACACGGATTGGTATATCTGAATCTCGTCATAAGATGTTATTCCTTGGTATATGGTGTATATGGTGCAAGTATTGTTTCATTGGTTACCTTGTACATGTACAGACACCGATTCTCGGGAAGGGTCGCTATCTTCTTGGGGAATCTCGTGCCATAGCATATTGTATATATATCTCTTGTATCTCTTGTGTATCCTTATTGTATATATATCTCTTGTACAGACACGGATTGTATTTATTTTCATTATTTCCTTATTGTATATATATCTCTTGTATCTATTGTACATCTTGTTTATCCACAGCTATTTACTGTTACATAGTTTTTATCATTGATTAGAACTGCTTTTAGAGATGTACTATGCTCCTTTCCTGACTGGATATATTTTTCCAGATGACACTGAGTAGTGGTATCCAACCTATTATGGACCCCAGGATGTTGTGGGTTTAGATTCTGAGACCCTGGCTCAGGAGGGACTTATCCCAACTGAGACAGTTGACCCTGGAGTTGTAGCTTCATAGTATTCTTTGTACTGGATTTGTCTTCAGCTTATTCTGTTATTTTTCAGACTCATTGATATATTATTTTAGACTCATGAGTTGTATTGTGACTATTCTATTCTTTATATGATTCGTGCTCATTTCTATCTTAGTTTTGTGATTGAGTATACTATCATTATTGGTGGTTCATTATATTGTTAGATAGTTTATCTAGACAGCGTTCTACTGCTGATTCTGCGGCGTAGGCTGGGCATTATTTCCGACTAGTACCCTTACACTGGGTGCGGGTCGTGACACGTTTTTGGTTGTGGCACATGCAGGTCTAGCTTCACAAAGTATGTGATGTCGTGGTAGTACGATAATTTAGTTGTACTACTACGAGCCTGCGATAGGATATAGGATATAGGCTGAGATACTCAATCACACCTAGGAAAATTCTTTTGATTCAACTATTCTCCTTTGGTATTGATACTTGATCTCTTAAAATATCCTTTCCTTGATGTCTTACATCTTGTGCCATATTGATTCTTTCTTTCGCTTTGCCTCAGGATGCCGCCTAAGACTAGATCGCAACAGGGAAGAGCAGTTTCTGAGAGGTCTACGATATCCCGAGGGCCTGCACTAGTCACTTCTCCGGTGATTGAAGTGTCAGCTGCTTTCGGAGGTCCACCACCTACTCAGAGGACTGTGCCAGCTGTATCTGAGGGGCTTCCACCTCCACCTCCTGTGCCAGCAGAGGCGTCACAGATGTTTACACTATTTTGTGAGATGCTCGAGGCACAGAGGGCTCAGTCAGAGGCACATCAGAGGCAGACCGACGTTCTACGACAGGACATCGAGAGTGCTCATCAGCTTGCTCATGCTGTAGTTGAGAGAGGAGTTCCGATCCAGCAGCAGGATATTCCTCAAGTTGCTCAGCTTCGGCCAGGCAACATTCAGGACTTCAAGAAACTGGAGCCTAGAGTTTTCAAGGGGACGGAAGGCATCGTCTATACTAATGATTTGCTCGAGGACATTGAGCGTCTTATGAGGGTGTCCCATCTTTCTGAGGATCTGAAGGTTGAGGCGGTAGGACTTTAATTGTTCGATGTCGCTCGCACTTGGTTCAGGAATGAGCCGGTTCTGGTTGACGCAGGACAATCTTGGGAGGTATTCAAGGACCTTTTCAAGAATAAGTTTTTCGCCCGGGCAGACAGGCTAGACTTGGGAAGACAGTTTTAGAGTCTCATTCAGGGGAGTATGTCTGTGGAGGAGTACGCTGCAGAGTTCAGTAGGTTGAGCCGATTTGCAGAGTATTTGGTGAGGGAGCCGGAGGTTCGAGCCATTCGTTTCCGTGAGGGTCTAAACTGGGAAGTGAAGATTCTCATTCCGTCTTTTTATGAGACATACTCGGAGATACTTGCGAAGGCATGCAAGGTTGAGCGTGAGTTGGATTTGAAGCCCAAGAGTGACCGTGATTCTTTTCTGGGGGCCAACGGCAGTACAATATCTGCCAAACGTCCTCATTTCTAGTCCAGACCTTTCCAGCAGCCATATCAGAACCAGACTCTAGCTAGAGCACCTTTTTACCAGGCACCTCAGCAGTAGAGACAGTTACAACAAGCTCCATGAAACTACTGCAAGAAGTCCGGTCACATCTGGGAAGTTTGCAAGAGAAGGCTAGGAGTTTGTTTGTATTGTGGTACTGAAGGGCATCAATCGAGGGAGTGTCCTCGTCGTGCAGTTCAGGGAGCAGCTCCAGCTCCGAGGGCACAGACGAGACCACCCGTAGCACAGCCGAGGGAACCACTTCCGACACAGCAGCAGCATTTTGTCCAGCATCAGCAGCAGGGAGGTGCTCGACAGGGACGAGCATTTGCTATGACCGTCGAGGAGGATGAACCCACCGGAGATGTCATCGCAGGTTCTATTCTTCTTGATTCCATTCCAGCTTTAGCTTTGTTTGATAGTGGTGCTTTCCATAGTTTTGTATCTGTTTCTTTTGCTCTAAAGCATAGTTTGGTAGCTGAGTCTTTGCTTAGGACTTGGAAGATCATGACCGGGGGAGGCATTATCCTGGTTAATGATATTTGCAAGGATCGGAGAGTTACTTTGGGAGGACGAAAGTTGAGTGCGTGTCTACTTGTAATGCCACTTTTGAGCTACGATATTATACTCGAGATGGATTGGTTGAGTAGGCATCGTACTAGCATAGATTGTAGAGGAGGTAGAGTTTTGTTTGGTCCGCCAGGAGAGCCAGAGTTCGAGTTTGCTAGAGGAGCTGCACAGCACACCACCAGAAAAAGTCAATTAGCGACGTCTAAAAACGTTGCTAAATAACCAAAAATCGTCGCTAATTTGGTTTAGCGACGTAATTAGCGACGTTTTAAAGCAGTCGAAAAAAACCAAGTCGCTAAAACAAAAAATATCGCTAAATGTCGCTATGTCGACATTTTTTAGCGACTTTAATGTGTCACTAAATTTAGCAACGTTTAGCGACGCCGCGTCACTAAATAGCGATGTTTATTAAAGTCGCTAAACGTCGCTGATTAGCGACTTATATAGCGACGTTACACCGACGTCTTTAATGACCTGGCAATACTGCCATGTCAGCAATTTGCGACGTACAGCAACATTTTTAGCGACGTATTTAGCGACTTGTTATAGCATCACTATTTAGCGACGTAAGTGAACGTCGCTAAACGTCGTTAAACGTCGCTAAAAATGTCGCTAATTTTCAAAAAAATAAAAAATATATTGTATTTCTGGGTTTACCAACCCCCTCGGGTTCATTATCAGGTAATTGAATAAAGAACACAGTAGCAGCACCAAGGAGGAAAATTCTAGTGCACTGGGTAAATACAGGCCAAGTATCAGTCATCAGTTATAAACCAAAATGTGAATAATATAAAAAAATTTGAAGAAAAGAAAGCATCCAGCAAATCTCATCGTAAACGTAAAGAATATGGCAAATTTATATCCATACAATCGCATCCTAAATAATAATAAAAAAAAAATATCCAGTAACTAACTATACTACTGCGGATCTGCAGGAGGCTGACCATCGGTGGAGTCTGTGTCGATGTAGAAGGCAGTGACGTCGGTGGAGTCTGTGTCGATGTAGGCGCACCAGGAAGCCTTGCCCGCTCCAAGTCTACGAGTCACTGGTTGTAAGAATCTATGGTAGATAACAGCCTCGTACTGCTATGAACCATTGAATCCTGCATCATCGTCAGCCTCTCGCCCATTGATACCTGTGACACTTGCAGCTCCATGATGTTGCGATCATTGGAGGCTCTAATATCATTTGTCAAATCCCGGAGCTCCGTCATGCTGTGGTCGAGCATATCGAATCGTGCGATGAGCATCGGATCGTCCGCCTGTGGCTGGGACAGGGGCTGCTCCTCTATCCTTCGCACCAACTCGTCACGGAGAGACGCAATCTGACGGTCAGCGGCCTCCTGGACTCTGGCCGACGACTGCGAGGGCTGTGACTGCGAGGGCTGTAGGAATGCGCAGCTGTCGGGGAGGCCCTAGATGACTGCGTCGCAACCAGGGCGCCATAGGAGCCCGTACCGTAG
Organism: Iris macrosiphon; assembly: GCA_036927795.1. Lineage (NCBI taxonomy): Eukaryota > Viridiplantae > Streptophyta > Magnoliopsida > Asparagales > Iridaceae > Iris > Iris macrosiphon. The sequence continues at coordinate 151,403,366 of JAYESA010000004.1, forward strand.
TACATACCCCTCTGGAGACCACCAGCTGCAGTCACCCATAGGTCGTCCGCCTACGGAGCTGGAGCGGGCTGCGACGAAGTACCAGCCTCTCTAGGTGTAGGTACACTAGCAGTTGCCCGCTCACGCAGCCTAAGATACTCGGCCTAGAAATATTTGGAAACTCGATAATTGTCTAAGTTATTTTAAAATTAACACAAAGTAAAGTAATACTTACATAGGTCTGCGAGGCCCTCTCATCAATGAGATTTCCGTCCTTGCGATGGGTGGCCAAGAAGACGGTCACCATGTTGGCATCCTCACCCCTCTGTACCTGTTAAAAATATATTATTTAGTACTAAACTTAAATATTTTTTCCTACTACCATTTTATGGTACTTATATTAAAATAATATAATTTAAAAGAAAAAACATACCAAACGACAGAAATGCTCCGTCATCGGAATCAAGCCACCACACCACTTGGCAGCATTCCGCCTAGCCGCCTTGGCCTTCTCAGACCTTTCCTTGTAGCTCGGATCGTCGAATCTAGCCCTCATCATAGTCCACTGCTCAGGCGTGATCCAACCTTGGATCGGTTTTCCAGCACGATCATGAGCCTCCTGGTCATCCAGAGCATCTTGGATAAGCTTGGCGGCAACGGCCGGAAAGAGCCGCTCGATCAACTCGGCCCGGTGCGGAGGATAAAAATATGTTTACTACAATAAATAATTTAGTAAGTAAGCATCACGGATAAGTTATATAATATGCATAAATTAGAGGATTTATTTAATATAAATTTACCTAGAAGTGCGCAAACTAGAATGCCTTCCTCTCCTCCGGAGCCTCAGAGTAGTTGATCCAAGGGCCACCGTAGTTGTTCCTCAGAAATTGGCCTAGGCGTCTCTGAACCGACGATGGACGATATCTATACAGAGATAATAATTTAGAATACTGAAAAAGTCAATATACGATGAATAAAAAAATACACGATATATATTATACTAAACCATCTAATTAACTTACTTTGTGTCGTCGGCCCAAATCTCTGTCCTTGTCTCTTCCGGAGGTGCGCATGGAGGATCTTGCTGATGTTGGGACAACATGGGTACGACCTCCTCGACATGCTCATCTATCCCCATGGTTCCGTCAGCAAGAGGAACGCTGGACGAGGGTGTACTATCAAGCCTGGAACTACTCGTCCCAACAGTCGGAGATGTGAGTGATCGATATACTGGAGTACTGGGCGACGATGATCCGGAACCCACAGCAGGCAGTACCGGAGGAACACTCTGTCTACCTCGGGACCTGTCAAATCCTCCGCGTTATCCTATCATATCTGATAACAACATATGATGAATATAGAGAAACACAAATATATAGTACATTCTACAGTCGAAATATGATGCATATCTTAAAGCATTCTACAGTCAAAATATTCATACATATATTCATTAATGGAATATATTTTACAGTCAAAATATAGTTACATTCTACTTCGTCAATTTTTCAACCTTGATCTACATTCTACAGTCAAAATATAGTTACATTCTATATGCAATATATTTTATTTTCAATCATCTTCAGAAAATTCATCTTGTTCGCCTTCCTCGTCCTTCTCTTCCTCTTCCTCTTCCTCGTCTTCACTTTCATCTACTTTGCCTTCCTCTTCGAATAATTCTATATCTTCTACATTATTACTCGTATAATGAGTAACTTCTGTTGACTCCACATCTACGATATTTGTTACAAGAGGTAGATCGTCCTCCTGATAAGCTATTTCGTCAATGTCAAAGGTATTTCTAGCTTTAGTCTTGCATACTGCCCACCAATCCAACCTCGCTGTCCCCCGTCTAGGATAAGTTATGAAGTACACGAGCTGAGCCTGACTTGATAGGACAAATAGTTCGTAGCCTTGATATCTACGCTTGTAGTTTATATCCACAAGGCTATGCTTGTCAATTTTCCAACCTTGATCTTGAATTGGATCAAACCATTCATACCTGAATAGCACGATATTAGCAGGTTCTGTGCCATAATTATATGTCAACTCGACAATCTCTCGTAAGATGCCAAAAAAATCATTGTCCGGATTAACGTCTTTGTAGTTCGAAGATTTGATACACAAATAACTATTTTTTATGGAATCAAGATCCAGAAAGCTGTCTCTGATAGGAGCATTTGTTGACTTGAACCTGAACCTATTCACACAGAAACTTGGCCATATTTTTACGGCAGTAATTGGTCCCTTGGCTAGAGTTCTAATAGATTCCGTCTCGGGTGTTATTAGACGATCGACCAAAATACCAAATTAGCGATAGTAAGTTTTTTTTTTTTGCAAGTGCAGAAATAAAAAGTAATTACCAAGCATCTTACATATGCGCTCAACCAAGAAGGAAAATGGCATCTCATATCTTGTTCTACTTCTTCGTCTGTTATGAAGGGTCTAACCGACCTCAACTCATCATTATATATTTTGAAAAATAATGAAGCAACTGCTGATTAGTAGCATAATAGTATCTCATACTATTACATTGAGATGATGTAAACGTGGACGTATTAATTACTTACCCCTCTAGCTTCTCTACTTCATCCTCGTCGCAATTGAGTAATATATACAATTGAGCAGCCCTTAGCTCATCGTCATTCAAATATCTCTTCTTCATTTTTCCCGAAGGCTTTCCAGACGCACTGAATACTTTGAGTATTGCATCATTAGATTCCTGATATACGTCGTCGTTTCTCGGAGCTTTCGTCCTATTAGTAGCAACATGCGGTTTGAAATACGTCGAGCAAAAGTTTGTAATCTCCTCGAGAACACAAGCTTCACAAATAGAGCCCTCAACCCGTGTCTTGTTTTTTACCTTTCTCTTTAGTGATTCAGATGCCGCTCGAATGGGTACATCCACCGATAACCGACATGACCACCAACACGTGCCTCATAGGAAAGATGAATTGGCAAATGCTCCATAGAGTCGAAGAATCCAGAAGGAAACACCTTCTCGAGCTTACATAGTGTTAACACAATGTCCTTCTCTTGCTTTTCTAGACGATCAACGAGCAACTTAGTACAACAAAGATCTCTGAAGAATATGCTCAGCTCTGTCAATGGGTCCCAAACGACCTGCGGTAAGAATTCTCGAAATATAATCGGAATTAACCTCTCCATGAATACGTGACAATCGTGGCTCTTCATACCCACCAGTTTATTCTCCTTGAGGTCGACGCATCTTCTCAAGTTCGACACGTACCCGTCTGAAAACTTTAGACCATGAATCCACCTACAAAGTCTACCTTTATCCTCTTTCTCCAGTGAGAAAACTGACTTAGGTTGCTTTAACTTTTCATTCCCCTCCTCTATCAAATGCAATGCAGGACGTCTACATATTTCTTCTAAGTCCAACCTGGCCTTCGAATTATCTTTCGTCTTCCCCTTTACCTCCATTACAGTATTAATTATGTTATTAAACACATTCTTCTCGATATGCATGACATCAAGGTTATGTCTGATCAGATTGGTGCTCCAATATGGCAGATCCTAGAATATACTCCTCTTCGTCCAGTTATGGGTGCGACCAAATCCGTCACACTTGTACAGAATATACTCCTCTTCGATAGCACTTGGTAAATCTTTTACCTCTTCCCATATTGTGCATCCGGTCCACCTTGGCGGTGGATTGGCCTTCTCCACAACTCCCGTACGAAAAACATTCTGATTCCTCCGGTACGGATGATTCTTCGGCAAAAATTGTCGTTGACAATCGAAGAAGCACGGTTTGCCTCCGTGTTTCAAACGGAAAGCCTGAGAACGGTCCATGCAATACGGACATGAGAGACGATCATGGGTGCTCTATCCCGATAACATTCCATAGGCCGGAAAGTCGTTGATGGTCCACATAAGTGCTGCCCTCATCTGAAAATTTTGCTTTCTAGAAATATCGTACGTGTTGGCACCGACTTCCCACAGCTGATTCAACTCATCTATTAAAGGCTGTAAATACACATCGATGTTCCTCTTCGGATTGTTCGGACCTGGGATAATAACGGTTAGGAACATATATGGAGTCTTCATGCACATCCAAGGCGGTAGATTATACGGAGTGACGATCACAGGCCAACACGAATACTGGGAGCCCGAAAGTCCGAATGGGGTAAAACCGTCAGAGCAGAGCCCTAATCTGAAATTATGCGCTTCCTCGACAAAATATGGATACTCTCGATCAAAGTGCTTCCATGCATCTCCATCGGATGGATGATCCAATACTCCTTCGATCTATTTTCGCCTGTGCCAACTCATGTTTTCTGCAGTCTCCTTAACCATAAACAACCGCTGCAACCGCGGCATCAAAGGCAAGTAGTGCATCGAATCGGTAGGCTTCTTTACACCGACAGACTTTCCTCTAACAGTGGCCTTGTAGCGATCAGCACCACAGAATCTGCACGCATCTTCATCCTTGTCGTCTTTGTAGTACAACATGCACCCGTTGCGACATGCATCAATTTTCTCGTATCCCATCCAAAGCGATCTCACCATCCTCTTAGATCGATAGAAGTCTTTAGACAACTTTGCACCCTCGGACAAGATCTTTATAATTAAATCGAGCAGTCGATTATAGCATTCTTGCGACATGTTAAAATCGGACTGATGTTCAATAATCTTGTAACCACCTCCAACGGTGAATGATCCTCACAACCAGGATATAGTGGAGTCCTTGTATTCTCAAGCAACTCCATAAACTTTGCAGCATCGGCATTCGGTGCCTCCTCAGCTGCATCATAATTATCCGGATTGAAACTAGGTCCCGCCGCATCATAATTGTCCGGATTGAAACTAGGCCCCGCCGCATCATAAACCATGTTCACCAACCCGTTGTCGTAAGCATCATAGTCGTGGACATCCATATACGACTCCACAAAGGGCTCCGACTCTGATGCTAGAGATACAAGTTCTCTGTGCGCGGTCCACTGATAGTAATTCGGTGTGAAGCCCTTCGAGTATAAATGATATGTAACTTCCACTTCTGGATGATATTTCCTGTTGCGACATCTCATACACGGACACTTAATTTTGGTACCGTCCATGTACTGAGGGAAAGCCTTGGCGAACTGCAGGAACTGCTGTACACCCTCAATGAATTCATCCCGCACACCGTACATGTCATCAGGATGACAGTTGTACATCCACGAACGATAACGCAGATACTAATTTATATCCATTTCTAGATACTTCTGTAAAAATGATAGTATGTATCATATAAATTATTATATATACAGTGGTTTATCACCTAACTTCATAACTTAACCGTACTATAAAAATCATAACTGATATAATACATACTTTCATTTATCAAAGTCTAAAATAAGCAATATTCAAAATAACTGACCATTTATCAAAGTCTAAAATAAGCAATACTTTCATTTCATAACTGATATAATACATACTTTCATTTATCAAAGTCCAAGAGCCCTTGAAATGATAAACAGGGTTAACTAGTTCATGGTGATGTTTCTAAGCCACTTCTAGATCCATACTAGTTTATACTAGTCAATACTAGGTTAATACCTTGCCATAATATGTCTTCTAGGTCATACTAGGATATTCTGCTTTGAAATTAAGTACTCTACTATCCACACTGAGAGCCTCTTACCCTTGGCCTGGCACCTTGCACTTCATCCTTATACTTGCTCACTGGACTATAACCCAGTTAAGGGTCACTACTAGAAAAAGCGGTATTAGCGACGTATTTTAGCGACGTCAAAAGAAATGTCGCTAATAATATATAAATTAGTGACTCCTTATAAAAACGTCGCTAGACGTCGCTAAATGGTGACATTTAGCGATGTTTAGCGACTTTTATTAAGATTTTAAAAGATAAGTCGCTATAAGTTCAATTAAGGTCGCTAAACGTCGCTAATATGTCTAATTTAGCGACGTTTAGCGACGTATATAGCGACCTTTATATTAAAAATATTTAGCAACGTGTTTAGCGACGTCATTGACGTCGCTAAAATTTAATTTAGAGACATTTTTATTGGACGTCGCTAAACGTCGCTAAAATATGGTTAATTAGGGCTCGGTTTCATTTTTCCCCATCTGTTGAAATTTCGAAAAGAAAAAAATTCCCCCCCCCCCGCTCCGTCGACCGGCTCTCCACCGCGACTACTCCGGTAAACCCTACTCTCTCTCTCTCTCTCTCTCTCTCTCTCTCTCTCTCACAGGACACATGTGACATTGACACAAACCTGACACACACACAGACACTGACACAGACACAGACACGGCACACACACACACACTGACACAATCACTGATCAGGACCTAGGGTTAGGGTTAGGGTTAGGTTTTTTGACATGGGGTTAGGGTTATGGTTAGGGTTAGGGCCGACTGGCCCAAGTCGACGAGAGAGGTAACAGCAGCAGTGAGTACTGCTTACTAGCAGTGAGCAGGGGGAGACTTGAGGTACATCAGCCCAATGTGCAACAGGCAACTTGGGGAGGCACTGCACAGCTGAACATAGTGTGCATTAAGGTTTAGGTGCATTATAGTTGGTTGTTAGCTTCTGCAGGCAGGTGTGAGGGGGTCCTAATATAGTGTAAACACTGCATCCTTGTGCAGCAACTTACTGAGCCAGTCAGCAACTAGTGCAAAGCAGGATGTGGATGTGTTTGAGATGGGGTTTGAACTCGTATGATTTGAAGGACATGAGGGCAAGTGTCAGATATAATACCAACATCTGAGAGAAGATTGGGTATTCATAGTGATACTATAGTGCACACATGAGTGTGTGGCTCGGGATAAGGGGTAATCAAATATTGAGGAAGAAGGTAAGCAGTAGTATTGGGTGACTGATTTAAAGAGGTGTATTAGTCAGGTGTTTGAGTGAATATATGTGTTAAAGAGAATAAGTAATAGGTGTGAAGGTTAAGCATTCATATAGGTGTATCCCAGATCTGGGAGTATAGATGGAGTGTTTATATGAGTATAGATGGAGTATTTATATGAAGTATAGAATTTAAAGTACTTAATAGGTGTTGTTGGTACCAGGTGAGTTTTCATTACAGAATTCTTAAGAGTGTATGTGTGTATCAGTGTGCCAGTTTGGGGGGTTAGGTTTTTTTACTAAAGGGAGTGCAGTAATCTGCCGATAATTGTGAGTAAGTACAGCCACAATGCATAGGGTTATCCATTTTATAGAGCAATAGCCCGTGTACTTGGGAAACTTTTGATGCAAAAATTGTTCAAGCACCAGGTGCCTTAGTGCAATGCCATGACTGCTTTTCCCATATCGGACACTGACCTAGGAGTGTGGTTGGGGGAAGCTGCAGTCATATAGTATGACACACTATTTGTAGTGTGTTGACTGCACACTTATAGTGCAGTTCATAGTACTATGGGGTTGGGGGCAGCTGCAGTTTTGATAAATGAAAATATGTATTATATCAGTTATGATTTTTATAGTACGGTTAATTTTGCATGTAATAATTTATATGATACATACTGTCAATTTTGCAGAAGTTTCTAGAAATGGATATGAATTACTATCTGCGTCATCGTTCGTGGATGTACAACCGTCATCCTGATGACATGTACGGTGTGCGAGATAAATTTATTGAGGGTGTACAACAGTTCCTGCAGTTCACCAAGGCGTTCCTTCAGTACATGGACGGTACCAAAATTAAGTGTCCGTGTGTGAGATATCGCAACAGAAAATATCATCCAGAAGTAGAAGTTACATATTATTTATACTCGAAGGGCTTTACGCCGAATTACTATCAGTGGACTGCGCACGGAGAACTTGTATCTCCAGCATCGGAGTCGGAGCCCTATGTGGAGCCGTTTATGGATGTCCAAGACCACGATGCTTACGACGACGGGTTGGTGAACATGGTTTATGATGCGGCGGGGCCTAGTTTCAATCCTGACAATTATGATGCGGCGGGACCTAGTTTTAATCCGGACAATTATGATGCAGCTGAGGAGGCACCGAATGCCGATGCTGCAAAGTTTATGGAGTTGCTTGAGAATGCAAGGACTCCACTATATCCTGGTTGTGAGGATCATTCACCGTTGGAGGTGGTTACAAGATTATTGAGCATCAAGTCCGATTTTAATATGTCGCAAGAATGCTATAATCGACTGCTCGATTTGATTATAGAGATCTTGCCCGAGGGTGCAAAGTTGCCTAAAGACTTCTATCGATCTAAGAGGATGGTGAGATCGCTTTGGATGGGATACGAGAAAATTGATGCATGTCACAACGGGTGCATGTTGTACTACAAAGACGACAAGGATGAAGATACGTACAGATTCTGTAGTGCTGATCGCTACAATGCCACTGTTAGAGGAAAGTCTGTCGGTGCAAGGAAGCCTACCGATTCGATGCACTACTTGCCTTTGACGCCGCGGTTGCAGCAGTTGTTTATGGTTAACCAGACTGCAGAAAACATGAGTTGGCACAGACGAAAACAGATCGAAGGAGTATTGGATCATCCATCCGATGGAGAAGCATGGAAGCACTTTGATCGAGAGTATCCATATTTTGCCGAGGAAGCACGTAATGTCAGATTGGGGCTCTGCTCTGATGGTTTTACCCCATTCGGACTTTCGGGCTCCCAGTATTCGTGTTGGACTGTGATCGTCACTCCGTACAATCTACCGCCTTGGATGTGCATGAAGACTCCGTATATGTTCCTAACCGTTATTATCCCGGGTCCGAACAATCCGAAGAGGAACATCGATGTGTATTTACAGCCTTTGATAGATGAGTTGAATCAGCTGTGGGAAGTCGGTGCCAACACGTACGATATTTCTAGAAAGCAGAATTTTTAGATGAGAGCAGCACTTATGTGGACCATCAACGACTTTCCGGCCTATGGAATGTTATCGGAATGGAGCACCCATGGTCGTCTCTCATATCCGTATTGCATGGACCGTTCTCAGGCTTTCCGTTTAAAACACGGAGGCAAACCGTGCTTCTTCGATTGTCATCGACAATTTTTGCCGAAGGATCATCCGTACTGGAGGAATCGGAATACTTTTCGTGCGGGAGTTGTGGAGAAGGCCAATCCACCGCCAAGGTGGCCCGGATGCACGATATGGGAAGAGATAAAAGATTTACCAAGTGCTATCGAAGAGCCTGCTAAGGGGTACAAGTGTGACGGATTTGGTCACACCCATAACTGGACGAAGAGGAGTATATTCTGGGATCTGCCATATTGGAGAACCAATCTGATCAGACATAACCTTGATATCATGCATATCGAGAAGAATGTGTTTGATAACATAATTAATACTGTAATAGATGTAAAGGGGAAGACGAAAGATAATCCGAAGGCCAGGTTGGACTTAGAAGACATATGTAGACGTCCTGTATTGCATTTGATAGAGGAGGGGAATGGAAAGTTAAAGCAACCTAAGTCAGTTTTCTCACTGGATAAAGAGGATAAAGGTAGACTTTGTAGGTGGATTCAGGATCTAAAGTTTCCAGACGGGTACGTATCGAACTTGAAAAGATGCGTCGACCTCAAGGAGAACAAACTAGTAGGTATGAAGAGCCACGATTGTTACGTATTCATGGAGAGGTTAATTCCGATTGTATTTCGTGAATTCTTACCGCAGGTCATTTGGGACCCATTGACAGAGCTGAGCATATTCTTCAGAGATCTTTGTTGTACTAAGTTGCTCGTCGATCGTCTAGAAAAGCAAGAGAGGGACATTGCGGTAACACTATGTAAGCTCGAGGAGGTATTTTCTCCTGGATTCTTCGACTCTATGGAGCATTTGCCAATTCATCTTTCCTATGAGGCACGTGTTGGTGGTCCTGTCGGTTATCGGTGGATGTACCCCTTCGAGCGCCATCTGAATCACCTAAAGAGAAAGGTGAAAAATAAGGCACGGGTTGAAGGCTCTATTTGTGAAGCTTATATTCTCGAGGAGATTACAAACTTTTGCTCGACGTATTTCAAACCGCATGTTGCTACTAATAGGACGAAAGCTCCCAGAAACGACGACGCATATCAGGAATCTAATGATGCAATACTCAAAGTATTCAATGCATCCGAAAAGCCTTCGGAAAAAATGAAGAAGAGATATTTGAATGACGATGAGCTAAGGGCTGCTCAATTGTATATATTACTCAATTGCGACGAGGATGAAGTGGAGAAGCTAGAGGGGTAAGTAATTAATACGTCCACGTTTATATCATCTCAATGTAATAGTATAAGATACTATTATGCTACTAATCAGCAGTTGCTTCATTGTTTTTCAGCACATATAATGATGAGTTGAGGTCGGTTAGACCCTACATAACAGACGAAGAAGAAGAACAAGATATGAGATGCCATTTTCCTTCTTGGTTGAGCGCATATGTAAGATGCTTGGTAATTACTTTTTATTTCTGCACTTGCAAAATAAATAACTTACTATCGCTACTTTGGTATTTAGGTCGATCGTCTAATATCACCCGAGACTGAATCTATTAGGACTCTAGCCAAGGGACCAATTACTGCCGTAAAAATATGGCCAAGTTTCTGTGTGAATGGGTTCAAGTTCAAGTCAACAAATGCTCCTATCAGAGACAGCTTTCTGGATCTTGATTCCACACAAAATAGTGGTTTGTGTATCAAATCTTCAAACTACAAAGACGTCAATCCGGGCAATAATTTTTTTGGCATCTTATGAGAGATTGTGGAGTTGACATATAATTATGGCACAGAACCTGCTAATATCGTGCTATTCAGGTGTGAATGGTCCGATCCGATTCAAGATCAAGGTTGGAAAATTGACAAGCATGGCCTTGTGGATATAAACTACAAGCGTAGATATCAAGGCTACGAACCATTTGTCCTATCAAGTCAGGCTCAGCTCGTGTACTTCACAACTTATCCTAGACGGGGGACAGCGAGGTCGGATTGGTGGGCAGTATGCAAGACTAAAGCTAGAAATACCTTTGACATTGACGAAATAGCTTATCAGGAGGACGATCTACCTCTTGTAACAAATATTGTAGATGTGGACTCAACGGAAGTTACTCATTACACGAGTAATAATGTAGAAGATGTAGAATTATCCGAAGAGGACGACGAAGTAGATAAAAGTAAAGACGAGGAAGAGGAAGAGCAGGACGACGAAGGCGAACAAGATGAATTTTCTGAAGATGATTGAAAATAAAAAATATTGCATGTAGAATGTAACTATATTTGGACTGTAAATATTGCATGTAGAAGTAGATGTTGACATTAACGAATATATTTATTATATTTTGACTATATAATGCTTTGAGATATGTATCACATTTCGACTGTAGAATGTAGTATATATTTGTGTTTCTCTATATTCATCATATGTTGTTATCAGATATGACAGAACAACGCGGAGGATTCGACAGGTCCCGAGGTAGACATAGTCCCACTCCGGTACTGCCTACTGTTGGTTCCGGATCATCGTCGCCCAGTACTCCAGTATATCAATCAGTCACATCTCCGACTGCGACGACGTTGCGTGGCATCACTCCTGGGACGAGTAGTTCCAGGCGTGATAGTACTCCCTCGTCCAGCGTTCCTCCTGCTGACGGAACCATGGAGACAGATGAGCATATAGAGGAGGTCATGCCGACGTTGTCCCAGCATCAGCAAGATCCTCCATGCGCACCACCGGAGGAGACGAGGACAGAGATTTGGGCCGACGGTACAAAGTAAGTCAATTAAATGGTTTAGTATATATTTGTGTTTCTCTTTATTCATCGTATATTGACTTTTTTAGTAATCTAAATTATTATCTCTGTATAGATATCGTCCATCGTCGGTTCAGAGATGCCTGGGCCAATTTCTGAGGAACAACTACGGTGGCCCTTGGATCAACTACTCTGAGGCTCCGGAGGAGAGAAAGGTGTTCTGGTTTGCTCACTTCCAGGTAAAAGTATATTAAATAAATCCTCTAATTTATGCATATTCGTGATGCTAACTTAATGAATTATTTATTGTAGCAAACGTATTTTTATCCTCCGCACCGGGCCGAGTTGATCGAGCGGCTCTTTCCTACCATTGTCGCCAAGCTTATCCGAGATGCTCTGGATGACCAGAAGGCACGTGATCGTGCTGGAAAACCGATCCAAGGTTGGATCACGCCTGAGCAGTGGACTGCGATGAGGGCTAGATTCGACGATCCGAGCTACAAGGAAAGGTCTAAGAAGGTCAAGGCGGCTAGGCAGAATGCTGCCAAGTGGTGTGGTGGCTCGATTCCGATGACAGAATATTTCCGTCGTTTGGTATATTTTTTCTTTTAAAATATATTATTTTAATATAAGTACCATAAAATAGTACTTAGAAAAAATATTTAAGTTTAGTAATAAATAATATATTTTTAACAGGTACAGAGGGGTGAGGATGCAAACATGGTGACTGTCTTCTTGGCTACCCATCGCAAGGATGAAAATCTCATTGATGAGAGGGCCTCACAGACCTATGTAAGTATTACTTTACTTTGTGTTTATTTTAATATAACTTAGGCAAGTATTGAGTTTCCAAATCTTTTCTAGGCCGAGAATCTTAGGCTTCGTGAGCGGGCGACTGCTAGTGCACCTACACCTGGAGAGCCTGGTGCTTCGTCGCAGCCCGGTCCATCTCCGTCGGTGGATGACCTGTGGGTGACCGCAGCTGGTGGTTTCCAGAGGGGTACGTACTACGGTACGGGCTCCTATGGCGCCCTGGTTACGACGCAGTCATCTAGGGCCTCCCCGACAGCTGCGCATTCCACACACCCCTCGCAGTCGCAGCCCTCGCAGTCGTCGGCCAGAGTCCAGGAGGCCGTCCAGGAGGCCGTTGACCGTCAGATTGCGTCTCTCCGTGACGACTTGCTGCGAAGTATGAAGGACCAGTCCCGGTCCCAGCCGCAGGCGGACGATCCGATGCTCATCGCACGATTGGATATGCTCGACCGTAGCATGACGGAGCTACGGGAATTGACAAATGATATTAGAGCCTCCAATGATCGCAACATCATGGAGCTGCAGGCGTCACAACTATCGATGGGCGAGAAGCTGACGAGGATACAGGATTCAATGGGTGATAGCAGTACGAGGCTGTTATCTACCCTGGATTCTTACAACCAGCGACTCGCAGACTTGGAGCGGGCACGACCTCCACCGACGTCACTGCCTTCTCCATCGACATCGGTATCGATTCCACGGGACGAGTATGAGGAGTTCTAATCCTTCAAGCGCCGGTGGTCAGCCTCCTGCAGATCCGTAGTAGTATAGTTATTTTCATTATTATTTAGGATGCGATTGTATATTATGAATTATTGATACTTCAACAATAGACATGATGTATGATGCTTCTTGTGGTCTTTAATTTTTTAGTTAATTTAATTGGATTATATAGTTATCCACATTTAATTGGATTGATAATTCTTGTGGTCTTTAATTTAATTGGATTATATAGTTAACTAGATTGAATCATATTGGTGTGTATGATGAAGATGATGTAAAACTGCAGGGAATCACCAATGTTTGCTTCTAGACACTTTTTTTTTTAAATTAGCGACGTTATTAGCGACGTTTAGCGACGTTAAGTTACGTCGCTAAATACGTCGCTATTTAGCGATGCTGTAAAAAGTCGCTAATGACGTCGCTAATGACGTCGCTATACGTCGCCAATTGCTGACATGGCAGTATAGCCAGGTCATTAAAGATGTCGGTGTAACGTCGCGATAGACGTCGCTAATCAGCGACGTTTAGCGACTTTACTAAATGTCGCTTTTTAGTGACTTGGCATTGCAAAATGTCGCTAAATTTAGCGACACATTAAAGTCGCTAAAAAATGTCGGCATAGCGACGTTTAGCGACGTTTTTTGTTTTAGCGACTTGGTTTTTTCTGACTGCTTTAAAACGTCGCTAATTACGTCGCTAAACCAAATTAGCGACAATTTTTGGTTATTTAGCGACGTTTTTAGACGTCGCTAATTTGAATTTTTCTGGTAGTGGGTTGTATTGGCATGCAACAAGTGACCGGTGAACACCTACCCGATACTTGTCTATACCTTAACCCAAACATATGCCTGCAGACCCTAACTAAGTCTGCAACCTCTGATACTTTGCACTTATTCTGCAGTGGCTAAATCTTCCCTTCACTTAGTTGTTTCCAACTGCTCTTAGCTACTGCCATGGCTCACAGCAGTGCTTGTTGCTGCCTTGCCATTGCTCAAGCATGCATGTGTTTGATGCTGCTCAAGTGTGCACCAACACTCTCCCATTGCAGAAGATGATAGGAACTAATCCCCTCTTCACAGTGCCAACCCGACACTACTGCAACACATTGCCAGCTTGCCTAATGCACTAGGCCAAACTAAATTGAGTTCTGTTCCTGAAGCCTCATAGTTCAGTAGTGACACCCACACACAACTCGACTCTTCTACCCTCTCCCACATCAAGCACAGCTAGAAGACACTATGAACACCAATATAGATAACAGTAGCTATATACCTATCTATATATATATATATATCGAGATACACCTATATATGCATACACTCTCTTATATACAAATAGATAATACACCAATTTACATATACATATCATATGATACTCTAAGGCATAAACAGACACACACACACAACCACTAGTCCAATTCACAAACATTTGGTGTGCAACACCAAGATACTCTAGGATACATCCTCCATACACTACACCACCATGATACCAACCCTCAATTCACATGGACACATCCAATAGATCAAATATTGTGTGTGTGTTAGTGTGTGTGTGTGTGTGTCGTTCCTGTGTCAGTGTCAGTGTCAGTGTGAGTGTGAGTGTGTGTGTGTGTGTGTGTGTGTCTGCATCTGTGTGTGTGTGTCGTGTGTGTCATGTGCGTCTGTCAGTGTCTATGTGTGTGTGTCGTGTCTGTGTGCGTGTGTCATGTCTGTCAAGTGTGTCTTGTGTCAGTGTCACATGAGAGAGAGAGAGAGAGATTACCTAGAGCTCGAGGAGGAGGAGAGGGATGCCGGAGTAGCCGCAGCCGTGGAGAGCCGGTCGCCGGAGAGGGGGGGGCGGGGGAAATCGAAAAGTTTTAAATTTTTCGACAGATGGAGGAAAAGAAAATTGAGCCCTAATTAACCAAAATTTAGCGACGTTTAGCGACGTCAAATAAAAACATCGCTAAAATAAAAATTAGCGACGTCAAAGACGTCGCTAAATACGTTGCTAAATATTTTTGATACATACGTCGCTAATTACGACGCTAAACGTCGCTAAATCAGATATATTAGCGATATTTAGCAACCTTAATTGAACTTATAGCAATTAATCTTTTAAAATCTTAATAAAAGTCGCTAAACGTCGCTAAATATCGCCATTTAGCGACGTCTAGCGACATTTTTTATGGAGTCGCTAATTTAGCGACATTTTTACTTGGAGTCGCTAAAATACGTCGTTAATCCCATTTTTTCTAGTAGTGGCAGGGAGAAGGCATTATTTGTGGAGCTATGGTGGAAGACAAGGAGTTGTCGTATCCGTTGATAACAGAGTTCTTGGATGCGTTTCCTGAGGAATTGCCAAGATTGCCGCCAAATCGAGATGTTAAATTTTTTATAGACTTCGTGCCAGGTGCAGAACCAATTTTGCAGCATGTCTATAGAGTAAACAACAGCGAGCTGGTCGAGTTGAAGAAGCAGGTGGACGAATTGCAGGATAAGGGGTTTATCAGATCGAGTTCTTCACCATGGGGAGCCCCGATATTGTTTGTACCGAAGAAGGATGAATTGGTGTGCATGTGCATTGATTACAGGGCTTTGAATAATCTCACTATCAAGAATAAGTATCCTTTACCACGGATTGATGATCTATTTGATCAGTTGAGTGGTGCGAAGGTGTTTTCTAAGATATATTTGAGATCAGACTACCATCTGGTAAAGGTGAAGCCAGCGGACATACCGAAGACTGCTTTTAGAACTCGGTATGGTCAGTACGAGTTTATGTTGATGCCGTTTGGTTTGACTAATGCACCGGCGGTATTTATGAACTTGATGAACAAGGTGTTCCACCAGTACCTTGACAAGTTCGTGGTGGTGTTCATTGACGACATACTCATATACTCAAGGACACCGGAAGAGCATGAGGAGCATTTGAGGATTGTGTTGGATGTACTGAGGAAGAAGAAGCTGTATGGGAAGTTGTCCAAATGTAAGTTTTTCTTGGACAAAGTAGAGTTCTTGGGGCATATTGTGACTGGTGATGGTATTTCAGTAGATCCGAAGAAGATTTTAGCAGTGGAATCTTGGAAGACTCCGAGTTCGGTAGCAGATATCAGGAGTTTCTTGGGATTGGCAGGCTACTATAGGAAGTTTGTGCAAGATTTTTTGAGGATTGCCGAACCGATGACCAGACTCACAAGGAAGGATGTAGAGTTTGTTTGGATAGAGGATTGGCAGGTTGCTTTTGAGGAGTTGAAGAAGAGGTTGACGTTTGCTCCTATTTTGACGTTGCCATCAGGGTCCGGAGGTTTCTCTATTTATAGTGATGCATCGGGGAAGGGTTTGGGTTGTGTTCTTCAGCAGCATGGGAAAGTGATTGCCTATGGATCCAGGCAATTGTGCCCTCATGAAAAGAACTATCCTACACATAATTTGGAGTTGGAAGCCGTCATATTCGCCCTAAAGTTGTGGAAACATTATTTGTACGGAGAGCGTGTGGAGATCTTCACAGACCACAAAAGCTTGAAGTACGTCTTCACGCAGAAGGAGTTGAACATGAGGCAGCGTTGGTGGTTGGAACTGATGAAGGATTTTGATATCTCTTTGCAATATCATCCTGGGAAAGCCAATGTAGCTGCTGATGCTTTGAGCAGGTATCCGGTAGCTATGTTCTTGACATAGGATCGATATTTGTTGGAGGACTTGGAGAGCTTGGGCATTGAGGTAATTATTCCTTGTGGTGCTATGCAGATGTGGGGATTGTAGATACACTCAAATTTGATGGACAGGATCAAGGCAGCACAGTATGATGATGTATCTCTGAGGAGTATCAGAGCTCAGGTGAGAGCAGGATTGGAGGATGATTTCACTATTACAGAGGATGGATCTTTGAGGCATGGAGTTATATTGTGTGTGCCTAGTGGGGAGTTGCGAGAGAAGGTGTTGCAGGAAGAGCATCGCTCTTAGTATTTCATGCATCCAGGTGCTAACAAGATGTATCGGGATATGCGAGAGAGTGTGTGGTGGTATAGCATGAAGAGGAAAGTGGCACAGTTTGTATCCAGATGCTTAGTGTGCCAGCAGGTGAAGGTCGAGAGGCAGAGGCCAGGAGGTTTACTTCAGCCATTATCCATTCCAGAGTGGAAGTGGAAACACATTACTATGGATTTTGTGTCCGGACTTCCACGATCTCCAGGAGGAAAAGACGCGATTTGGGTCATTTTTGATAGGTTGACCAAGTCGGCCCACTTTTTGCCTTTCAAAGTGGGTTTGTCTACGGAGAAGCTGGCAGAGATGTATGTGAGGCAGATCGTTAGGATACATGGAGTTTCCGTCAACATAGTCTCAGATCGGGATAATCGTTTCACTTCTTATTTCTGGAGGAGTTTGCAGGAGAGTTTGGGCACTCAGCTCAAGTTCAGTATTGCATATCATCCCCAGACAGATGGGCAGTCAGAGAGGACTATTCAGACTCTCGAGGATATGTTGCGCACTTGTGTACTATATTTTGGGGGTTCTTGGGAGGATCATCTCCATTTGGTAGAGTTTGCTTACAACAACAGTTACCAGGCCAGTATAGAGATGTCACCTTTTGAAGCTCTGTATGGCCGGAGGTGTCGTACTCCTTTATCTTGGGACAATGTTGGAGATAGAGTTTTGCTTGGGCCAGAGATGGTTGTGGATGCAGCTGAGAAGGTTCAGTTGATCAGAGATAGACTTCGAGTGGCGCAGGACAGACAGCGGCATTGGGTCGATAGCCATCGGAGACCTTTGGAGTTTGAGGTATAGTTTAGATTTTGTTTGTGCTTGTTCTTATTTGTTATAGATTAAGTTCTTAAGGTAGTATTTTGTTCTAGGTGGGTGGTTTGGTGTTTATGAGGATTTCTTCGACACGAGGTACGATTCGCTTCGGTGGAGGCGGAAAGCTTAGTCCGCGATTCATCGGACCTTTCACTATTCTAGAGAGGGTCGGTGCAGTTGCTTATAGACTAGACTTGCCACCTGCATTGGAGGGAGTGCACAATGTGTTTTATGTGTCACAGTTAAGACAATATGTGGCAGATCCTAGTCATATATTGGATCACTCGGAGATAGAGGTGGGCCCTACTCTTAGCTATCCAGAGCAGCTAGTTGAGATTCTGGATCGGAGAGAGAAGGTGCTGGGGAACCAGACTATTCTTTTGGTGCACGTCACATGGAGGCATCACTCTCCGAAGGAGTCTACCTGGGAGAGAGAGGATAAAATGCGAGAGCGTTATCCATATTTGTTTGTATCTTGAGGTATCTTATTTCTAGTTATATTCTGTTCATTGTTATGTTCTTCCATAGTTAGTTGTGATTCTTTAGTTCTGTTTTGTTATTTCTGGGGGTAGTTTTTATCTTTAAATTTCGGGGATAAAATTATTTTTAAGGAGGGTAGACTTGTCACTACCACATTTTCTAGAAAAGGGTATTTTAGTTATTTTCTATTTAATTAAATATTGTGCATGGTAAATAATTATTTGTTATATTATTTAATTATTGTTAGATGTTATTTATTTAATTTGGACTTGTGTTAGTGGACCTAACTAGTTTAGTTTGGACCCATGGACCAACATGAATTAATTAATTAGACTTAGCCTATTTATAAAACCCATTGTTAGGGAGATAGATTAAATTAATTAAATCATTAGACTTGAAGCTTTCTTCCTTAATTATTTCTTCATGAGAGGCCCCAAGGGGTATATTGGGCATTTTATAATTACTTGAGGGAGAGGAAAGGGCCGGCCTATATAAAAAGAGGGAAAAAATTCTCTCTCCTCTTTTTTATTCCAAATCTAGATTTAGAATTTTCCACTACCAAATTTCCTTCATTCCCATTTCATTTCCCTACCAAATTTATTACAATTCCTTCCCAAATCACCATTAGAGACTTGAGAAGCAAGGATCTAGAAGAAGGAAGCAAGGATCTATAAAGAGGAGCAAGGATCTACAATTTGGAGGCAATTTTATCTCAATTGGAGGTTTCATTGGGAATCCATCTCCCAATAGGTATAATTCAATTTTTCCTTTTAAAATAGCTTCTAAATTTGCGATTTAACCATGAATAATCAACCCATATGTATGTACTACCCATAGGATTTGGTTTTGTGTTCATAGGAGATCTATGGAGAAAGTTATGATGCTTTTTGTGTCAATTTTAGGAGAATTCCGGGATTGACATTTGTTGTGTGTGTTAATTAATCCTATAGATCAATTTGGCATATGGTTATGTGTTTGGGGCTAGTGTCATGTCCACAATTGGGTACGTGTAGGTCGTATCCCAATAATTTGGTGATACGTGTTGTTTTGGGGGTTTATCCTCCGACACGGGACTTTGTACATATCGTATTTTGACACGGACACATAGATCTATATTTGACACTTTGTTTTGTTCATAAATATTATATGTGACTTGCTTGTGTCCTTCGGGGTACAATTGGATGCATGGGGGACTCGTGTCGCATCCGTATCCTAGATCTAGTGGGATATGGTGTGATACTCTCCATTTGTTGTGTGTTTATGTGTAGATCTAATTAATTGTGCTTTAATTCTTGAATTATAATTATGTATATATATGTAGATATTATATATGTACTATAGTGTATTTATTATGGTGTTTGTTGTAGCATAGATCTATGTATTATATATGTACCAATAGAATAAATATATATGTAGCTTTCTTCTACATGCATTAAAATATATGTTATAATATAAAATATATGAATATATTTTATATAATATATATATGTATGTTAAATTAAGTAATTAGAATATGATTATGTATATATATATGTATGGACGTATATTTATTACATATTTATGTATGTGTGCATTTGACTATGTTGTAATATGTACATTAATATATAGGAGGTGTATTATAGCTATTGGTATTTATATATATAGATATATATATTATATATGTATTTGAGTTATATATATAGATATATATTTATTTATTTGGTTTATATATATATATATATATATATATATATATATATATATATATATATATATTTATATATATATAGGTTATATATATATATATTACTGTTTTTAGCGACAGCAGGAATTAAAGACAGAGCTGCTGTCATTAATAGCCGAGGAATAGCAGCAGCAGCCGCTGTAATAGTGGCAGCGACAATTAATGACAGAGCTACTGTCATTAAATAGCAGTAGCAGCGGTGGGAATTGCAACAGCAGCGACGAAGGGTATGGTGACGGTTGAAAACCGTCACCAAAGCAGAGGCAACAGTGCAGAAATACAGCAGCAGTAGCGACGGCAGTTCAGTGACAGCCAGAACTGTCAATGAAAGTCTAATATCTGAATATCAGTGTTTTTTAGCACTGCTTTCTGTGACAGTTAGGCAGATTATTAGTATATTGTGTTTATATCTTATATTTATATATATGTATATATATATATATATATATATTAATATTGAGATATAATACTATTATTGCTATATTTCTTAATTGTATAATATTAGTATATATTATATATTATATATTATATATGAGGGTAATTACTATATCAAGGTATTGAGTATTACCTTGTCGAAACCAAGGTAAGTGGGATACTCAAGATACGGGTTTGGGTATCAAGTTTGTGACTTTGTGGAGATACCAAGTTGGTTCAAAACCATGGTTCCTATTTTAATGTGTAATTAATATTCTATATTATTATACAAATATTTGATATATATGTATTGTGAGGTTTACCTTAGAAATTACGTATCCGTAGATACGGTATCCTAATATTTTAGGATGTATTTTTTATGGCTTAGATTTTAATATCTTGATCCAAGATTTTTGTGTTAGACTTGTGCAACCTAAAAATAGAAAGTTGACCTTGGTTTGACCATAGTTGACCATAGTTGACTTTTGACTTATAATTGACTTATTGACCTAGAAGTTGACTAGTTTAACTTATTCTCTTTTCAGGACCTTATATTGATGTTGTATTCCATATCTAGGTCTTCGAGGCACCGAGTCAGACATTTGTGAGACTATTCATTGGACTTCAGGCGAGTACATTCTCTGATAGTTTCTCATTTACGATATCCTCTATGTTCATTGTATCTAGTGTAGATATTCATGTTCTCTCGACACTATGGTTACACGGATTGGTATATCCAGATCTCGTCATGAGATATTATTCCTTGGTATATGGTGTATATGGTACAAGTATTATTTTATTGGTTATCTTGTACATGTACAGACACTGATTCTCGGGAAGAGTCGCTATCTTCTTGGGAAATCTCGTGCCATAGCATACCGTGGTTGGATCTATTATACCAGTCGGGGGTGAGGAGTATTAGTATAGATGTGTGATCAATATCCCTATTGTATCAAGTATTAATTACTGAATAGTATTGATCATACACCGCACGTATGATTAGCCAGGCCGTATTGCATCTTGCCCAAGCCGATCACATGTTAAGCTAGTACTCACACACTTAGTCATTAGTATTCTTATTTTATTGGTATATTGTTCATTATTGTATTTATTTCTAGTATTTCCTTATTGTATATATATCTCTTGTATCTATTGTGCATCTTCTTTATCCACAGCTATTTACTGTTACATAGTTTTTATCATTGATTAGAACTGCCGTTAGAGATGTACTCTGCTCCTTTCCTGACTGGATATATTTTTCCAGATGACACTGAGGAGTAGTACCCTACCTATTATGGAACCACGATGTTGTGGGTTTAGATTCTGAGACCCTGGCTCAGGAGGGACTTATCCCAACTGAGACAGTTGACCCTGGAGTTGTAGCTTCGTAGTATTCTTTGTACTGGATTTGTCTCCAGCTTATTCTGTTATTCTTCAGACTCATTAATGTATTATTTTATCTGATTCGTGCTCATTTCTATCTTAGTTCTATGATAGAGTATACTATCATTATTAGTGTTTTATTATATTGTTAGATAGTTTATCTAGACAACGTTCTACCACCGATTATGCGGTGTAGGCTGGGTGTTGTTTCCGACTAGTACCCTTACACCGGGTGCGGATCATGACAGCCGCATCCGTGCAAGGCCGTGGTCTATGCAGTGATTATAATTCGTCTAGCAAAATCATCCAAATTTAATATTACCGTTCGATAAATCCATAATCTACTTCTATCATTCCTCGAGCAACTAAGTTTCAAATATTCAAGCCCAAGTCTATTTCATCTTTTAATACGTTCCATTCATCGAGTTCGTTTGGAATAATCACTTAACATGTTCCCATGAGTTCGAATATCCCCGTTGTACATAAAATTACTACGCCGACGCTCCCGCAGTGTAATCGTTCTCGCTGGGACTGATTTCGAAGGTTATCTTTTCGAACTAGATTTCAAGAATGTTCTTACATACTCCAAGCCAAATCCATTATCACTTACTCTTTCATCGAACCACAAGATTCACTCTCGGGCTAACTTCTATTCGAGCGATATTGTATTCAAGTTTAATCCATTTGTTTCAATCTGAAGTCGCTCGTATGATCCTCCAAGTTTTCCTTAACTAAGGTATCGATTTCTATTTTTACGAATCCCCATTCGATATATGCCCTATCATTTATTTAAGACATTTTTAAATCATTCAATCCGACTATCGCACTAGATCTATGAATCCATTTGGATATTTCTAAATGATCCATATATCACTCAGAATCGAGTTACCCAATTAAATCATCAATCGTGTTCGCATCAATCGCTAGCATATTCACTAAATTTTTCTTAGAATTCCTCCACGATACTTAAGCATCGTCTGATAAGTCTTAGTCTCGTATATATTCTGTTGATAGTCATCCAAGTAAATCATATTCGATTTGTATCTTCCGACAAGAAATACCATTTGAGCTACTTTCCAAAATTCAAGCACGATTCTCTATGTTTGCCTAAGCGATAATCTGATAATGTTTCTATCGGTTGCCATTCTAAGTCAGACTTGTCACTTATCTGAACGATATCCCAGTCTCGTTATAACTTAGCTTGCACCAAAAGGGTCTTGGCACACGATACTCAACATAACTTAGCTAAAAGGTTGTGTGTATAGCTAACCGTTTGAACGATATTCTATTTCGTATACTAACCAGCTAGTGTTTACGTATAGGTATTCGGGTTCGCATATAACTTGCAATTCTAGCACGAGTCTATTCTAACCAAGCCTAATACAGGTCGGCACAAAGGCCTTTGTAATATAATTTCGTACACGCAATCTTAGCATTCATATGCACTTTTTGAAAGTATTAGACTCATTATTAGGAACATTGTGATGGGACATTGAGAGAGTGCGTATGAACATAACCCACGAATGAGCTTTCGAAACTGAGAAATTGAAACAAAGTCTAAAGACATAAAGCCATGCTTTGATACCAATATGTCATGCCCCGATCTCCCATAGGAAATCGGTCGTTCCCGCTGGGCCCTTTTGGTGCTAGTGCTCCAGCGGGACGATAGCTTGAGCCATATGGGCGTGATACCGCATAAGCGTAAGTCGCACCCGTGCAAGGTTGTGGTCCATGCAGGCGGTAAGAGGTCTAAGCCACAGAGTCGCACAGATTGCCCGAGTGCAGCAGAATAATAAATGCACATGCGATTGGTAACAAGTTCATAGAGTCATCAATATTAGGTCCTGACCGAATGTTGCTCTCCGAGCTATCTTATCAAAATTCTTACTCAAATTGTCGTTCTGCAGTCCCCTAGTTCAGGAACTACCTTGGTGACCTAATGTTCCCGAATACTTTCATGTTCAAACTTACTCGAAATGACTAATTAATAGTCTCCCGGCCAAACGAAGTGAGTCTTGTTCCGAGTCATGATCTAGGCCATAGCACGAATCTATGAGATAAGCATTTCACATAAAGGTGAACACTATTCTTACTCAAATGAAGGTATACTTGAACCATAGACAGTACGACTTAGCACGAGTACGAAGGTGTCATTGAGTCATGACATAATCTCTAAGATGAGCAGTATACGCAGGTATAGCAGTGTACTACGAAGAGTACACAAAGCATAGCAGAGTCTACTTGAACGAAGTAAGTTAGCATGCGAGGGTCCAAGTTATAAGCCAAGTTTCATTTCCATGTTCTAACACAAGCAATGCAAGATGGAATTATTCCCTTAGCTAGGTGTGTTGTATTCTTTTGTAGCATGCAGGGGATGATTCACCTAGCGACTAGCATGTATTGTCCATATTTTAAGTATGTTGGCTAAGCAAAGACAAGTTCATATAGCCACACATCTTAGCGATGATTCGCCTCGGTCGAGCGATACTCCAAGCGAGCCGCTGAAAACCTAAGCCGAAACTCTTGAAGGGCCAAGTCTAAAAATCCTTTTGCGTCAAACGAGTATTCTCTCTAAGGAAAGCGGGTCGGGTCATTCCACCTTTGCCGTTTGAATCGGTTGTCCGTTTGCGCGGAATGGGTCATTACATCTTTTTCGATCAATTCAAAAAATAAAATTGATAAAATAAAGGTCAATTAGCAAAGGTGTAAACAATAACGCTGTAAAAGCATGTAATAGAGTATTTCCAGTATATTTGTGTCCATGTCTATGTTCTCGTGTCTAGTATCTCGTGTCTACGTGTCCAGCATCCTAAATTATGTATGCTTAATAATTAACCAAAATACGAATGAGGATTAGGTTAGAGCTTACCTTCGACGGAGGAGGAGGGGATCGGACGGAGCGTGGGCCGGAGAGGGGGGTCGAGGAGGGGGCGGATAGGGGGATCGAGGATAGGGGGCCGGAGAAGGGGGGTTCGAGGAGGGGGTAGAGGTGGACGACGGGTGGCAGAGAGGGGGGTTCAAGGAGGGGGTCGAGGAGAGGGGGGGTCGATGAGGGGGCGGAGGGGGACAGAGAGGGGGGGTTCGAGGAGGGGGGCGAGGAGCGGGAATCCAGAGGGAGTCGAGGAGGGGGGGGGTTCAAGGAGGGGGTCGAGGAGCCGGAGTGTCATCGCCGGAGAGGGGGGGTTCGAAGAGGAGGTCATCGGAGCTGGGGGGGGGTAATCGGAGCCAGGGGGAGGGGGTGTCGAGGCGAGAGGGAGAGAGAGTATCGAGAGAGAGAGAGGGAGAGAGAATGAGAGATTGAGAATGGGGAAAAATGAAACGCGCTCTGGAATATTAAGTTTTTGATGCGACGGATATTTTCGTCGCTATTCTGTCGCTAACGTAACAGCGACGGATTAGCGACGACTTGTTGACGGAAAATAATATAATTTGTTTACATAAATAAATTAGTCATAATTTTGTCGAAAGTTGGATGCTGACTCGGCGACGGATTATTTTTCGTCGTTGAGATCCGTCGCTATTTAACATTATATTTGTAGTGATATTTGGGCTCCAAAATTTACCAATTATATAATGGACCCCAACATGGCCTCCTCCCCCAAGGGACCCGTCCAATTTGTTTTTTTAAACAACAGTTGTTTTGAGCTATTAGAAAAAGACAGCAGCTTTATCTCATTGTCTAGCCCACGTGCAAAAAAAAAATATATTGAAAAAAACTAACAAAGGGCCTGCTAGGAAAGTAGGAAGTTCATGGATGCCAATTGCGATAATTGAAACCTAGCCCTAGGAAAAAGAAATGTGGTCACCCCTCATATCCTCCATCTCTCTGAAAAATTACTCCCAATGGTTCTTTTGTGTGGAAACGGTCCTCTCCCTCTCGCAACCGCGTCGCAGGTATTTCTCTAATTCTCTTCTTTAATTTTTAACGTCTCTTTTAGTTTCCCTTGTGAAGTTTATATAAATTTGAGTATTTGTTTGAATATTTGATTTATCATCTCTCTTTCTCTAAGTCTCTAAATAATATTTTCTAATAACTGATACATCTCTCTCTAAGTTTTTTGCTTCACTCGAGGCATGTCCGAATTTGAAATTTTATGTGTACATAATTGACAATTTTGTACATAAAAAAAAGCAATATTTTTTTCTTCTTATATTTAGTTTCTGTTATTTTGTTTCATCTTTTTAAATAAATTTGGGGCTTGGAGTTGCTTAATTTATTGAATCTTGCTAAAATTTTATGTGTATTCAAGATCTAATTATATTGTATTTTGGATTTATTGGATTTATAAAAAAATATAGAGGAATTAGGGCATCATTTATAGGACTTGTCGAGGGCTTCCAAAATGTTGGAGCTGGCCCGGATATCGAGTGGAGGTTAACTGGTGAAATTTTGTGACAAAATTTTAGTGAAGAAATTTATCTTTCAGTGACAAAATTGGCACTTTTAGTGACGAATTTAAGTGACAAATTGGACTTCTACTGACAATTTTTTTATATTTTTCATGTTCACGGAAACTCTGTTCTCCGAAAAAAATACAAATAAATACACCTTTTTGAAGGACGTAATTGGACTCAAATTAGAAATTCACTAACCTTTGTGTTGTTTGTGAAATTCAAGAGAAGTCTAATGCTTAATATACAATTTTCTATTTTGGATTCAATGGACTATAGTCTCGTTTGCATTTTGAATATATGAAATTGTAATTTTATACCTGGGATATGATCAATTAAACACGAATATCATATTATAATTTATATTATTTTTTACATATGTATTTATCTAAATTTAATTTATTTAGTGGTAATTTTGATTCAGCCATATATCTCACACTTCCTATTTTTTATTTTCTTGAAGTGTGAATCATCTAACATATCTCTTTATTGGTAGTTTTAAATTATGGCTTAACTTTTAGTGACAAAATTTTATGGAGTATTTTTATTTTGCACAATTTACTTCTGAATGGCGTAAATTTTTTATTTATATTTATTGATCTCGAATAGAGATTAACTGTTGAAATTTTAGTGACAAATTTTGTCTTTCGGTAATGAAATTGGATTTTCAGTGACAAAATTTGACTTTTAGTGACAAAATTTAGGGGCAAAATTGGACTTTTACTTACGTTTATTTTTTATATTTTTCATGTTCTCGGAAACATTGTCCTTTAAAAAAAAGTATGCCCTTTAGAAGGGCATTTTGGGGCTGACATTAGAATTTTTCTAAACTTTATGTCTTTTATACATTTAAAGAGAACTATGATGCTCTATATACAATTTTCTATTCAACAAATAAACAGAGGACAAAGACATTTAGGGCTACAAAGATATATAATTAAAATATCCAAAAAAATAACTAATTTTAAATATTCTTGTTTTTAATTAAATATTGTATTTTAACTGAATATTATGGACTTTTTAACAAACAACAAAATATTTTAAACTATTAGGCCATTAGCATGTTGCTACCTCGATTTAGTTTTAACCACTATATTTTTTTGTCAAAATATATTTAGGACAAGTCTTTCCCTAAATAGTGTTGTAAGGAGGACCAAAACTAAATTAGTTTGTTAGGATTCAAACTAATAATATGATTTTTATCCTTTTAGATTAGTTTAGATTCTTTTTTTTGTTTGTTATTGGGAGGCTAGTTTGGATGATGTTTTAGTTGAGGAGTTAAGATTCTTTTATCTTTATTGTTATTTGTTTGTTATTAGGAGGTAAGTTTGGAAAGGAAGCTTATTTTTTTAGAATTATTTTGTGTCATCTTATGGTTAAATGCATGGATATAAATAGAGCCAAAGACTTGTAGAATGAACACATAATGAATGAGAATAAAATCCATTATTAAACTTTGTTGTGAAACCTAAAATTCTTGCTTACGTTTTCGCCGAGTTTGGAAAAACATTCGAACAATCTTCCACAACTAAAGACTCTCTGAAGACGAGAAATCAAAGATGACATCGAATCGACTTCTTCAAAACACAAGTCAAATCCGGATCGAGTATTATGTTAGCAAGTGGCGTGTGCGGTCTTCTTCCACAACAAGGAGTTGTGTACCAGATTCTATGAAGTCCAAGTACGTGTTGACAACTTATCTGTCGTAGATGAAGTTTGCGCCTTTCTCGAAGACTTGTGGTAGAATCACACTCTTCTGGGTAAGTCGTGTGTACCAGATTCTATGAAGTCCAAGTACGTGTTGACAACTTATCTGTTGTAGATGAAGTTTGCGCCTTTCTCGAAGACTTGTGGTAGAATCACACTCTTCTGGGTAAGTCGTGCAAGTTATTTTCAAAACCAATAACAGATTCTATGAATTCCAAGTACGTGTTGACAACTTATCCGTCATAGACGAAGTTTGCGCCTTTCTCGAAGACTTGTGGAAGAATCACACTCTTCTGGGTAAGTCGCGTAAGTTATTTTCAAAACCAATAACAATAATTAAGTCTTCTTCCACTATTCCCTATTTAATCATTACAAAGGAATTGCTCACTAGTTTAATCTTCTGAAAACCTTAATTTTGATATTGGATTAGTTGAACTTAAGTTCCTGTCCTACGTCAAGTGTTAATTATTTCTCCTTTGTAGAAAATAAAATAAAATTCATAATATTAAAAAATAATTCCAACCTCATCCTTGGCTTGGGTTAGGGCATCCTTAAAGATTTACTTTGTTTTTTCTTTAGTTTGATATATGAATATTTTATCTTTTACAATTATAGAAAGAAATAGAGTGGATGATTCAATATCAATATATGAGTATATATATATATATATATATATGAGAGGCTAGTTCCTCTCTCTATTATTCTATCCGATGTGGGACTAAAATCCACTAATACTTTAATACCCTCCCTCAAGTTGGAGCATAGATGTCAATCATGTACAGCTTGTTACAATGAAACTGAACCCAAGGGTCTAAAAGAAACTTTGTGAAAATTCTATCTATCTGATCGTCGGTCCTCACATGGTAAAATTTTATTAATCCCTTTTGATATTCATCAAGGAAAAAGTGTCAGTCAATCTCAATATATTTTTTTTCAAGAAATACGGGATTGGTGGCAATATAGATAGCTGACTGACTATCACACCATATATCTGCAGCGTCAGATCCTGTTTTATCTTCTTCCAGCTCCTTTAGAAGATGCTGCAGATATAACACCTCTGTTGTGCCTTGAGCAATAGCTCGGTACTCCGCTTCTGAACTTGATCCCGAGACCACACTCTGCTTCTTGCTCTTTCATGATACTAAATTACCGCCAATAAAAATTGAATAGCCAGATGTAGACCATCTAACCATACGACATGCAACCCAGTCTGTATTTGTAAAATATTCTAGATGAGTATATATGTCCATCATGCTCCATCCGAATTCCTTTTCTTGGATTTAGGGATAGATGGCGCAGGATTCTGAGAAATTTTAATCAATACGGAACTCGTGGAGAAGCCATAAAAATACTCATGACACTTACGGTAAAAGAAATATACGGGCGAGTCATGACCGCTAAGTAGTTGAGTTTTTCAACCACTTGATGATACTGGTCCGGATTAGTCATATATGTGTCCCTTCATCGGGAAGTAACTTTAATCATGGGTCCATGGATGAGATTGCTCCTTTATCTTGTATTATTCCTGCATTAGTTAGGATGTCCAGCATATATTTTCTCTGAGATATTATAATATGCTTTTTACCCCATGTGATCTCAATGCCCAAGAAGTAATTCAATGCTCCCATGTCCTTAGTCGGAAACTGTTCACCTAGAAACTTCTTCAGCCCTGCAATACCCTAACTGCCATCTCCCGTAATCACAATGTTATCAACGTAGACACCAAGTAGTATCCTTCCAGCTGATGTATGTCGGTAAAATAATGAATGGTCCTTCTTCGATTAACACATGCCAAACTAAGTAACAAAATTTGTAAATCGACCAAACCAAGCACGAGGTGATTGTTTGAGACAACAGAGGGCCTTCTATAGATAACATACAGTATCCTCCCTTGCAACAAACCTAGGAGGTTGCATCACATACACTACTTCTTCTTCAAGGTCCCCATGAAGAAAGGCATTCTTCACATCTAACTGCATGAGGGGCCAATCATACCGGATGGCTAATGCGGTAAGCACTCGCACATAAGTCATCCTGGCAGCTGGGGAGAATGTCCTAAAATAATCTTATTCGTATGTTTGAGAATATCCTTTAGCCACAAATCAAGTTTTCAGACGATTAAGAGTTCTATCTGGTTTTACCTTGATTGTAAACACCCACTTGCAACCGACCGCCTTCTTGTCCGTAGGCAAATCCACCAAGTCCTACGTATGGTTATATCGAAGCGTATCTTCTCTTATATAGATGTGCACCAACTAGGATGTTTGAGTCCTTTATCCGCTGAATTAGGAATCTAAATCCCATCAATAGTTGCCACCAAGGACTGAGTCTGACTCGCGAGCCCGTTGTAGTGCCAACAACTCAAAGGATGGTCGCGGTATGCCCGACGGGGTTGAGCCTATATAACAGGCGGTGGTGAATCAGTGAAGCTGGAGGAGGACGACGGCCGATGGCACCATCGGTAATGTTTATTGTCGGAACTGGTGAATCAGTGGAGCTGGAGGAGGAGGATGGCACGATGGCTGGGGGCACCATTAGTGATGCTTGTTCTATCGGAGTTTGTGAGACTAGCGACGCCGGTTCTGATTGGGCTGATATTTGTGGACCATCTGACCGGGAGACTAGCTCGGTAGGGAGGGCACCCTTACGAGGGGCTATTTTGTTTGAACTAGAAACAACAAAAAATTCTTTTCTGGGTAAACCTTGTAAACATAATTTGAAGTTGGTTGGAGTGGAGGAAAGTCAGTTTCAACAAAAGTAATAACTTTCAACAAAAGTAACATCCCGAGACATAAAATACCTCTTCAGAGTTGGAGAAAAACAACGATACCCGTTTTGATCTTTTGGATACCCAAGAAAAATATATTTTATTTTCTTCATATCCAACTTAGAAAGAGTAGGTCGAGTATCCCGAACATAACACAAGCAGCGAAAAATTTTGAGGGGTAGAGAAAATGGCTCACGATTGGGATATAACCAAGAAAATGGAGTATTACCATTAAAAATAGAAGATGGTATCCGATTGATTAGGTAACAGGCTGTAAGGACTTCATCTGACCATTTTTTTAGGAGTATGTGCTTGAAACATAAGAGCGCGCATTATTTCCAAAAGGTGGCGATTCTTGCGTTCAACCACACCATTTTATTGTGGTGTGTAAGAACGAAATATTTGGTGGATGATATCATATCTAGCCAGATGAGAATTGAACTCTTGACCTAACAGACAGTGCAACTCAAATGGGTCAAGTTTTACTCCGGCACAGGCAACGAAATAATTCATGTCAAACAAGTACAAGCCTCCAGCCACATACTCCCTACCGATAGTCCTCCAAGTCTTTAGGTCCTGAAAAATACAACCATCTGAAAAAATATTATGGAATATTGTAAGTCACGAGTAATTCTACTAATGGAAAAGAGACCGAACGGATTGCCAGGTGTGTATAAAACTGATCTGAGTGATAGATCAGGAGAAAAACGGATTTTTCTTTTCTACGAACCCTCAGGGAACTGCTATTTGCAACAGTATATTTGATACATGACTGACAGATATATAATCACACAACATACCTGAATTACCAGTCATGTGATCAGTTGCACCTAAATCGGTCAGCCACTGCTTTGACTTGGTCACACATGATGCTCAGTATCCGGCTGTGGATCCAGATATAGAGGCTTCACCATGACGCTGAGCTTAAAATTCAGTAAATCGGAATAGACCTCTATCGTCATTTGTACGGATATCCCATCAGGATTATCTGATGTAACATTAGCAGCAGGAACTTTAGAACACTGCCACTGGAAATGGCCTTGTTGACCACAATTGAAGCATATACGCAATCTTCCGCCATCACGATCGTCGTTGCCTCAGCCACCATCATAGCCAGCATTTCGTCTACCACGTCGACCACCACAACCTCCACAACATCCACGACATCTACCACGAGTCGCACCTATGTCATAAATCACATTTTTCATCAAACGCCATTGCAAGGACCTCCCACAACTCCTTCACCGAGTCCGTGTTCTGAACCATGTCCTCCGCTGATGGTTCTATCGAATTCATCAACTGTGTGAACAATCGACTGTCATCGGTCTTCCACTGCTCGTATGTGGCATCACTCACTGCTGGGGGTTGCCAGTCAGATATTTTGACAACTGTATTTCCCGAAGCGTCTTCTCAACCTTCTTGCGCTATGTCGATTAACCATCTGGTCCATCCATCCGTCTATCGACAAGTCGAACTGATAAAACCGTTGTGTCAGTGCCCAATGTCCCCGCCATTGTATTTTCGGCACCGGTGTTAGTAGCAATGCTATTCGCCTCTTTGTTCGTCATCCTTCAATGTTCTTGATTCGACTGTCGTTTGGTCTTCCCGTTCCGATAATCACATCAGCTCTTTCAATGCGCGATCAACATAGCCAGAACAGCTTGCTCAAGGAAAGCAGAGAATGATGGTGGATCGCACAAGCCATGACAGAGAAGCAACACAGGTTACTTTCATTTAGATCCTGATGTGGATACAAGGTCAGGAACATAGATTCACGCAAACCAAGATTTTCTCTCTGTTAACTCCTGATACCCTCGTCGAGAGTCAGAGGTTCATGTAAACAAATAATTTGTGTACCCTCTGAGTATGCTCTCTAATCTCAGAACCCACGTTGAGATCGAAATCAGAGGATCACACAAGAGTTCCTCTCTGATTATCCATGACCTAACAAACAACTAGCCTATATCGATGTACGAAGAGGACAAGGTCGGCAGCAAGGGTGCTTCCACTCGGGCAAAGGAAGATGGGGGGGGAGGGGGGCTTCCACTCGAGTAGAGGGTGGCCGGGGGGGAGGGGGTCGGGTGAGAGGGGGAGGAGGGGTTTATAATTTATTTTTTATTTTCTTATATGGATAAAAAATTTAGAGTTTTGGCTCTGATACCATGTAGAAATGAATAGATTGGATGATTCATTATCAATAAAGAAGTACATATATATAGGAGAGGCTAGCTCCTCTCTCTATTATTATATCCGATGTGGGACTAAAGTCCACTAGAACTTTAACAACAGCTATATTTAAGATTGAATGAATCTACAATAGTTCAAAATATTTAGTTGCTAATAGAAAAAACTCAGAACAACTAACTACAAAACCCTAAAAAGTTAGGATATCTAGTTGCAAGTCCTTATCAATTCGTACAAACTTTTTAGTTACAATTGATTTAATTGGCTAAGGACCTACAGATAAAATTGGTTAACAAAACCAATTAGTTTGTGGTTGTAGTACGTTCTAGTTATATAAATTACTGAAAGAACAGAATTAATTCAATGTGTTTGCACTCATTCTCGAAAGTGGGTCGAGTAACTGTGATGGATAAGGTTAGGCCCATTTAAGACTTCTTAAAATTGGCCCTGAATCACTAGTACTTAAAAAAAGACCAAGCTGGAATAATTGCTCGTGCAAAATGGATACTTGAGAGTGGTGGGAGTCAATTAAGAGCAAAATATCTGGGTAATGGGTAGAATGTGTGTTAGAGGATATAGAATCGAGAAAACAAAGATATACAATCAATAAAATTCCAAACATTGTCATGTTATTAGCCTTAGTTTTTTTTTCTGCATTCAATGACATGGTGGGAATGGATATGGAACCAGCAGTTAAACACCATTAACAAATCAAAAGAAATGTCGATAATTGAAAATAAAGCCCACACATGTAGATTATCACAATATCCAAAGAAAAAGAGCATAACAAAAATGCAACAATTTTTAGTTAGAAAATCTTAACAAGAGAAATCACTGGATAATATAATTCTAATCCTCAAAATCATTACTATTGAAATAGAAAACAACAACGACTCCTCTTCAAGTTTCTCCCAACAATCAAATATGATTACCACAACTACTCAAAATTAAGGAACGATTACAATATGAGAAATATGTTTACCGAAACGAAGAACACAATTTTGAGCCAATGTAGATCCCTTCGTACGAACTCCTTCCGGATCAAACCAAAGCTCTCCCATAAATCCTTCCCCTACTTTATTTGAAAGTATTGGGGTCTAGTCAGGATGTACAGGACCGAACTCGGTCCGAATTTGGTCCTGGCCAAGTTTGATCCGAACTCATTTTATTTCAAATAGAAGTCATTGGCAGGAACCAAACAAAGCGGTTCGATTAGGGCTGAACGAATTCTGGGTTTTAATCCGCATCGTTGGTTTTGTACGAATGACCATTATTGTTGCTGGGCTATTTTACAATTTCCTATGACCTAAAATAGAGTTTCTCAACCTATTTATATGAGTTGAGGGTGGAGGTACAACTACGGGAAATTCATGGTGTTCGTCCACATGAAATCTAAGATAAAGTCTATATTTTGCTCGTTAGGTTCATCATCCAAGACATAATGAAGAGAATATTAGTTCATGGAGTCGTCGTCTTTATTCAGGAAGATCACTAAGGGGTTGGGTGAGTGATTTTATTGTAATCATTGTGTTTCTTCTTAAGTTTGAATTTTTTGGCAAATGATTCAACATTGTTTTCTTCAATCTTGTATCTACAATTGAAGTTATAAATACTGAGATTTGTCCAGGTGACATAGTCATCGAAATAATGTGTCTTATCTATTTTGGCATTCTGGTAGGCGGGTGGTTAGTTATATCA
This sequence comes from Iris macrosiphon, assembly GCA_036927795.1. Lineage (NCBI taxonomy): Eukaryota > Viridiplantae > Streptophyta > Magnoliopsida > Asparagales > Iridaceae > Iris > Iris macrosiphon. The sequence goes on from JAYESA010000004.1 coordinate 151,438,075, forward strand.
AGTGGGTTGGCCTAGTTTCCACTGCGGTTAGTTTCAGATACGTGGAGTCAGAGCGTTGTATCGGTGCAACTGGTCCCAAGATCTGGTATCATAGCTCTCAGGTTCTCGAGAGGAAAGGTGCAACCATGTCTATGACACAGATGAACACACGTAAGATCACTCTCACAAGGGGTAATTAGGTAATTTAGAAGCCAAGGACGGAGGATCTACTCTGCTGCAAGAATTTACATGGTCTGTTGGAGGGCGATAATGCCAAGTCATCAGACAAAACTGCTAATTATTAGCTCAAAAGTCTATTGGATTATTTGCTAATGGCTGGGGAATTACGGTATTTCATAACGTGTCCATGGAGAGTTCGGCAAGGGCACTGTAGGAGAAGTTGTATTCGCTGTATGAATGAAAGACGGCTGGTAATAAGGCATTTCTTATTCATCAACTTATCAAAAGAAAGTACACCCTCGGTGGCACAATATCTGAACGACATTTAGGGTATCATCAATTAGCTGTCTACGTTGAAGAGGTAATTGATGATGAGCTTCAAACTCTACTGCTTTCGAGTTCTCTGTCGAAAAGTTCAGAGATATTGGTAGTATCGGTGAGCAACTCCGCACCTTATAGAGTTGTCACTATGGAGACAATAAAAAGTATTTTATTAAAGGAGTTCTAGAGTAAGCAATTTGTTGAATCTTCATAGGTGTTCTCTTTGGTTTTTTCTTACGGAAAGGGAAGACCCAAGTCACAGGAGAGGGCAGAAGAGATCTCATAATCTTGTGATTGTGGACCACAAGGAGGGCTAATATCACTATGGCGAAAGAGGTCATTTTAAAAGGAACTGAATGAAGCTCAAAGATAAGAAGACTAAAGTCAATGATGATCATGAAGATTTCACGGCTATAAAAAATCTCATCATCGCAACAACCGACATAGAGGAACATTATGACATGTGTCATGACGGCGATTGGATCTTGGACATGGGGGCGTCGTATGACATCACTCTGTAGTGAAGGATCATTACGTCATATCGAGACGGTATGTTTGGATGTATGAAGATGAGCAACAAAGGGACTAGTACAATTGTAGGCATCAGGGATATGCTCTTAACAATTGAGCGTGGCGAGAAGCTCATTCTCAAAGACATGCAATATAGCATACACAAAGTCCTGAGCGTTACACCAGGCATCTCAAAAATAAAAAAAATTATTCCAATATCATGTTAAATATTGGAAGGCTATCACTATATCAAAATTTGAGAATTATAATGAGAGTTATGTTTGGATCAGAAGTGCCAATACCACGTCCTGATACAACTTGTTGGGCATATGGAAGCGTTGCCAACCCACTTGAGATAACCAACCAATCTAACGAACATAAGCACAGATAAAGATAATTTATATGATGGTGACTAAGTCTCCGGGGTAAATTCCAACCTATATAACTTAGATAAAATTACAAGATTGACAAGAACCAATATTGAACCCTTTTTTCTAATAGTATCAACCCTTGCACCACACTCAAGAAGAAAAGACAGAGATTTTATAATTGAAATCACTCACCAAACCCTATATCAATTTTTCTGATCAAAGGCGATGACTCCTTGATCAGATCTCCTCCTTCTTCTATCTTGGATGGCGAGTTCTAAGTATAGGAACCTTAGGGGGTGAATAGGGTCAAGCTAATAAATCAAGCACAAACAATTAATAATAGGCAATTTAAAATATTAAGTGTACAAGAAGTAAAGTAATAAGAATACCGACACCCGATGTATCCTGGAATCCTCTTCGAGGCACTCTAGTCCCAAAAAATCTTGTCTGGCTTGAATCCACCATAATCAGAATAGTTAAACAACGAGTTTTGATTCGAAGACTCGTTGACTTCTTACACAAGACCTATGATCCGATGGCTCTCTAACTTCACACAAGCTTTGATCCGAAGGCTTGTACACTTCAACCTCTAACAATATGGTTTTGATCTCCTTACAACAAATATAAAGATCTAAATTTTATAACTCAAGAACACGCTAACACAATTTATGGATAGACAAATGAAAGCTTTCTTGGAGTGTTTGTGAATGGCCTTTGGTAGATTAGAAATTTTAGGCTTAAAAGGGCCAACCTTGAATTAAGGGGTTCAAGGCTTTATATAGGCCACAATAACGAAAGAGCATTAAAGAATCTTTCAGCCCATGGTCGAAAGATCCGTAAGTATTCTGTGGAATACCGTCGGATAATCCAACCCCGAGCAGTAACGACTATAAAATAGTCGTTGGGATCATCGATGGGACAAAATCAGACTGTTGGATTTATGACAGCCATAATTCGGATTATCCGATGGTGATCCGCGGATATCCGATGGATGATCCAAATGTTCACAGAAATACTTGACAAATGATCCGATTTCTTTTCAAAATTGATCTTTGGTTTTTTTTTCTTACCTTTCGATTTTTTTCATCCATCTCTTGTGTTTACAATTATTCCTAAGACTCATTGTCACGCCCCAGTCCCAAAATATGTAGGACTAGGAATACGTAAGCATGCCAGCCGTATGTATATGGCAACTCCAATATATAAAAACCATAACACATACATACGCTGTATTATGAATAATATTTCATAAGTGGTATATAATTATCACAAGTCACAAGGCATAACTAAATCTCATCCACAGAAATCATAAAGAAATAAATAACCAGTCAACTACATAACTGAATCAAGTATAAAATGCTTGTTAAGAACAAGTAGTTGGGTGGAGACAAATCCACTACCAAACTAGAATATAAGAGAAACAAAATAAGTACATCTGATGAACAAATAGGCTCAAAGAGAAGACCTCCTCGGAAAAGATTATAGTAGCAAGTCCAGATCCGTGCTCCTGTAAATAGTCATGATCGTCTACACCTGGAAAGGGACCAGGTCCTCAGAGGGAGGTAACAAGATACATAGAAGCATGCCAATAAAGTACTGAAAAATAAACATCCAAGGGTCGCCTAACCTTCTATGTGAATGCACTTTGAGAACAACTTTCTAACACGTGGGCTATCTGGCTAAAATAGGATTGGCATGATTCTCTCGGAGAATCAGTGGCCTAAAATGCATAACGTCTTTTGAAAGTCAGAGGCCGCCTGATAATAATAATATATAGGGGTCATCATGTCCGTGGATCTCCGACGGAGCGTACGGGTTACACAAGAAAAGTGCAAAGAAGCCCAAATGCCTGACTTGTTGTCCTTCCTACCCCAAGCTCTAAGCATATCATATCCATGACACGATGTGACCTCTAATAATTGCAAAGTCTTCTAATTATGTATATTCTATCAGCAGTTATCCCTATCGCACGTCCCATACGTATAGGTGGTCAACCCGTCACGCAAGTCCGTGTCCTACATGAGATTCACAATCGTGTAACAGATGTGTCATGGCCAATAAAACATAATGATGCCTCCAAATCATGTGGTGGTCTCGTAAAATTAGGTCGACATGCATAATATATTATAAAGACAAAAATACGATGGCATCGTCGTTGCACCCAAGTTATTCTTGGACGCGCAGTTTATATAGAAGTTGAAATATATGGACTAAATAACAAAAATAAAATGCATGCATCATATAGAATGTAAATCACAGTACAATGACAAGGTATACTTGCCAGGCAAGCAATCTGCGTAGTGTAAGCGTTCAGGCGTCAAGCACAAAGGATCAGAAACTATGGCCTCCGAATGAACTTCTTCGGATGCTAAAATAAATATCACCAACATTCCTAGAATAAGCAAGATAGTCGAAAAAGCCTACCTTTTCGTCCAATTTGGACACATGGGCAAAACAGTAATTTTGGGTCAAAGCGGATCCACATGTACCTTACACCGAAATGCGTACCAGAGGTAAAGATTTCTAAATGGGACAAATTATGGGTCAAACAAATTATAAACGTCGATACGAGCTCAATGGTATGTCCAATTTTGAATTCTGATGAGCCGATCACAAATTCGCCCTAAAATTCAACCATAAGGTCCGCGAATAGGCGACTTGGTCAAATGTCTCAGAATCGCATAAAACTTGGGTCACAGGACCAACGTGATACCACGAATCCAATGGCGCAAGTTTTGTCACATTCCGATGAGCGTACACAAAATGGGGTGATATTATGCAAAAGTTGTGATACGAGGACTTTTTACGGATACGGGTTGATTCCGACGCGCACACAAGTCCGAATCAGCTTCTGCGAAAGCCCACACGTCAGGATATACCATACGCGCCTTTTGGTATAATTGGTACATGACGAGACGGTCCCGTTTGGCGGGACGCACTCCGTATCTCAAAATTTCAGTTTTAATATATCAAGTTTTTGGTCGTTTTGGAGGCCGAATAATTTACCACATATAAAAAATTAATGAAAACTAAAAGAACAAAAAAATTATCGGTTATATTAAAAAGAAAACCCTTTAATTAGTTTTTGAAAATATTAAACAGGTTGGTGGCAAATTGGGTGTGAACATGGGGGTTTGGTGTTTAAATTCTGGACTGTTTTGGTCAGTTTTCTGGCCATTTTTTGGTCGAATTTTTGACCAATATAGGGCACAAAAACTCGTCCCGCTTGAATGAAAATCCTAGAGGGTTAGGTTGTGAACGTACACGGATAAACTGCTCGCAAAAAGAATCACAGATGAAGAAGATACGTCACCTTGAAGTATGGACGACGGGCGGTTGTGCACGCGTGCACGCGCACACGCGGACGCGGACCGCTGCTATTGTGGCCGCCCGCGGCGTCTGGGGCGGCGGCGACGGGCGGTCGACCGGAAGGGGACGGTCTCCGGAGGTCAGGCTAGGGTTAGGGTTAGGGTATTGTATATGTATATGTATATATATAAGGGAGAGGAAAAGATAGGGGAGAGAGGGGAGTTGGGTTTGCTGCGCGTGGGGTCTGGGCTCTGTGGGAATTATAATTAGGGGTAGGTGTAGTTATTAGAAGTTTTGTTAGTTTAGTTTTGTTTAGGGATTATGGAAAAGGTTAGGGTTAGTTTTATTATTCTTACTATTTTCTTTTTTTTTCTTTGTTTTTCTTTTTCCTTTTAATTCCTTTTCTTTCATTTTATTATTACTATTACAAATATTATTATTATTATTATTACTATTATTATTATTATTATCATTATCATCATCATTGTTATTATTATTATTATTACTAATATTACTATTATTATTTTTAATAACTATATATATATATATATATATTAACATATATATATATTTACATTTATAGATGATGTTAAAAATCCCAAAACTAATATTTGCACACAAAATAAATTCTAAAAAATTACTTTGTAAAGTTTTAATAAATACTACACTCAAAATATTTTATAAAATATTTTATAATTAATAGTTAGATATTTATTTAGTTATAAATAAAATAATTATATTATCTAATTAACTAGTAATTAATAAATGGTTATCCACGAAATAGGATAATAGTAAATAATATGCACATCTTACAAAAATTTTTTTTGCCTAGTTTGGCACGGAGAATTATGTGATGCTAATTGTAGAAAATTTGGAATAAAAAATTAACCACACATAAAATATATATATATATATATAAATATCTATATATCTAACAATTAACCTATGGTCGTTACACTAATGTCATATTAATACCAAGGGATTGAATTTCTGTGCCATGAAAAGATCCTTCAAGTAGTGTCTTCGGTGTAGGCTACTTCCTATGAAGGGCGATACAGATTTTGGGGCCATCCTATATTATTAATGTCCAAACCACGGTGAAGTGTCCTAACAAAATTATTGGATTTTAATTAATTTAAAAATAATCTAAAACAAATACAAGAAATACAAATTACACACAAAATACCTATTTTTGGGTGAGGGAGTTTACAATCAATCCAACTTAAAAGAATTTCTTTCTCGAAATTAAAAATAAGGCATAATTTGCTAAATCCTTCACATTCGTATATAAGGCAAGTAATCGCAATCTCTTCCAAAATTTTAAATAACAAAATCTATTCAAATATATCACAATCACTTCAAAACTAAAATAATCACTGTTCAAATCAAAATTTAACCTATCATAATCTCTTCTCAATTTTTAAATAATCACCATCCAAATCTATTCAAATCTATATGACATCCCACATCAAGATTTATATTACAATTTCCAACTATCATAATCTCCTCTAAAAAATAATTCTAATCAAATATTATTCCTATTTCAACTTATGAATTTCGTACTCCTCAAATTTTAAATTCAATTTTGATTCTCAATATTTCAAATAGGTGATCCAACAATCAAAATCCAACTTTTAATTCAAATCATCAAAATATAAAATTTTAAATCTAATTCACCAATTGTTTAAGTCTAAGATGCTATATTTATCCTCAAAATTTAAATCGATAATTCAACCTTCAATATTCAAAATTTAAATCATGTGCTCAAAGTATAAATACTTGGTCCGCAATATCATGATTTTAAAATTCATTAATCCTCATCGTCTTAATCATTCTCCTAAAAAATTTCAAAATTAAAATGACTTAAATCTCTTAATCTAATCTTACTTAATCACAATCTAAAAAAAATTCATCTCAAGTTGATAATGCAATTTCTATCCAACTTAGAATTTACCCATCTATCACATAAAGCTATACATTTAAGAAAAATATTTCTAAAATTATTTAATCGTGTTATTCAATCCTCAAAAATTTTATCACCAAATATATCACATGTGATATTCCCTTAATTACAAAAGATAGTCACAAAGTAATGTGATTGGCCTATGGGGTATGTCTAGTACTCTCTATGTATCAAACGTGTACCAAGCAAGAGCGTTCGTCTTTCCAAAATAGGGGAAGACGGAAAACAACAATAAAGAATTCAAGAAGGAGGTGATAGAATACAAGTACGGGGATCAAGGCTTTTAAAGAATTCAAAAGGGAGTTGTCAAGGTAGTCGTGGATTGAAATCTTATTTTGGTAAATTCCTATTCGCATATTCATATCAGAACAATTATGTACCTGACATGATATGCTCTGACCTGTCTAGAGGGCAAGTATATTCGTTTAACAAGTTGAGTCAACTATATCTCAATCCACGTAAAGTAGTTATGCGAAGAGCGAACCAAGTGCACTAAGGTTGATCAGACCATAATACACTGATTCTAGTTAGACAATATATTAGTGTGGTTGATCAGACCCCAATAACACATATATCATGAACAAGCTCGATAAAAGAATAAGCTTGCAAAACTAGGCTATAATAGCAGCATAGGTCGAGGTAGTTCAGAAAATATAAGTATGCTAGATTATGATGAAAGAAGGTACAAAATAATTCAAGTTCACAAAGATAAGACTCGTTCGGTGTTGTGTCTCTACAGTTGCCATACTAACTCCTTGTTTAAGTCTCTAGTCGACCAAATAGGGTATGGGCCTCTAAGTTCTACAGTCTGGATAAACACTATTTTCTTATGCCAGTCTATAGTTGGTGTCATTCAATTATACTTCATTAATGGGTCAAAAGGACTATGTGATACTAGGTTGTGAGGCATACTACCCAACTTAAAAGAATAAACTAATACTGTAACTGCCTTGAGGGGATAAAGTAGAAACTCTTGTTAGGTTATACGAATAAAAGATCTTGGTACTTATTAGGGTATCCTATTGCATTATAAAACTCCATAGGTAATGGTAATCTTAAGTCTTAATCATAGTGCTTATAGAATAAAGTATTAATATTAAGAATAGAGAAGTTACTGGCTCTAAAGTGAAGGAGGATATAACTTGTATGGAGATATGTGGAACAGATTACTTGATTTGAAACTAAAGGATAATCATAAAATTATAATCTAAATGAGGAACTCAAACTGTCAAGTTCTAACCACTAAGCACATAATTTTAAAATTCAAGATTACAACTACAATCGTACCAAACTATGTATCCTAACATAAAAGAAAATTACTTGGCCTACAATCAGAAGGGTTAGGTGTCACGAATTAAAAAATAAAGGAAATTTTTTAGTCATCGCACAAATAGCGAGCGTTAAGGTTTCAGAGAAACAAGGTAGGAAATTAAATAGAGAGATTCTTGATAATATCATATTTTCTTAAGGAAATATGGTCTCTGTGTTCGAGGTATGATCAAGAAAAATATTATATTCATTCCTCTTGGTTTCCTAAGGTACTGTTCTGCTAGTATCAAGACAAGAATCTAGATTATAGTTCTCTAATACTATCTTACTATGAAAGTTAGGTTTAGTCATAATATTCAATATTGGATTTCTATTGGTTCCTCAATACTAGGGTTAAACAATATGGTCAAATTTTTAACTAACCCTAGTAGTGTCTATACTACTATCAAGTCATTCCTAATTATATCAAGGGATAATGGTCAATTAGTCTACAGGTAAGGGATGCTAGGGCTCATTATGTATTCTAAACTTAGTGATGTGTCAATATTCTAGTTATATTCTTAGTAGGAATGTTACCATAATTATCATCCTAACAACAAGGATTCCTATATTCTAGCAGAAGGCTATATACCCAAGGAACAATTAGGGAAGTACATGAATCAAGCAGGATGCAATTATTTAAATAGAACAGATTGGAAGGAAGGTGAGTCATAGTCAAATATGGATGAGATCTTATACTCTAATCATATTTGCAGGCTTGCTCGGTACAGTAACGTAACCGAGACAATATACTCTTGACCTGCATGGGCCACCACAAAAATATGTCACGCCCTAGTCCCAAAATACGTAGGACTACAAATACGTAAGCATGTCAGCCATATGTATATGGCAACTCCAATATGTGGAAACCATAACACATACGTACGCTGTATTATGGACAATAATTCACAAGTGGTATATAATTATCACAAGTCACAGGGCATATCTAAATTTTTATCCACATAAGTCATAAAGAAATAAATAACCAGTAAACTACATAACTGAATCAAGTATAAAATCCTTGATAAGAACAAGTAGTTGGGTGGAGAAAAATCTACTACCAAACTAGAATATAAAAGAAACAAAATAAGTACATGTAATGAACAAAGAGGCTCAAAGAGAAGACCTTCTCAAAAGAGATCGTAGTAGCAAGTCCTGATCCGTGCTCCTGCAAATAGTCATGATCGTCTACACTTGGAAAGGGACCAGGTCCTTAGAGGGACGTAACAAGATACATAGAAGCATGCCAATAAAGTACTGAAAAATAAATATCCAAGGGTCGCCTAACCTTCTATATGAATGCACTTTGAGAACAACTTTCCAACACGTGGGCTATCTGGCTAAAATGGGATTAGCATGACTCTCTTAGAGAATTAAGGGCCTAAAAATCATGACGTCTTTTGAACGTCAGAGGCTGCCTCATAATAATAATATATAGGGTCATCATGACCGCGCATCTCCGGTGGAGCGTACGGGTTACACAAGGAAAGTGCAAAGGATCCCAAACGTCTTACTTGTTGTCCTCCCCACCCCAAGCTTTAAGCATGTCATATCTATGACACGATGAGACCTCTAATAACTGAAAAATCTTCTAATTATGCAAATTCTATCAGTATTTATTCCCAATCGCACGTCCCATACGTACAAGTGGCCAACCCATCACGCAAGTTCTTGTCCTACATGAGACTCACACTCATGTAACAGATGTGTCACGGCCAATAAAATATAATAATGCCTCCAAACCATGTGGTGGTCTCGTAAAAGTAGGTCGACATGCATAATATATAATAAAGAAAACATACGACGCCACAGTCGTTGCACCCAAGTTATTCTTGGACGCGCAATTAATATAGCAGTTGAAATATATGAACTAAATAACATAAATAAAATGCATGCATCATATAGAATGTAAATAATAGTACAATGGCAAGGTATACTTGCCTGGCATGCAATCTGCGTAGTGTAAGCGTCCAGGCGTCAAGCAGAAAGGATTAGAAACTATGGCCTCCGAATGAACATCTCAGGATGCTGAAATAAATATCAACAACATTCCCAGAATAAGTGAGATAGTCGAAAAAACCTACATTTTCGTCCAATTTGGACACAGGGACAAAACAGTAATTTTGAGTCAAAGCGGGTCCACATATGGGCCAATGTGCACCGAAATACATGACAGAGGTAAAGGTCTCTAAATAGGACAAATTATAGGTTAAACAAATTCTAAACGTCGATACGAACTCAATGGTATGTCCAATTTTGGATTCCGCTGAGCCGGTCACAAATTTACCTTTAAAGTCAACCGTGGGGTCTGTAAATAGGTGGCTTGGTCAACTATCTCAGGATCGCGTGAAACTTGGGTCACAGGACCAGCGTGATACCACGAATCCAATGAAGTAAGTTTTGTCACATTCGGACGAGCGTACACAAAATATGGTAGTATTTTGCAAAAGTCGTAATATGGGGACTTTTTACGGATATGGGTTGATTCCGACGCACACCCACGTCCGAATCAGCTTTCGTGAAAGCCCACACGTCAGGATATACTATATGTGCCTTTCGGTGTAATTGGTATACGACTAGGCGGTCCCGTTTAGCGGGGATCACTCTGTATCACAAAATTTCAGTTTTAATATATCAAGTGTTTGGTCGTTTTGGAGGCCGAATAATTTAATACATATAAAAAATTAATGAAACTAAAAGAACAGAAAAATTTTCGGTTATATTGAGAAGAAAATCCTTCAATTAGTTTTTGAAAATATTAAATATGTTGGTAGCAAATTGGTGTGAACATGGGGGTTTGGTGTTGAAATTCTGGACTGTTTTGGTCCATTTTTTGCCCTTTTTTGGTCAAATTTTCGACCAATATAGGGCACGAAAACTCGTTCCGCTTGAATAAAAATCCTAGAGGGTTAGGTTGTGAATGTACACGGATAAACCGACCGCAAAAAGAATCACAGATGAATAAGATACATCACCTTGAAGTATGGACGACGGGCTGCAGTGCACGCGTGCGCACGCACACGCGGACGCGGACGGCGGCTGCTGCTGCAGCCCATAACGTCTGGGGCGGCGACGGTCGGCGCGGGGGCGGCGGTCAGCCGGAGGGGGACGGTCGCCGGAGGTCGGGCTAGGGTTAGGGTGAGGGTATTGTATATGTATATGTATATATATATATAAGGGAGAGGGAGAGATCGGGGAGAGAGGGAAGTTGGGTTTGATGCGCGTGGGGTCTGGGCTCTGTGGGAATTAGAATTAGGGGTAGGTTTAGTTATTAGGAGTTATGTTAGTTTAGTTTTGTTTAGGAATTAAGGAAAAGGTTAGGGTTAGTTTTATTATTCTTACTATTTTATTTTTCTTTTTCCGTTTAATTCTTTTTTTTTATTTTATTATTACTATTACTAATACTATTATTATTATTATTATTATTATTATTATTATTATTACTATTATTATTATTATTATTATTATTATTATTATTATTATTATTATTATTATTATTATTATTATTATTATTATTATTAACTACATATATATTAACATATATATATTTACATTTATAGATGATGTTAAAAATCCTAAAAATAATATTTGCACACAAAAATAAATTCTAGAAAATTACTTTGTAAAGTTTTAATAAATACTACTCTCAAAATATTTTATAAAATATTTTATAATTAATAGTTAGATATTTATTTAGTTATAAATCAAATAATTATATTATCTAATTAACTAGTAATTAATAAATGGTTATCCACGAAATAGGATAATTGTAAATAATATGCACATCTTACAAATTTATTTTTTTGCCTAGTTTTGCACGGAGAATTATGGGATGCTAATTGTAGAAAATTTGGGATAAAAAAATAACCACACATAATATATATATATATATATATATATATATATATATATATATATATATATATATATATATATATAACAATTAACCTATGGTCTTTACACTAATGTCATATTAATACCAAGGGATTGAATTTTTGTGCCACGAAAAGATCCTACAAGTAGTGTCTCATATGTAGGCTACTTCCTATGAAGGACGATACAAATTTTTGGGCCATTCTATATTATTAATGTCCAAACCACGGTGAAGTGTCCTAATAAAATTATTAGGTTTTAATTAATTTAAAAATAATCTAAAACAAATACAAAAAATACAAAATACACACAAAATACCTATTTTTACGTGAGGGGGTTTACACTCATTACAGACTCTAGACAGACTAAGGCAGGCGCAAGCTTCTTCAGAGTCTTGAAATGATGATGACATGGCTTGGATTCTTCACTTGATAGATGATGGTTTTTTCCTTGACGGCAGTTGTCCTAAGATACCCAGATTATAAAAGACCCGAATGCGAGTCTCCGGAGATGTCGTAGGCGGTTCAGAGAAATCTTTTAGGATAACGTCATCTGTTGGCCATCATAAATTTTTGTTGCATATGTTCATATTTGAGCTTGCTTTATTGCTTTTCTGCAAATACATGTTAGACAAACAAAGTAATATACATGTAGCAAGTATTTATACAATAAATACACATTAGGACTATTGCTAAGATTAAGTACTAATAATGTAGGGATAGCTTGAGTATTAGTGATCTCATAATGTTAAATTTAATCGATTAACCATTTTCAAAAATATAGTTAGATCATTGGGCTAACACTAAGGGAAAATTACGGCTTTAGCTTAGACTTTCTATAGGCTGGCACCCCGAATCTCCAACTTGTGCTATTTTTTGTGCCTTCACACCCATATAAATAGGATGAGAAATTCTAGCTTATGTCATAGGAATTTCTAAATAGGAAACATGAAATTTCTAAATAGGAAACTCATTACATAAAATAGCAAGCACCAATTATGGACGTCCAAATATGGTCAAATTAAATATTTGATACAAATTTGTAAATCTAATCAAATCAGATATTAAATATAGATTTTCAAATTATATCAAATCAAATCTTTTATCATATTTGGGATCAAAAATTTGTTGTAACCAAATTCAGATTGGACCCAACAAGTTAAAGGTTATATATTTATCCTAGTAAAAACAAGTAAAAGATATGACATAGAAACATAGTGAAAAATACAGCTTTAGCTTAGACTTCCTATGGGCTAGCACCCCAAATCTCCAACTTGTGCTATTTTTTGTGCCTTCACCCTCACCCATATAAATATGATAAGAAATCCTAGTTTATGTCCTAGGAATTTGTTAAATAGGAAACCCGAAATTTCTAAATAGGAAACTCATTAGCTAAAATAGCAAGCACCAATTATGGACGTCCAAATATGGTCAAATTAAATATTTGATATAAATTTGTAAATCTAATCAAATTAGATATTTAATGTAGATTTTTAAATTGTATCAAATCAAATCTTTTATCATATTTAGGATCCAAAATTTGTTTTTATCAAATTCAGATTGGACCCAACAAGTTAAAGGTTATATATTTATCCTAGTAAAAACAAGTAAAAGATATGACATAGAAACATAGTGAAAAATAATAAAAAGACGAAGAGGAAATGACACAGTCATGATAATTATAAAAAGTCCAACCCCACCCCACCCACAATATACCTCGGGTCCCACTTCCAAAAACTAGGGGTGCAAATAGCATCTCTCTATTTTTCTTGCCCTTGGCTGATACATTCATGGCTTTATTATTAAGTTTTGAAATTAGGCCATCTCCAATAAAAATGAGTTTCTATTCTAAACTTTAAGAAAATTTCTATCATAATTGGTAGAGTTTCTGCGTAAAAATTGCAAAAAAACAAAAAAATGAGTTACTAGGATGAAAATTGAGATAGATTGGAAGAAGTTTTTCTAAAATATTTTTATACTATAGAAATAGAGATGATAGAAATCTCCATTGGAGATTGGAGATGGCCCTAGAACAAACCTTTTGTTCTATATGTAGAGATTGATCATTCTCTGGCCACATAATAGTTCTCTGAAGAGGTTGTAGCTGAGTACACTTGGTTCAAACTTACAAATATTCGTCACATGTAAGGTGAAGGTAATTATATCGTCTTTAATTAGAATAAAAAAATAGTTGAGAAAAATAAAGAGGTGAAGCGAATTTGCAACTTGATTATTCGATTTGAAATCAAGATATGCATGGATCAAAAAAGCATACACAATAATTACAGTACTTGCACAATAGTAATAGGTCAAGGGTCAAACCATCCAACACCTCTGGATAGTTTAGCTTATATCGCTCCCGACAGAGGAGGACGGAACAGTATGGGATGCGGCGACACAGAAGAGAAGAAGGGACGCAGCGACGGAGAAGGAGGGAAAGGAGCCGACATCAGAGTAGGAGGAGGAGGAGGTGACGGAGATGCAGTACTTCTCTCCGGCTCCCTCCGCATTATGAAAGCAGACCGTACGTACATACGTAGTTTAACCAAACTTGATCTTGTGGGCACTGGAGAAATGCTTAGCAGCAGCAACCATCGCAGCTTCAGGTCCAGACGCGCTACGTTTCTCGTGGTCACAGTGTCCAGAGAAGAAATACGAAATTGATGATGCTAAAGCCGACCAGGGGGACACTCAATTCTTCTTATCACCCTTCATTTTCTAATTATGCACTTAAGACTGTCTAGAACTGGAAACGAAATGTTTATGTGAGAGGAGTAATCTTTAATTGAACTTAGCTAGAAGGTCTCTATGAACCTGATATTTATATAAGTAGTTAAGTTTCTTGTCGACCAAGTTATCGCAATTACACCTGGAATAATTAGGACCAGATAAAAATCAATATTGGGTTCCCAGAAAATTTCTACATTGTCTTTTTTGACTGGAGAATCGAAACCTCCACACTAAGTCTCGGAAATGGCAAATGGTTGAATATTCAGGACTTCTAAAGGGGTTGTACTTAAGAACAGGGGAAGAAAAAAGTTGGTGATGAAGAAAAACATCAAATGCTTGACTAAGACATAAAATGCTTGACTAAGAATATGATTTTTATAAGGAAAATAAACACAACATAATATTGTTGTTTGTTGAGTTATTTAATCTCCTAGTTAGATTTCAACTTGATCACTGGATTCCAAGTAGCTAGTTGTCCTTAAATTTTATGTTATACACCTCTCTCTCTCTCTCTCTCTCTCTCTCTCTATATATATATATATATATATATATATATATATATATATATATATATATATATATCAGTCCTAGGTAAGGTAATCGGAGGCAGTTTAAGAATTCCCATCGTGCTTATTGGATGCCAAGTGAGAATTTTGGTTTTAATTAATTAATATCAGGAATAATATTAGCTTATATATAATATGAAAAAAAAAATTAGGCTTCAATGTCGACTTATAATCTAAATTAAGATATCAATATCTATAACGGTAAAGAAAAAAAATGTAGGGGGGTCAATCGCTCTTTGCTAGCCAGAAGCCCCTCCCTACCCTCTTTTCTTGGATAATTGTAAGGGATCCTTTACGGGATCGATTCCTCTTATAAGCTCTCACTCGGCGAGGCCTTCACAAACAACATATCTTCCATATGTTCCAAGTGTGTACTTCTCAACATATAAATTATGCGCATCCCCACTAACATATTACTAACCACTAAGAGTATCTCCAACCCTGTTTATTATGATTCCTATGTGACATGAGGCACAAAATAATGTCTTTCCTAGATGGGTAATGGAGATGTGCATCTCCAATGGCAACCGCTCGCCGCCTTCATAAAATAATGTCTTTGTCCTCAAATGCACATCTCCAATGGCAACCGCCTTCTGTTGTTGCGAGGACGGGGGCGAGGGGAGGGGGGGAGCG
Organism: Iris macrosiphon; assembly: GCA_036927795.1. Taxonomy (NCBI): domain Eukaryota; kingdom Viridiplantae; phylum Streptophyta; class Magnoliopsida; order Asparagales; family Iridaceae; genus Iris; species Iris macrosiphon. The sequence continues at coordinate 151,453,817 of JAYESA010000004.1, forward strand.
AGGGTTGTTGGAGTGGGTGGGGTTCCCAACCTATGTGAAAATTACCCCGGAGTAGGATTGAGTATTTCTATATATAATAGGAATACCTCAATTTATTTGGATTGAATATTCCTAAATATAATAGGAATATCTCAATGGATTTGGATTGGATATTCCTACATATAATATAAATATGTCAATAAATTTGCATTTGGATTGGATATTCCTATCTATAATATGAATGCTAGTTGTGGGTTTGAGGCTATATATAGGTATCTCCTGGCCCTAAAATATATCTCTCTCTATAAAAAAAAAATAACAACAAGGAGAGAAAAGGAGGCAAGAGTGTCATTGCAACATTGGAGAGAAAAAAGAAGGACTGGAGGCCGTTTCGTAGAAGGAGATTAGTTTCGGGTATTTCTCGTTTTCTTTCTTCTTCGTGGTTATAATCTATTTTCTTTTCCAAAAGAGTTGGGGTGATCTGTTTGGATCGGTGAAAAGTTAGTAAGGAGTCGGTGTATTTCTTATTCCATTAGTGAAGGCTTTTCAGGGTTGGACTCCGATCGTCCCGTGGTTTTTCCCGCAAGAATTTTCCACATCAAAAATCTCTATGTCTGCGATTTGTATTTGGCATTTTTGGTTTGTGGGTTTTGCTCGGTTCTCTCGCAGGTACTCTCTAGTTTAGGGAACGATTTTCGCACTTTCGTTCCCAACAAAGTGGTATCAGAGCCAGGTTCTGGAATTTCAGAAGGGTTTCAGGAGTTGACAGGCAAACCAGGAATGAGAGATGGACGTGAAACCGATGTGCATGGTAAACCTGAATGATATCAACTACCATTACTGGAGGAGCAAGATGAAGGATATGATATTTGTCAAGAAGCTGCATCTACCGGTATTTACTTCCTAGAGGCCCAGTGACAATTCCGAAGAGGACTAAAATTTTAAGCATATACATGTGTGCTGGTGGTCTCCAGAGGGATACGTACTACGGTACGGGATCGTATGGCACCTTTGTTGCGACGCAGTCCTCTAGGGCCTCCGCTGCAAGTGCGTATTTTTCACAGCCCTCGCAGGCGTCTGCCCGAGTCCAGGAGATCGTTGACCTTCAGATTGCATCCCTCTATGACGAGTAGCTGCGAAGGATGGAAGGGCAACCACTGTCTCAGTCGCAGTCGGACGATGTGACGCTCATCACACGATTTGATACGCTCGAGCGCAGCATCATGGAGCTCAAGGATATGACCGAGAGAACGGAACGTGACGTTACTGATCTTAGAGCGTCGACAGAGCGCAGTGTGACGGAGCTGCAGGCATTACAGCTGTCCATGGACGAGAGGTTGACGATGATGCATGATTCAATGGCTGCTAGCAGTACGAGGCTGTTATCTACCATGGATTCATACAACCATCGACTAGCGTCATTGGAGCAGATACGTCCTCCTGGTGCGCCTTCATCGACACTGACTCCATCGACGTCACTGCCATCTTCATCGACATCGGTGTCGATTTTACGGGAGTAATATGAGTTGTTCTTATCCCTGATGCGCGTCGGTGCTCATCCTGCTCCAGATCCACAGTAGTCCGAGTTAGGACAGTTTAGTGGTTGTTTGTGTTTTGACTCATGATATTGGATCATTTATGAATATTATACATTAATCGAAGCTTTCAGACTTTATTTATTACACTCAATTGTGTGGATATTTATTGCATTCTTTACGACAGAATTTTCTTGACACACGGTTTGTAATTCCAATGTGTCATTTTCTTCAAATTTTACTTTATTATTCATATTAAATGTATGTGAATTTATCGGTGTTGAGTGTTCCACCAAAGGGGTCAGCGAACCTAAAAAATTCAACGGAGGGTTGCTCCAGGCCTGTCTATTTTTATGAACTGTGATATTGCAAGGATATATGACTAATTACATGACAAACTGCAAGCATACATTTTTTTCAGGTTTTTAAAAAAAAAAATTATAATTTAGCGACGTTTATATGCGTCGCTAAATACGTCACGAACTTTATCAGAACGTCGCTAATTATGTCGCTAAACGTCGCTAAATTGCTCACATGAGAGTATTTACCATGTTAGCAAAACGTCGCTAAAAGTGTTGCAAAACGTCACTAAATATAAAAAATTAGCTACGTTTAGCGACAAATGACATGTCGCTGATTTAGCGAGGAAACGTCGCTAAACGTCGTTAATTTGAAAAAAATTAGAGACGTGTAGACGTCGCTAATAAACGTCGCTATAACGACGTTTTGTGACGTTTTTCCTGTTAGCGACTATCTAAAATGTAACTTCACTGGAACGTCGCTAATTACGTCACTAAAACTTTTTAGCGACGTTTTTATGTTCTTTAGCGACGTTTTCAGATGTCATTAATTTGACTTATTAGTCAGATTTTGTGGTGGACAAGTTAGCAATTTGAACACGAGGGGACAGAAGTCTGGCCACGTAGTCAACATGGGATTACTCAAGTAAAGTAAGCACTAAGCAACCATATCTGGCCACATTGTCAAAGGTGCTCTATAGTTCAAAGAAACGTTTAGAGTTAATTAATATAGAAAAGGAGACGCGTTTAGAGTTTAATATATAAAAAAAAGGAGACAATAGTGGGGTTTAGCTTGAGAACTTTGTTGACAAATTTGTTGACCGTACGTCCGATATCTTATCTGAACAACACATTTTCTCGGATTTTCATGAGTTTCGAACTGCCTTAGGAGTTAGGATTTGCTTAACTCCTATAAATTTGAAGTTAATGAAAATTTCAACGTGTGTTCTTCATTAGGTTTCAATGAAGATTCATAACCATGTAAAGTTTTATGACTCTTAGGTTTTTCCACTCCAAAATGAAGAATTTTTTTTTAAAGAACATCGCGTTTTTCTTCAGGACTCGAGATGGTCACTGCGGCATCAGTGAATCAACAATTAAGATATTCCTTATAAGAAGTTAAAATAATTTGAGCTATATTCTCCTTTTGTTGTATCTTTCTTTCTTTTGAGAAGCATAATGGAATAATTTTTGGGACAAAAAATTTAACAATATAATTGTAAGTGCAATATTTATTAATAAAATATTAAATTTTGTTCCAATTGCTCAGGCCACCACAAATCACGGTGTGTGTCAATGTTTTAAAATCGAACCGATGATTGAATCGATAATCTTTGGTACAGGTCGGATAAGGATTCAACCGAATTCAAATAAGTCCTTTACGAGAACCAAATCATGTAAGATATCTATATTTACTTTTGTTTCTGGTTTGGTTTTTAGTATATATGGTTTGGTTTGGTTTTACAACTATAACGTCTCTCAAAACCAAACGAAGTACCTAATGGTACTCAAAATATCACATGATAAATTTTTTTAAGTTTAAAAAAATAAACCAGAATTGTCGGTTCAATAGTAAACCGGTTCAGCCGGTACATCGGTTAAACTCCGGTTCAAAAAAAAAACCGTCGGTTCTTAAACAACTCCGGTTCAAGACGGACCGGACCAAATTTTTTATCAGAGCCGATCCGACCCAATTCAACCGTTGGTCCGATCCGGTTTTGACAATGTTGGTGTGTGTATTTGTTTTGTGTTTAGTCTTGTAGAATGTCCTTGCATGTTTTGTTCGGTACGGTGCACACTTCTGCATGCACATTTTTAGCCAACAAACTTAATTTCCAAGAACATGAAATATGGTTCTATACTTCAACTGTTGGGTCGTGAAAAAAAAAAAATCGGACTGGACAAACTATAACTAATCAAGTATAAGATATGACACAGAAAAATAGTTGACAATAATAAAAGGGTTATTTTGTACAATGGTATCAGGCTTAGGATCTAATTAGACTTTGAGTACTGGATTTGTCCGTTCTAGACTTTGGATATTTGAATTTTTTTAGTGACATATTTTAGTAACATCGTCATTAAAAGACTTATTTCGTCACTGAAAATCTAATTTCGTCACTAAAAAAATTCCAGTATCCAAAGTCTAATTAAGTCTTAAACCTGGTACCATATACAAAATAACCCATAATATAAAGAGGAAGAGGATACACTGTCACCATAAATATGATCAAGTCCTAACATCTGAAGAGTGTTTTTGTGACGTGTGTACCAACATCCATTTGATGTAACACCTTGACGTCGTGAGCTATGTACGTCCTATATTTGAGTTGGTCTGATATAACGTTAAATCTGCACGTAGTAGGTTACCACTATATCAAAATTCGAGAATTATAAGGAAGGTTAAGTTTATTATAGTAAAAACAAGTATAAGATATGAGATAGAAAAATAGTGAAAAATAATAAAAATGAGGAAGAGGATATGACACGTACTGTTACGATCAAAGTCCCAACATATGAAGAGTGTTTTAGTGACATGTACGAACATCCTTTATATGATGGAAATGCCAAACCTTCTTCTATTTGAGGTGTTTTCCCAGTGCCACTAAACTAAGAAAACTTCACTGGTATCATGATTATATTTACTAATCATGCATACATGTAACATAATGATGAACTTTCTCTCTTCCTTTTGTGAACTCTTCTAGCTTATATATTATTTATTTTTATTGCATTTGGCTGATACTTTCTTGGTCTGACTTTTTTAGTTTGGAACTTGGCATTCATTTTCATAGGATTATAATCAAGGAAAATTAAGAGGTAAAGCGAATTTGCAACTTACACAATATTTATATAAGTAGTTAAGTTTCTTGTCGACCAAGTTATCGCAATTACACCTGGAATAATTAGGACCAGATCAAAATCAATATTGGGTTCCCAGAAAATACCTACATTGTCTTTTTTGACTGGAAATTTCCACACGTAAGCCTCGGAAATGGCAAATGGTTGAATATTCAGGACTTCATAAGGGGTAGTACTTAAGAACAGGGGAAGAAAAAAGTTGGTAATGAAGAAAAACATCAAATGCTTGACTAAGACATCAAATGCTTGACTAAGAATATGATTTTTATAAGGAAAATAAACACAACATTATATTGTTGTTTGTTGAGTTATTTAATCTTCCAGTTAGATTTCAACTTGATCACTGGGTTCCAAGTAGCTAGTTGTCCTTAAATTTTATGTTATACACCTATATATATATATATATATATCTCAGTCCTAGGTAAGGTAATCGGAGGCAGTATAAGACGTATTCCCATCTTGCTTATTGGATGCCAAGTGAGGATTTTGGTTTTAATTAATTAATATCAGGAATAATATTAGCTTATATATAATATGAAAAAAATTAGGCTTCAATGTCGACTTATAATCTAGATTAAGATATCAATATCTATAACATTAAAGAAAAAAAATGAGCTTATAAATATTTATTATTTTTTCTATACTTTAGTTGTCTACGAGGGAAAGTCTTCTTCCTGGAACACCCCCCCCCCCCCCCCCCTTCCCGGACTGTCGTTCGTAGCAATTCCTCTCAGTCGTCGGGGTAAAAGATTTGCTACAAGAAAAATCTCTGATACAACTCTCGGAGATAAGCATATTATAATATTTCTAGAATATTGTAGGGGGGGTCAATCGCTCTTTGCTAGCCAGAAGCCCCTCCCTACCCTCTTTTCTTGGATACGTGTAAGGGGTCCTTTTCGACGTCGATTCCTCTTATAAGCTCTCACTCGGCGAGGCCTTCACAAACAACATATCCCCCTTATGTTCCAAGTGTGTACTTCTCAACATATAAATTACGCGCATCCCCACTAACATATTACTAACCACTAAGAGTATCTCCAACCCTATTTATTATGATTCCTATGTGACATGAGGCACAAAATAATGTCTTTCCTAGATGGGTAATGGAGATGTGCATCTCCAATGTCAACCGCTCGCCGCCTTCACAAAATAATGTCTTTGTCCTCAAATGCACATCTCTAATGGCAACCGCCTTCTGTTGTTGCGGGGGCGGGGAGGGGGGACCGGGGGCGAGAGGAGGGGGGGAGCGAGGGCTGTTGGAGTGGGTGGGGTTCCGCCCAACCTATGTGAAAAATACCCCGGAGTAGGATTGAGTATTTCTATATATAATAGAAATACCTCAATTTGTTTGGATTAGATATTCCTAAATATAACAGGATTATCTCAATGGATATGGATTGGATATTCCTACATATAATAGGAATATGTTAATGGATTTGAATGGATATTCCTATCTATAATAGGAATGTTAGTTATGGATTTGAGGCTATATATAGGTGTCTCTTGGCCCTAAAATATATCTCTCTCTCTCTAAAAAAAAATATAGCAACAAGGAGAGAAAATGAGGCAAGAGTGCCATTGCAACATTGGAGAGGATATAGAAGGATTGGAGGCCGTTTCGAAGAAGGAAATCAGTTTCGGGTATTTCTCGTTGTCTTTCTTCTTCATGGTTATAATCTATTTTCTTTTCCAAAAGAGTTGTGGTGATCCGTTTGGATCGGTGAAAAGTTAGTAAGGAGTCGGTGTATTTCTTATTCTATTAGTGAAAGCATTTCAGGGTTGGACTCCGGTCGTCCCGTGGTTTTTTCTGCAAGAGTTTTCCACGTCAAAAATCTCTGTGCCTGCGATTTGTGTTTGGCATTTTTGGTTTGTGAATTTTGGTCGGTTCTCTCGCAGGTACTCTCTGGTTTAGGGAACGATTTTCGCACTTTCGTTTCCGACAAAGTGGTATCAGAGCCAAGTTCTGAAATTTCAGAAGGGCGTCAGGAGTTGACAGGCAAACCAGAAAGGAGAGATGGACGCGAAGCCGGTGCGTATGGTAAACCTGAACGGTATCAACTATCATTACTGGAGGAGCAAGATGGAGGATATGATATTTGTCAAGAAGCTGCATTTGCCGGTATTTGATTCCGAGAGGCCCAGTGACAAATCTGAAGAGGACTGAAATTTTGAGCATATACATGTGTGCAGGTACATCAGGCAGTTCGTTGACGAGAACATGTACAACCACGTTGCTAGTATTGAGCACGCGAGGACACTGTGGGATAAGCTAGAATCTTTGTATGCGAAGCAGACCGGAGTAAATAGAATTATTTCTGATCCGGATAATGATGGGTCTGCGGTACAAAGATGGGGCATCTATTACGGATCACTTGAGTGAGTTCCAGGACATGGTTGACCATATATCATCGATGGGAGTCAAGTTCGACGATGCAGTTCATGGACTATGGCTGCTGTGTACATTGCCAGACTCGTGGGAGACCGTATGAGTGTCTATGATCGCTTCTGCTCTGGAAGACGTGATCAGTCTGGATTTTGCCAAGAGCAGGAGAAGGTCCAAGGGTCGATACGAGGAATCGGAGTGTTACCATTATGGCAAGAAGGGCCACATCAAGCGAAATTATTTCGCTTGGAAGAGAGAGAAGAAGGGTGACTAGGGGAAGCAAAGTGAGAACACTACAACGGCGGCCTCGACACATGGAGGCGGCGTTATCATTGTAGGTGATGAGGTAGTTATGAACCTCGCCTGCAATAACAACTCTTGGCTGGTGGACTCAGGTGCTTGAGCGCACGTATCTCACAACAGGGCACTATTTGCTACATAAACAACAGGCGACTGTGGAGGGTTGAAGATGGGTAATAGAGATGTGTCGAAGGCGGTTGCCATTGGAGATGTGCATTTGAGGACAAAGAAAGGTGCAGTTCTTGTTCTCAAAGATGTCCGTCATATTCCTGATATTTTTAACCTAGTGTCGGTTGGAAGGTTGGATGACGAGGGTTTCTTCAGTCTCTTCGAAAATAATCAGTGGAAGCTTTCTAGAGGTTCAATGGTGATTGCCAGATGAAGCAAGAGGTCCGGACTCTACTATATGGAAGGGAGCGCACAGGGGGCACATGAGGTTAACGCAGCCACTGATGCGTCTACTAAGTTATTGCACAGGCGGCTCAGCCATATCAGCGAGAATGGGATAAGCTACTTGGTGAACGGGAAGGTGATTCCAGGGCTAAAGTCTACAAAGTTGGAGAAGTGCACGCACTGTTTGAAGGAGAAGCAAAATAGGGTATCTTTCCAAAGTCACCCAAGTTCAAGAAAGCCGACGTTGCTCGAGTTGATTCACTCGGATGTCTGCGGTCCAATGAAGGTAAAATCCATTGGTGGTGCTTCTTATTTTGTAAGATTTATTGATGACTGTTCTAGAAAGGTTTGGGTCTATGCCTTAAAGACCAAGGATCATGTGTTACCCACTTTCAGGCCTCTGTTGAAAGCAAGACGGACAAGAAGCTGCTATGTGTTCGGTCAGACAATAGCGACGAGTTTATCGGTCCATTTGATGCTTATTACAGAGTGCAAGGGATACGACACCAGAAGACTCCACCAAAGATACCGCAGCTCAACGGTGTAGCAGAGTGAATGAACATAACGCTAATGGAGAGGGTACGGTGTTTATTGTCAGAAGAAAACTTGCCAGACAGCTATTACGGTGAGACACTTTACACAGTTGCTTATGTTATTAATTTATCTCCTAATGCTCCTTTGCAGTGTGATGTGCCTGACAAAGTATGGTATGGCAAAGAGCCATCATAAAATCACCTACGAGTGCCTGGTTGTAAGGCCTTCGTGCATATACCGAAGGATGAGAGATCCAAACTTGAGCCAAAGACGAGGCGGTGCGTCTTTGTCGGCTACGGTCGGAATGAGTTTGGCTATATACTCTACGATTCAGTAGGAAGAAAGCTCTATAGAAGCAGGAACGTGGTATTCGTCGAGGATCAGACTATCACCAACACTCAGGATTCCGAGATGCCTTCTGAGGCTGAGGAATTTTCTGAGTTAGAGTCATTTCGCTTCGAGCAGTTTCTCGAGGACATCGTAGAGGATCCAGTTATGGGGGAGCCAGTACATGGAGTTGCTCCCAACCTTGATCATCATCCTGTTGATGGTGGTCAAGGTGACCCTCAGGAGGATGAGCATGTCGAGGAGGCAGTTCTTGGAGTGGAGGAGGACGTAGATATACATCCAGCACCAGTGGTTCCATTGAGGAGGAGCCATAGAGAATGTCGACCATCTACGAGATACTCACCGGGTGAGTATATGCTACTGACTAACGGGGGAGAACCCGAAAGTTTCGCTGAGGTACTCACCGGGTGAGTATGTGCTACTGACTGACGGAGGAGAACCCAAAAGTTTTGCAGAGGCAATGGAAGACGAACACAGACAGGAGTGGATGGAGGCCACACAAGAGGAGATGAGTTCCTTGGAGGCCAACTCTTCTTAAGATCTGGTACGGTTGCCAAAGGGCAAAAAGGCTTTGAAGAATCGATGGATGTTCAGAGTGAAGCAGACAGATGATGCTACTCGCCCTCTATACAAAGCGAGCCTAGTAGTTAAAGGCTACGGTCAGCGAAAAGGCGTAGACTATGATAAGATCTTTTCGTCAGTCATCAAGCAGTCGTCTATACGGGTGGTGCTAGCATTGGCAGCTAGTTTCGACTTGAAGGTTGAGCAAATGGACGTGAAGACGATATTCCTCTATGGTGAGCTTGAGGAAGACTTGTATATGGAGCAGCCAGAGGGATTCTGTGAGAAGGAAAAGTCACATTTAGTCGGCCGGTTAAGGAAGAGCTTGTATGGTCTGAATCAGGCTCCGAGGCAGTGGTACAGGAAGTTCGAGTCATTTATGGGGGAGCATGGCTATGCACGGACGATGTTGTCACACCCCAGTCCCAAAATATCGAGGGACTAGACACGTGACAATGGCCAACAGCACACACCGATAGGCAAACCCAATTTAATGGACCCATCAGTGTATACTTAAGCTGTACTATAACAATAAGGTCCAAATAACAGGTCACAATCTAATCTTATCCATAGAAGATAAATATGATCAATAACAGCAAAATAAAATATTACCAACATCAAGTCTCCATAAAGTAAATCGGGGAACAAACCGATAATAAGTCTGATACAATGGTTCAACAGACCAGAAATGAAAGGTAATAACAAATACTGAGTATAGATGAAACAAATACTCAAGAGAAATCCTCGGCGATAACCTCGTCCTCGGGGATCGGTTCAACTCCAGTGTCTGCTCCTGCTCCTGCTTTTACTCCATATACCTCAGAATAGAACTCATTTGCTAAACCTGGGAACATAATCCGGATCCAGGTCCTCAGGGGACATAGCAAGGTATAAAATAACTCAAGCCAAAATAAATGCAGTACAATAATTAATGCAACAATAGGGTAAACTATATAACTAGCTAAGTGAAATGCAAGATGAGAGCATCACTAAAACTCAGGCTGAGACCACTACAAGCTCGGTGTCGGAGAGCCGGGTAGCGGTAATATCACGTAATGGGTCAAGCTCGGGTTTAGAGTCTTGAGCACCGCATTAATAAGGGTTTATATATATAATCAACCTGTAGCCTGTGTGTCTCTTCCCACCCAATGTAATCACACGTCTCATGTCCACAACGTCTCATGTCCATGTCACGCAAGATCATATCTAATGCAGCAAGTCATAATGATATCTAAGCATGTATAAAGTATATATCATAAAACCTGTATCCTATACAGAATTATCATGAATATCTCAGGAATATTCTATCTCATAAACAGTGTCAAGTGTCCTATGGTTTGATGTACTTGATAATGCAAGCATAAAAATATATATGGTCTTGATATCCATGTCTTGGTGACGTTACACAACTCTGCGTACGGCGTTGACACCCGAATATTATTCGGACGTTAAGTAATGTCACACGGTCCTAGGTTGAACAGATACAACATATAAATAAATCAAGGAAATAACATGTAGCAATTACTGCAAGATTGGTAAGGTATACTTGCTTGGGGTTCTGACTCCAATTGCTACTCTGGTATCAGCGGAATTTGCAGGTACTCCTTCGAATACTGTAATAAATATTACCATCAGGTTCAGATGACATCAAATAGCTAGAATTGCCTGTCCATAAGTCCAATTTGGACACAGGGGCAAAAGTGACAGTTTCTGGTCAAAGCGGGGTCGACATGTGGCTCACTTCGCACCGAAAAATGTACCAGAGACAATGTTCTCCAAATTCATCAAATTTAGTGTCTACAAGTTCAGAACGATGATACAAACCCAACAGAATATCCAGAACTGAATTCCGATGAGCCGATCACAAAATCGCCCGTCAAGTGGAGCCGTGGGGCCCATGATACGGGATTTTGTCAATGTTCTCATAATCGAACCAAACTTGGGACACAGGACCAGCGTATTACTACGAGTCCGATGCCATAAGTTTTATTTCGATACGACGTGCATACACGAAGTTACAACTAGTTCCAGAACATGGCCGATACGGCGTTGTCGACGGATACGCGTTGATTTCGCTGTGCACGCACATCCAAATCAACTTCCGTAAAATCCCACATGTCCGTAACGGCGCACACCTTTCGGTGAAATCCGCACACGACCAAGTCGTTTCGTTTAGCGGGGCGCACCCAGTTCCGAGAAATTTGGGTTTCTAAATAACTAATATTTTGGTCATTTTTACCCTCAAATAACATGCAATCTACAATTCAATAAATTACACTAAAAATAGAATTAAAAACTAGGTCAGGTGGTCTAAATAATTGTTCAGATGGTTTTTGAAAATATTTCACAGGTTGGTCACAAAATGGTCGCGAACTGGGGAGTTCGGGACAAATTCTAATTTTCAGAATTGGGGGTTTATTTCTCTGATTTTGTGTCGCAGTTTGCGACCGATACAAGACGCGATACGCCGAACCAATGGCACGGCCTATCGAGAGGGTCACGCATGGTTCGCGTAGTAACAGACAGAACAAAAAATGAGGCAGCAAGGAGAGAGAAAAACTCACCGGAACAGGGCGTCGGTATCGACTATAAGACACAAACTGGGATGGCGCGGCGATTGAGCTTGATCGTCATGGCGGTGCTGTGCTCGGCGTGGCTTAGCGGAGAGGGGCGGTGGATGGCCGGGGCTGCTACTGGTTGTAGGGTGAAGGGGCGGTGGTTCTAGGAAGTGGAGGAAGTGACAGCGGGGTGGCCGGGGCTCGGGTCACGGTGAGGGTGAAGCAGCGGAGGAACGGCGAGGTCGTCGCCGAGTAGTTGTGTGCGGCAGAGTTCGTGGTGGCCGATGGAGCTCGGGGGCGGACGATGGTGGAGGCGGATGATGGTGGTGGCTAGGTTTTTATAGGGGAGGTCGGGGATGTGGGCGGCCGGCCGTTACTGGCGGGGAGATGGGAGCCGGCCGGTGGGGAGGTGGAGAGGCGCGGCGGGTGCGGAGATGAAGCGACGCGGCGGCTGCGGAGTCGGGGAACGGCCGCGAATCGGGGAGAATTACTGTAGCAGTAATTTGGGTAACGGGTTCGGGTTAGCGGGTCAGGTTCTGGATTCGGGTCCGGATCCGACCCGCTAAGGTAAGGGTCGGTACGGGTCGCGGGTACGGGTCGGGTTGATGGATCCGACCCGTTAGGATTTTAAATTAGGGTTTGGGTCTGAGTCAGGGTTCGGTTCGGTTCAGCATAGGTTCGGTTCAATAAACCGGTTGGTTCAAACCGGTTTAATTGGGTTTAATAAAAATCTTAGTTTTTAGGTCATTTAAATTGGTTCTGGGGTCCAATAAATTCCAGAAAAATTACCCTATGTCTAATATTTTATTTTACACCCAAAAATATTATTTTTATAATATTTTAATACTTATTTTAATAAAAAAAATATTTAATTTAAAAAACATTTATTTTAATTTTCTAAAAATTACAGAAATTTCCAAAAAATTCCAGAAAATTCCAAAAATTCATTTTTTTAAATTCCTAAAAACTCTGGAGGTTTATAATCTACCCCCTTAAGAGGATTGCGTCCTCACAATCAAAAAAATAATCGATCAGAAGAGATGACACAGTTGCAAGCATTTTTGAAGCATGACACAATTAAAGAATCATGATCAAGGAGAATCAAAGGATGAGGGTTAAGAAAAATGCTTAGGGAAGAATTAAAATATTTCCCTAGATAATTAGGTACTTCAAGAGTGAAAAAAATCTGGTTAGAGAAAACTACAGCTTAGAAAAAACTAGGTTATCAATTTATTAACAAGTTCAAAATTACTAAGTTTAAGGCTAAGGTTATGAACTAACAGGCATGTGCTAAAGCAATGCATCTATGAATAACTTACGCGCATTCGCTACCCCACGAGTTTGCGCGTCCTCCATGGTCATTGCAAAAGCTTGATCGCGTCCTTGCGGTGGTGCCCTCTGCTGTTGCTGAGCTTGCTGAAAGAGTGCTGCTTGTGATGCTAAGGGTGGCCTCGGCTGATATCCTCTTGGAGCTGGTAGTATGACTTCTTCAACTCTCGTTTGTGTTGCTCCTAATGCTGAATAGGCTGGCCTTGGTACTAGTAAAGATTGTTGGTTTACCATTGGTGCTCCTTCTCGTCGCTCAAGGCATTCCTTCACTAAATGATGACTAGATCCGCAAGCTAAACATAATCCCATTTTGCGTCTGCACTCGTTCTCAATATGGCCTCGTTTGCCACAATATTGACAGATAGGCAGTATTTGCGGAGATGCTTTAGGTGGCTGGTGCATGTGAATTCTCTTTGCAGCTTCTTCCTGTGGTGCTCTGGTTGGTGTTGATGTGGCTGGTTGATGAATCATTAATGCTTTCTCTCGACGTTCAGGGCAATCCCTTACCGAATATTGTTTGGATTCGCAAGATAAACATAGTCCCAATCTGAGTCGGCATTCTTTAGTGAGATGGCCTACCTTGACACAGTAGTGACAAGTAGGAAGGACTAGTACTAGTAGAACAAATACTCTCTGTGGTGGATTCATCTGTGGTTGCTTTGCAGCTCTTTCCTGTTGTGCTTGGTCTAGTGCTAATACATTCGTCCGCTTCTGGCTGGACTCTATCCTGGTGATGCACTCCATGGGCCGTGCTGCAGCAAGAACGTCTGTGTCTAAAGTAGTTACAACGAATTTGACTAACTTCCGTAGATCAGAGCTAAGTCTGTTAATGAACTCCTGCGTTTGGCTTTGCTGGGCTTCTTGAGGAACCTTCTGTCACGACCCGCACCCGAAGTAGGGATGCAAGTCGGAAACAACGCCCATCCTACGCCATAGAATCGGTGGTAGAACGTTGTCTTGGTCTACTATACTATCTAAAATCTCATAATAATATGAAGTCTGCCAATAAAATCTCAACACAAAACTCAATCACATTCTAAAGCACGAGAAGATATCAAGGAAGTCTAACATAACTATCTATTCAATATATATAAACAATAATAGAAACAATATCCAATCTCATACTCTATGCCGAAAACAAATCTGGTGCCAAAATGCTAAAGAGACTAACTATGAAAACTAATAATCCGAATAAACCCCCCGGCAATCACTCCAGAACTAGTGGATTTAAGTTTGCACCATCTATAAGTCGAAGTCCATAGTATGTCGGACACCAATCTCTCGGATCCTCTGAAAAATATTTTCCAGTCAGGAATGGAGCAAAGTACATACCTCTGAAAGCAGTTCCAATAACATAATCAAGCATATATAACAAGCAATAGAAAAAGGATACAAGATGCACAAGTAATAAGAATGTACAATACAGGAAGAACAGACAATAAGCACAATAAGAACTGAAAAGTAAATACGGGAAATAAACTGCAAGTAGAAAACAAGAATACTAGCTATGTGATTTAGAGTGCAAGTTCGTTATGTGATCGGCTTAGATTGCACATGAGGTATAAATGTAACTCCATTATACGTGAGGTGTATAATCGACATGCACATGAGATCAAGAGGGCTTTGATCATATAACCAACTCCTACTCCCCCCTCCCCAACCAATACTCATGGATCCAATCACGACACGTTACGTACATGATCACGATATAGTCATACTAGCACACGAAATAGTGGATGCACAAGAAGCACATGAAAGTCAATACTTAATGCACACGATGAAATATATGTGACTGGGTACCCATTGCATACGGTAGGGGATAACACCTCCTGACGGGATCCTTATAGCACCAGTCCGTGAAATCACTGTGTCAAAAATTAATGTATACAATTCTAGAACATGCATATATACAATATTATGAATTGAAAACAATCAGAGAAATATACTCGCCTGTAGTCCAAAGCAATGAATGTCAAACTGTCCGAACTGGTGTCACACAGACCTATATATGAAATATTGCATTAATATAAGGTTCTGGAAAGAAAATAAGTTAAACTAGTCAACTTCTAGGTCAACAAGTCAATTCTAAGTCAAAAGTTAAACTAGGTCAACTCTAAGTCAAACCGGTCAAACTATAGTCAAACTATGGTCAACTCTAAGTCAAAATGGTCAAAGTATAGTCAAACTATGGTCAACTACCTATTTCTAGGTTGCATAAGTCTAACTCAAATATATTGGGCTCACACACTATGAATCTAGGCCATACAAGCTACAACTTAGGATACTAAGATACCGTATCTCAGGATACACAAACAATAGGTAAATATCACATATCTATAATAAAATAATATTAAATATATAAATCATAATTATAAATGCTAAAAGATTATTATGGTTTTGAACCAACTTGGTATCGCAATAGTAAACCTCTATCTTGATACCCAAACCCAATACCTTGGATATCCTTAATACCTTGGCATTTACCTTGGTATCTCAAGGTAATGTCACTCTAATATATATATATTAACTATCCAACTATAACTATAAACTACTATGTATTTAGTATTTATACCATACTATATACCTTATTTTAGTCACCTTAATACCAACCCATAATTAGTTTACAACTATCATATTACTATGCCAATACCTACTACTCATACCTTGGTATATCTTGATACTTACATTGGTATCTCAAGGTAATTGCCAAAACTTATTATATGTACTAACTACCCAACAATAATTACATATATCAATCCAATATAACTCTAGTATGTACTAATAGAATAAATACTAACTACCAACTACACAGTAACTATTAATACATATATACGTACATACATACCTAAAAATATATAATATATAAAAGATGCTCATAACCATTGATAACTAAAATATACTAACTTACTCAATAATATTATGTGCTACAACTAAATATATACATATATAATATAATACAAATAGCAATTAGGAACATATTTATATATATATTAATTACCATATATATATTTAAATACATATATATAACCCACCATATATATTTAAATACATATAATCCAAAATATATATATATTTATACAATATATATTTAAATACATATATATAACCCATAATATATATTTATACAATATATATTTAATTACATATATATAACCCACAATATATATTTATACAATATATATATGTATAACTATATATATAACTATACATACACTTATACATAGTAAATTGTATAAAATACCACATAGTAACATACACACACATACATATTAATATGTATATATAACTATACATATATGTATACGTATATAAAATCATACACTATATAAATACATAACAATATATAATATAACTATATATATAACCACTTATAAATATATCTACTATATTATATATACATATACTACCACTTATAAATATATATCTACATGTAGAAAAATATCTACATAATAAATATACACATATAGTATATGCATAGGTACATAGATCTAAGACACAACATTACATAAATATATATACACAATATTATATATATATATATATATATATATATATATATATATATATATATATATATATATATATATATAATTATACTTCTCCATGAAATAAGAACACAAAAGAATTATAGCTACAATTAAATTGCACATACATGGACCGTATCACCCCGTATCCCACTAGATTTACGCATGCGACACGAGTCCACCACACATCCAAACGTATCCCGAAGGACACGAACAAGTCATATATATTATTTATGAACAATATGAAGAGTCAAATATAAATCTACGTGTCCGTGTCAAAATGTGATATTCTCAAAGTCCCGTGTCGGAGGGAAAATTTCTAAATTAACACGTATCACCAAATTGATGGGATACGACCTACACGTACACAATTATGGACACGACACTAGCCCCAAACATACAAGCACATGCCAAATTGATCTATAGGACCAATTGACATACACAACAAATGTCAATTTCTGAATTCCCCAAAAATTGACACAAAAAGTACCATAACTTTCTAAATAGGCCTCCTATGAACACAAAACCAAAACCTATAGGTAGCCTATGCATATGGGTTGATTTTCCATGGTTAAATCTCATATTTAGAACCTAAATTAAGGAAAAAACTGAATTATACCTATTGGGAGATGGATTCCCAATGAAACCTCCAAAATTGATGAAATTGGCCTCCAACTTGTAGATCCTTGCTCCGCTTTATAGATACATGCTTCCTCCTTGTAGATCCTTACTCTAATAGCCTCCAATGGTGATTTGAAAAATAATTGGATGGAAATTTGGTAGGGATTTGGTTGAGGAAATTTTCTAGATCTAGATTTGGAATGAAAAATGAAGTAAGAGAAAGTTTTTATCCCATTTATATAGGCCCTTGCCCCATCCCTCAAGCTACTATGTAAAGTCTAAAATATCTCTTGGGGCCTCTCATGAAGAAATTAATTAAGGAGGAAAGCTTCTAGTCTAATGGATTTAACATAATTAATCATCCTCCTAATAATTGGGCTTCTAAATATTGGGCTCAATTCTAACTAGAATTAAATGTTGGTCCATGAGTCTAAACTAAACTAGTTGGTCCACTAACACAAGTCCAAAAATAAATCTAACATGCTAATAATAAATAAATAATACAATAAATAAAATTTAACATGCACAATATTTAATTAATTATCAAATGACTAAAATATCCTTTTCTAGAAAATATGGTAGTGACAAATCTACCCCCTTAGAAGAATTTCGTCCTCGAAATTAAAACTCTCACCCCTCTCTCTTGGCCAGTCATATTCTATTCATACAAATCTTACTATGGTCAAATTCTATCAATCATAGTCTAAAATAGTATATATCCTATAACATACAATCATATCATTCTACTGAAAGAGAAATCATACTTGGATATAGTCTCTAACTATCATGAAATTAGTCTCTGCCCTGCTGAGATGTCTTCCTTTACTAGTAAGATAATCTGCTATGCCACATGTGACCTATTCCATCAGACACTATTAATCATCAATCTTGTCAAGATATTCTTAATACTGAGGGTTACTAAATACTAGTGATATACTCTAATTCTAGGTCATGGACATGCTTAGCTTACTGGCACTTGCTACTTAGGATACTATTCAAGACACTGCTAAGATACTACCCCTTGTTCTGTTTCAATCACCAAAATTTCTCAATTATTCTCTTGCAAGAAATACTTCTATACCTTTTCAATCATGTGTTTTATTAGCACACCCGCATCCAACTTATCACTCCCTATAGGATGCCTTACTTAAATTTTGTTACTGTCTACACAAGGTATCAGCTCTCATATGCATTTTGATGATATTTGTATACCAAGTTACTCATGTCTCTCCTCTATATTATTATATTAGTCACTAAAATGCTTGCCTAAACTTTCATAATACTTGAGGTACTTTATTTCTTGTTATTAGGGTATCTCTTTCTATCTGATACTTGGTGCAACTGATCCTCTAACATTTGTTTAATCATCTTAAGCTTCTCATCTGTACATTAGTATCACAATACATACATAATTACCTTCTAGACATTACAACACCATGACATCTCACTAGTATCCTTATACCCCTCAGACTATTCTCTGATACATAAGACCTCTATACTCAAAATTGGCAAGGTACTATACCTACTAAACTTACTTCTCTATATATATTGTCTCCCTCCTCTACTGCTTGGATCACTTGTACTATTACTCCCAAATATTTTTTTATCTATATTAACTGATACACCAATCCAATATCATTACACAATGTACTTACTGTTACTAGCACATTACTCAGCTAATCCCTGATATAGAAATACTAGCAATCTTGATATAGTAACACTAGCTTCCTAACTACACAATATATGTCCTTAAGGTTCTAGGGTACTAGCTTTATCATTAGATCAACTCATAATACTCACTGAAAATCATGATCACTTGCATCCAATGCACTAGTTATTAACTTCTATAATACACACATTTTACTTCACTCTCAAAGGTCGACATATGATTCCATATCTCTATTGATGTATATATCTCTCCTCAAACCTTACATATGGATATGCAAATCAGTGATGCACTATATATCTTCTATGACCAATCTTGATATTTCTTAACCCATGACATAATATTAACACTCAAGCTTTCACTTTCTGATACTTATGAACTTCCACGCTGACACTTATCATCCACTATACATCCTGCACACAATTTCTCGATACTTCTTCCACCTATTGCTTCCAACACATCACTAGCCTCAATATTAGGTGAGATACCCATCACTAATCATATACTGGTACACTCCTATCTACTCACAGTAATGCTCCACTTTATCTTAACACAAGTCTTACTACTTTAGCACAATGTATTATTATTCTCTCATGCTCTCCCATACACTTATGGGTACCCTTCTACTATGGCACACTCATTAATACTCTTGATGCATATACATATCTATACTCTTGACACACCCAAGTATCAACCACCAATTTGAATATCATACTTGATTGATTTCCAACACAATTTTCTTGATACTTAATTGTTACATGGATCACCCAACTACATGAATGCATGATTACCTAAATTGGTATGCTGACTTTGATACTAACTCATGGAACCACTACTAATATTCTCTACTCCCTCTTCTACCAATAGTAACTACTAACTTATAATTACACCTATCATAGAACTAATGCTATAAAGTACTATGCTATGGATTATCCCTAGATTTATGCCTATTGCTCACATGCCTAACCAAGAACCACTTACAGACTCATAAGTCACACTCTCAATAGCAATACTAATACTCAAGATACAGACCTAATTGTAACTCACCAATTATCATACTAACAAGGACTCTAATAGAAATAAGCTCTATAAGGAACTAGAGAACTGAAGGTATCTCTACTGCTTAGCTAAAGAATGATGGAATAAAGTCCTACAATAACAGAAATAAATAAGTATTGAGATGATACTTTAAGAACCAATTTAAGATACAATCTGATAATCATACACGTCTGTCCAAAATTATGACACTCAGAATCCTCGCCACGCTAGTAAACATAGCTGCGATAAACGATAGATTCCATAACTAGGGTATGCAACTCTATAATCATGTTATCTAGAATCCTCACCACGCCAACCGGTATGGCTGCGAGAAACTCTAAATTTCATAACTAAGATATGTACATCCAAAGTCAGGTCCCTATGTTTTTCGCTACGCCAGCTAATATGGCTGCGATAAACTCTAGGCTCCATAACCAAAGTAGACATTTTACCTTTCTCACTGTCCTCATCAACATATGTCATTAGATGATACCATAACTTAGTCCGTAAAATTTCTCTCGACATAAAACAAACTAAGTAACGAACACCAAGAATTTTGAATCATCCGATCACCAAGAATCAAATTCAATAATAGATCACCAAGAATCAATTTCATCAATAACAAGTGAGAGCGAACAGAAACAAGAGAAAAGATTTGAAATGGGAATTATAATAAGATTCTCAAGGGTCATCCCAGGAATCTCTCAAGAGATTTGTGATTGAGTATCCTCTCTTATCCTAATGTCATATGTCCTATATCCTATCACAGGCACGCAGTAGTACAACTAAGTTGTCGTACTACCACGACATCGCAAAACTTGCAAAGCCTGACCTGCATGGGCCACCACTAAAAATGTTTCACGACCCACACCCGATGTAGGAATGCAAGTCGGAAACAACGCCCATCCTACGCCGTAGAATCGGCAGTAGAATGCTGACTTGGTCTACTATACTATCTAAAATCTCATAATAATATGAAGTCTGCCAATAAAATCTCAACACAAAACTCAATCACATTCTAAAGCACGAGAAGATATCAAGGAAGTCTAACATAACTATCCATTCAATATATATAAACAATAATAGAAACAATATCCAATCTCATACTCTATGCCGAAAATAAATCTGGTACCAAAATGCTAAAGAGACCAACTATGAAAACTAATGATCCGAATAAACCCTCCGGCAATCACTCCAGAACTAGTGGATCCAAGTCTGCACCATCTATAAGTCGAAGTCCATAGTATGTCGGACACCAATCTCTCGGATCCTCTGAAAAATACTTTCCAGTCAGGAATGGAGCAAAGTACATACCTCTTAAAGCAGTTCCAATAACATAATCGAGCATATATAACAAACAATAGAAAAAGGATACAAGATGCACAAGTAATAAGAATGTACAATACAGGAAGAACAGGCAATAAGCACAATAAGAACTGAAAAGTAAATACGGAAAATAAACTGCAAGTAGAAAACAAGAATACTAGCTATGTGATTTAGAGTACAAGTTCGTTATGTAATCGGCTTAGGTTGCACATGAGGTATAAATATAACTCCATTATACGTGAGGTGTATAATCGACATGCACATGAGATCAAGAGGGCTTTGATCACATAACCAACTCCTACTCCCCCCTCCCCAACCAATACTCATGGATCCAATCACAACGCGTTACGTACATGATCATGATATAGTCACACTAGCACACGAAATAGTGGATGCACAAGAAGCACATGAAAGTCAATACCCAATGCACACGATAAAATACATGTGACTGGGTACCCGTTGCACACGGTAGGAGATAACACCTCCTGACGGGATCCATATAGCACCTGTCCGTGAAATCACTGTGTCGAAAATCAATATATATAATTCTAGAACATGCATATATACAATATTATGAATTGAAAACAATCAGAGAAATGTACTCGCCTGTGGTCCAGAGCAATGAATGTCAAACTGTCCGAACTGGTGTCACACAGACCTATATATGGAATATTGTATTAATATAAGG
Organism: Iris macrosiphon; assembly: GCA_036927795.1. Lineage (NCBI taxonomy): Eukaryota > Viridiplantae > Streptophyta > Magnoliopsida > Asparagales > Iridaceae > Iris > Iris macrosiphon. The sequence continues at coordinate 151,475,761 of JAYESA010000004.1, forward strand.
TTCTGCAAAGAAAATAAGTTAAACTAGTCAACTTCTAGGTCAACAAGTCAATTCTAAGTCAAAAGTTAAACTAGGTCAACTCTAAGTCAAACCGGTCAAACTATAGTCAAACTATGGTCAACTCTAAGTCAAACCAGTCAAACTATAGTCAAACTATGGTCAACTACCTATTCTAGGTTGCATAGGTCTAACTCAAAGATATTGGGTTCACACACTATGAATCTAGGCCATACAAGCTACAACTTAGGATACTAAGATACCGTATCTCAGGATACGCAAACAATAGGTAAATATCACATATCTATAATAAAGGAATATTAAATATATAAATTATAATTATAAATGCTAAAAGATTATCATGGTTTTGAACCAACTTGGTATCGCAATAGTAAACCTCTATCTTGATACCCAAACCCAATACCTTGGATATCCTTAATACCTTGGTATCTCAAGGTAATGTCACTCTAGTATATATATATTAACTATCCAACTATAACTATAAACTACTATGTATTTAGTATTTATACCATACTATATACCTTATTTTAGTCACCTTAATACCAACCCATAATTAGTTTACAATTATTATATTACTATGCCAATACCTACTACTCATACCTTGGTATATCTTGATACTTACCTTGGTATCTCAAGGTAATTGCCAAAACTTCATAAGTACTAACTACCCAACAATAATTACATATATCAATCCAATATAACTCTAGTATGTACGAATAAAATAAATACTAACTACCAACTATACACTAACTATTAATACATATATACGTACATACATACCTAAAAATATATAATATATAAAAAATACTCATAACCATTGATAACTAAAATATACTAACTTACTCAATAATATTATGTGCTACAACTAAATATATACATATATAGTATAATACAAATAACAATTAGGAACATATTTATATATATATTAATTACCATATATATATTTAAATACATATATATAAACCACCATATATATTTATATAATATATATTTAAATACATATAATCCATAATATATATATATTTATACAATATATATTTAAATACATATATATAACCCATAATATATATTTATACAATATATATTTATATACATATATATAACCCACAATATATATTTATACAATATATATATATAACTATACATACACTTATACATAGAAAATTGTATAAAATACCACATAGTAACATACACACACATACATATTAATATGTATATATAACTATACATATATGTATACGTATATAAAATCATACACTATATAAATACATACCAATATATAATATAACTATATATATAACCACTTATAAATATATCTCCTATATTATATATACATATACTACCACTTATAAATATATATCTACATGTAGAAAAATAGCTACATAATAAATATACACATATAGTATATGCATAGGTACATAGATCTAAGACACAATATTACATAAATATATATACATAATATTATATATATATATATATATATATATATATATATATATATATATATATAATTATACTTCTCCATGAAATAAGAACACAAAAGAATTAGATCTACAATTAAATTGCACATACATGGACCGTATCACCCCGTATCCCACTAGATTTAGGATACACATGCGACACGAGTCCACCACACATCCAAACGTACCCCAAAGAACACGAACAAGTCATATATATTATTTATGAACAATACAAAGAGTCACATATAAATCTACGTGTCCATGTCAAAATGTGACATTCTCAAAGTCCCGTATTGGAGGAAAAATCTCCAAATTAATACGTATCACCAAATTGATGGGATACGACCTACACGTACCCAATTGTGGATACGACACTAGCTCCAAACATACAAGCACATGCCAAATTGATCTATAGGACCAATTGACACACACAACAAATGTCAATTTCGAAATTCTCCAAAAATTGACACAAAAAGTACCGTAACTTTCTCAATAGGCCTCCTATGAACACAAAACCAAAACCTATGGGTAGCCTATGCATATGGGTTGATTTCCATGGTTAAATCTCATATTTAGAACCAAAATTAAGGAAAAAAACTGAATTATACCTATTGGAAGATGAATTCCCAATGAAACCTCCAAAATTGATGAAATTGGCCTCCAACTTGTAGATTCTTACTCCTCTTTGTAGATACATGCTTCCTCCTTTTAGATCCTTGCTCTAATAGCCTCTAATGGTAATTTTGGAAATAATTGGGTAGAAATTTGGTAGGGATTTGGTTGAGAAAATTTTTTAGATCTAGATTTGGAATAAAAAAATAAAGAGAGAGAAAGTTTTTATCCTATTTATATAGGCCTCACTTGTCCCCTCCCTCAAGCTACTATATAAAGTCTAAAATATCTCTTGGGGCCTCTCATGAAGAAATTAATTAAGGAGGAAAGCTTCTAGTCTAATGGGTTTAACATAATTAATCATCCTCCTAATAATTGGGCTTCTAAATATTGGGCTCAATTCTAATTAGAATTAAATGTTGGTCCATGAGTCTAAACTAAACTAGTTGGTCCACTAACACAAGTCCAAAAATAAATTTAATATGCTAATAATAAATAAATAATACAATAAATAAAATTTAACATGCACAATATTTAATTAATTACCAAATGACTAAAATATCATTTCCTATAAAATATGGTAGTGACACCTTCTGATGGGCTTGCATCATCTCGTAGAACATTTGAATAATCTGTTGTCCGTCCATAAGTTGTCCGGGTGGAAAAGTAGGCATCGGTGGAGTAAATTGCGTCGATGGTGGAATGTCAACCTGCTGGATTCTCGAGGCATGCTGATTTGCTTGATTGCATTGTTGAGCTGATTGACCTCCACCTACTAGTGTCGCTTCTTCTTCATGGGTAACCATAACACCTTGTGGGGTTCCGACATGAGTCTTGTTGCTTGCTGGTGGATCCGTTACTCTGCATCCAAAATAAACTATAAGAGGCGCACAGAGGGATCAAGGCAGGATGCAAGTCAAGAATTTTAATTTAAATCCGATTTAGAGATCAAGAACGATTCAATCAAGTGGATGAGATCCTATAACTTATCATATTCTTTATTGCAGGCTTGCTCGGTCCCTAAGTTAAAACAGAAGCAATTTAGTCGTTGACCTGCATGGGCCACCACAAAAATCATGTCATGCCCCAGTCCCAAAATATCGAGGGACTAGACACGTGGCAATGGCCAGCAGCACACACCGATAGGCAAACCCAATTTAATGGACCCATCAGGGTGTACTTAAGCTGTACTACAATAATAAGGTCTAAATAATATGTCACAATCTAATCTCTTCCATAGAAGATAAATATGATCAATAACAACAAAATGAAATATAACCAACATCAAGTCTCCATAAAGTAAATCGGGGAACAACCCGATAATAAGTCTGATATAATGGTTCAACAGACCAGAAATGAAAGATAATAACAAATACTGAGTATAGATGAAACAAATACTCAAGAGAAATTCTCGATGATAACCTCGTCCTCGGGGATCGGTTCAGCTCCAGTGCCTGCTCCTGCTCCTGCTCCATATACCTCAGAATAGAACTCATCTGCTAAACCTGGGGACATAATCCGGATCCAGGTCCTCAGGGGACATAGCAAGGTACAAAATAACTAAAGCCAAAATAAAAGCACTGTAATAATTAATGCAAAAATAGGGTAAACTATATAACCAGCTAAGTGAAATATAAGATGAGAGCATCACTAAAACTCAGGCTGAGACCACTACAAGCTCGGTGTCGAGGAGCCGGTAGCGATAATATCACGTAATGGGTCAAGCTCGGGTTTAGAGTCTTGAGCACCGCATTAATAAGGGTTTATATATATAATCAGCCTGTAGCCTGTGTGTCTCTCCCCACCCAATGTAATCACATATCTCATGTCCACGACGTCTTATGTCCATGTCACACAAGATCAAATCTAATGCAGCAAGTCATAATGATATCTAAGCATGTATAAAGTATATGTCACGAAACCTGTATCCTATACAGAATCACCATGAATATCTCAGGAATATTCTGTCTCATGAACAGTGTCAAGTGTGCTATCATATGATGTACTTGATAATGCAAGCACGGAAATGTATAGGGTCTCGATATCCATGTCTAGGTGACGTTACACAACTCCGTATACGACGTTGACACCCGAATATTATTCGAACGTTAAGTAATGTCATACGGTCCTAGGTTGAACAGATACAACATATAAATAAATCAAGGAAATAACATGTAGCAATTACTGCAAGATTGACAAGGTACACTGGCTTGGGGTTCTGACTCCAATTGCTGCTCTGGTATCAGCGGGAATTGCAGGTACTCCTCCGAATGCTGTAATAAATATTACCATCAGATTCAGAAGACATCAAATAGCTAGAATTGTCTGTCCATAAGTCCAATTTGGACACTGGGGCAAAAGTGACAGTTTCTGGTCAAAGCGGGGTCCACATGTGGCCTACTTCGCATCAAAAATGTGCCAGAGTCAATATTCTTCAATTTCGTTAAACTTAGTGTCAACAAGTCCAGAACGACGATACGAACCCAACGGAATATCCAGAACTGGATTCCGATGAGCCGATCACAAAATCGTCCTTCAAATGGAGCCGTAGGGCCCACGATATGGGATTTTGTCAATGTTCTCAGAATCGAACCAAACTTGGGTCACAGAACCAGCGTATTGCTACGAGTCCGATGGTGCAAGTTTTGTTTCGATATGACGTACGAACACGAAGTTACAATGAGTTCCAGAATATGGCCGATACGGTAAGGTATCGACGGATACGCGTTGATTCCGATGTGCACGCACATCCAAATCAACTTTCTCGAAATCCCATACGTCCGTATTAACTGCGCGCACCTTTCATTGAAGTCCGTACACGACCAAGTCGTCCCGTTTAGCGGGGCGCACCCAGTTTCGAGAAATTTGGGTTTCTAAATAACCAATAATTCGGTCATTTTTACCCTCAAATAACATGCAATCTACAACTCAATAAATTACACTAAAAATAGAATTAAAAACTATGTCAGGTGATCTAAATAATTGTTCAGATAGATTTTGAAAATGTTTCACAGGTTGGTCGCAAAACGGTCACGAACTGGGAAGTTCGGGACGAATTCTAATTTTTAGAATTGGGGGTTTATTTTTCTAATTTTACGTTAAAGTTTGCGACTGACACAGGACGCGATACGCCGAACCAATGGTACGGGTATCGAGAGGGTCACGCAGGGTTCGCGTAGCAACAGACAGAACGAAAAACGAGGCAGCAAGGAGAGAGGAAAACTCACCGGAATAGGGCGTCGGTATCGACTGTAAGTCAAGAACTGGGATGGCGCGGTGATTGAGCTCGGTCATTGTGGCAGCGCTGTGCTCGGCGTGGCTTGGCAGAGAGGGGCGGTGGATGGCCGGGGCTACTACTGGTCGTAGGCGGCGGGATCGTCGATGTCGCCGGAGAGAGCTCGTCGGAGCTGGGCGACGGATTGGCGGTGGATGAAGGGTGAAGAGGCGGTGGTTCTGGGAAGTGGAGGCAGTGACAGCGGGGTGGCCGGGGCTCGAGTCACGGCGAGGGTGAAGTAGCGGAGGAACGGCGAGGTCGTCGCCGGGGTAGCTGGGTGCGGCGGGGTTCGTGGTGGCCGATGGATCTCGAGGGCGGATGATGGTGGTGGCGGATGATGGTGGTGGCTAGGTTTTTATAGGGGAGGTCGGGGATGTGGGCGGCCGACCGTTACTGGAGGGGAGATGGGAGGTCAGCCGGTCGGCCGGTGGGGAGGTGGAGAGGCGCAGCGGGTGCGGAGGCGAAGCGACGCGACGACTGGGGCGGTTACAGGAGCGGCGGAGTCGGGGAACGGCCGCGGATTGGGGAGAATTACTGTAGTAGTAATTTGGTTAACGGGTTCGAGTTAGCAGGTCGGGTTCTGGATTCGGGTCCAGATCCGACCCGCTAAGGTATGGGTCGGGTACGGATCGCGGGTACGGGTCGGGTTGATGGATCCGACCCGTTAGGGTTTTAAATTAGGGTTTGGGTCTGAGTCAGGGTTCGGTTCGGTTCAGCATGGGTTCGGTTCAATAAATCGGTTGGTTCAAACTGGTTTAATTGGGTTTAATAAAAATCTTAGTTTTTAGGTCTTTTAAATTGGTTCTGGGGTCCAATAAATTCCAAAAAAATTACCCTATGTCTAATATTTTATTTTACACCCAAAAATATTATTTTTATAATCTTTTAATATATATTTTAATAATAAAAAATATTTAATTCAGAAGAACATTTATTTTAATTTTCTAAAAATCATAGAAAATTCCAGAAATTTTCGAAAATTTATTTTTTTAAATTCCAGAAAAATTTGGGGGTTTACAATGTCGTATCATTGTGTTTTTGTGAGGTACTTTGTCCAGGATAATTTTATTATTTTATTACTTTATGTTGATGACATGCTGTTGGTGGGTCGGAATGCCACCAAGATAGCAGAGTTGAAGCACCAACTGTGTACGACATTCTTTATGAAGGATTTAGGCGCAGCGAATACTATTCTTGGAATGGAGATCAGCCGAGAGAGAGAGAGAGAGAGAGTCCAAGCTGCTACACTTGTCCCAAAAGAATTATATTCACCGGGTACTTCAGCATTTCGGGATGGACGTGTCGAAGAAAGTGAGTAACCCCCTTACGGCTCACTTTAAGTTTCCTGAGGAGCAGTGTCCATCTACCAAGGACGAGAAAGAATATATGGAGTGAGTTCCATATGCCTCAACTATGAGAAGTCTTATGTATGCTATGGTATGTACGATGCCAAATATTGCTCACGCAGTCGGCACAGTTAGCAGGTACACTTCAAATCCTGGAAGGGTATATTGGAGTGGGGTCAAGTGGATTCTATGATATCTTCAAGGTACTGCCGATTGTAGACTTTTATTTGGTGGTGATGAGCCGAAGCTGGTTGGATATACCGAAGCTGATATGGTTGGAGATGTAGAGACGAGGCGATCGACTTCGGACTATATGATGATGTTTGTTGGTGGAGCAGTATCGTGGCAGTCGCATTTACAGAAGTGTGTTGCCTTGTGGATGACAGAGGCAGAATACATTGCGGTGACGGAGGCTTGCAAGGAGTTGATGTGGATAAAAAAACTGCTGCAGGAAATTGGGTTAAAGCAGGAGCAGTATCCTTTGCTTTGCGATAATCAGAATATTATTCACCTTGTGAAGAACCAGACATTTCATAGCCGCTCCAAGTACATTGATATCCGATATTATTGGATACGGGATATGGTTGACAAGAAGGAAGCGGCGCTTGAGAAGGTTCATACAAATGACAACGGAGCAGATATGTTCACAAAGGTTCTACCAAGAGAAAAATTTGAGTACTGCAGGCGGATCATCGGGATGATGACCCCTTTTATATAGTTGTGAAGGAGAAGATTTATTGAAGTGGGTGGGGTTCCCAACCTATGTGAAAAATACAGCGGAGTAGGATTGAGTATTTCTACATATAATAGGAATACCTCAATTTATTTGGATTGGATATTCCTAAATATAATATGAATATCGCAATGGATTTGGATTAGATATTCCTACATATAATAGAAATATGTCAATGGATTTAGATTTGGATTGGATAGTCCTATCTATAATAGGAATACTAGTTGTGGGTTTGAGGCTATATATAGGTGTCTCATGGCCCTAAAATATATATATATATATATATATCTCTAAAAAAAATAGCAACATGGAGAGAAAAGGAGAAAATAGTGCCATTGAAACATTAGAGAGAAGAAAGACGGATTGGAGGTCGTTTCGAAGAAGGAGATCAGTTTTGGGTATTTTTTGTTGTCTTTCTTCTTCGTGGTTATAATCTATTTTCTGTTCCAAAAGAGTTGTGGTGATCCGTTTGGACGGTGAGAAGTTTGTAAGGAGTCGGTGTATTTCTGATTCAATTAGTGGAGGTTTTCAGGGTTGGACTCCGATTGTCCCGTGGTTTTTTCCGTAAGGATTTTCCTCGTCAAAATTTTTTGTGTCTGCGATTTGTGTTTGGCATTTTTGGTTTGTATGTTTTGCTCGGTTCTCTCGCAGGTACTCTCTGATTTAGGGAACGGTTTTCGTACTTTCGTTCCCAATATGGGCGAAGGGTGTGGAGGGTGTCACGCCCCAGTCCCAAAAATACATAGTACTAGGACACGTAAGCATGTCAGCCGCATGGATATGGCAATTCAAATATATGGACACCATAACCCATACATACACTGTAATATGAATATCAAATCCATAAGTGGTATAAAATATATAACAAGTCATAGGGTACAATCTAAATCTCATCCACAGAAAATTAATATAAATAAATAACCAATATCTATGAAACTAGATCTCAATATAAGTATCTAAGGATGATAGTTGGAGGAAAACAAATCCACTAACAACTCGAATGTAAAGGTACAACACAATAAACAAAATATAAGAATACCAGCTGACGACCACGGGCTCGAAGAGAAGGCATCCTCGAAACATATATAACCATCCAAATCTGCGCTCCTGCAAATACTCAAGAACAGATACACCTAGAAAGGGACCAGGTCCTCAGAGGGACGTAACAAGATACATAAAAGCAAGCCAATTTGAATACAGTAAACATGCATAATAGGTAGAAAATATATAAGTACGTTGTACAAGACAATATATAAAAATACAAATGAGGACAACTTTTCCACGTATGTACAAGGGTAGGCTACTCGATCTACCTCACAACTCACACATCCGTCAATGGACATCAGAAATTGACATACCGCGGGGGTAGCGACCAGCGAGACTCCAGAAATTGACATACCACGAGGGTAACGACCAGCGCGACATACGCACGTAGTCCAAGCTATATACTACGATTTACCAGAGTAGTTAAAAGCCCATACGCCTAATGATTGTCCTCTCATGATACTAAGTGTCAAGTGTGTGTCAACATATCTAATATATAGTAATGACTGAAAGGAACTACACATGCAATAAATAAACAGAAATACAATAAATATACAGAAATATACTAAGCATGCAAAATACTGTAAACAATTTGGCAAGATATCTTGCCTGGTAAGAAAGCTGCAAGGTGTACTGTCCAGAAGTCAAGCACACAGGATCAGAAACTACGGTCTCAGAACAAAGGTCTCCGGATGCTGAAATAGATATCACCAACGTTCCCAGAATAAGCAAAATAGCTAGAAAGTACTTCCCTTTTGTCCAATTTGGACACAGGGGTAAAACGGTAATTTTGGGTCAAAGTGGGGTCCACGTGTGGCCCACTTTACACTGAAAAGTGTGCCAAGGGTAACAGTCTCTACATAGGATAAATTATAGGTCAAACAAACTCTAAATGTCAATACGAACCCAACGGTATGTCCAAATGTGGATTCCGATGGGCCGAACACAATTTTGCCCAAAAAGTCAACCGTGGGGCCGCCAATTGGTGACTTGGTCAACTGTCTCAAAATTGCATAAAAATTGGGTCACAAGACCTGCGCATTACCACGAGTCTTCGTGGCAATCTGACGAGCGTGCACAAAATACGCGCTACTTTCGTGAAAGTTGCGACACGGAATTTGTCCGCGGATACGGGCTGATTCTGACGCACACACGTGTCTGAATCAGTTTCCGCAAACTCTCACGTGTCCGAATACACTGTGCACACCGTTTGGTACACTTGGTACACGATGCGGCGGTCCCATTTGGCGGGGTGCATTTTGTTTCACAACTTTTAAAAATCTAAAAAAATATATTTTGGGGATTTTTCAACGAATTTAATTCTACCTACAGCAGTTAATAATCTAATGTTAATTAACAGAAATTAAACTAGGTCAAGTGGTCTCCGCATACCAAAAAGAAAAATTGGATTCGGATCTCTGTGGTGGGACATACGAACCCGGAAACATAGGTGGTCACCGCAGTTTTCTGCGATACCAAAAAGTGATCTTTTTCCGTCAACTTGGACGTTGTTTTCGCCTATGGTTACGCGTTGTTCGAGGTCTACTGTCACACAGATTTGGAAGAGGGTTAAGGGGTGAGCATACCGGTGAAGACGGGGTGGCATTTGGTTGAGCGAGGCGACGAAAAATAACTCCGGAACACAAATACCTTGCTGCGAAAATCTACAGTGCGCGAGGTGCGCGGGGTCGCGGTCGTCGGGATTGGTTTGGACGGCCTGGCGGGATTCTTCGACTGCGGTGGCGGCGCTCCTTAAGTCTAGATGGGAAGGGGGAGAGTTTGGATGATCTATGGTTAGGATTTACGAAGGAATATATATATATATATATATATATATATATATATATATATATATATATATATATATAGAAGATATATAGGTCGGGGGGGTGGAGAAGTCTTCCGCGCGCATACTGCGGCTGCTGGCTGCTGCTTTGATTTCTAAAGGGGGTTTTGTTGAGTTTACATTTTAGTCCTTTTTTTTCCTTTTCTTTTTCCTTTTTCTTTCTCCTTTTCTTTTCCATTCTTTTATTCTTTTTCTTTTTCATTTCTTTTTCTTTCTTTTTCCTTAAAAAAATATGTATATATATTTATATATATACATATATACGCATAAAAAAAATCTAGAATTTGTATTAATACATACCATTAAGCTAGCAACGGTCCACGGGATCTTCTACATGAAATAAATTAGGAAAAATTTCTAATAGCCCCATAAATCTCCTAAATTCACAAACACCTAAAATAAAAATTAAATAAAATATATTTCTCCTAATTAGCCACTAATTACTATAATTAAATTAATAATTAATTAAAAAAAGATTAATACGATTTTTTAGGATTAGGGATTTTATATTCTACCCAACTTATAAAAATTTTGTCCTCGAAATTAAAACTAAGCTACGATAGAAAGTCAAGGATGGTATAAGATTTGCATTGTTTAAAATACAAGGCTAGGTTTAAAGGAGTGGGCGATGTTGCGCGTTGCATATTCTGAAAATTATGAAAAAAATCCACATGAGTGAAAAATAGGTTTCTTCATGTGTCATATCCAATAGTGTGGACACCTAAATGCTCTTTTGCATAAAAGCGTCCGACAATTAAAAAGTTGTACAAAGATCAGAATGGAAGATGGGCACGTCTAGGATAAGGGTGTGGCATTTGTAGGAAGGCAATGGCTATGTAGTGCTCCAATTATCGAAGCACGATAAGGTGCGCTAAGTGATTATTGTAAAATTAAATAAAAATACCGTGTTCTATCTCTAACTTGACTCAATCTAGCCTTAGTCTTACTATCTTTGCCAAGTAGGTCTAATTTTGGGTGAGGGTTTCACAATCTACCCAACTTAAAATTTACCCATCTATCACCTAAGGCTATACATATAGAAAAACTATTCCTTAATTATTTAATCATGTTATTCAATCCTCAAAGTTTAACACCAAACATATCACCTATGATATCCCCTTAATCAATTATAAAAGAGAGTCACTAGGTCATGTGATTAGCTTTATGGGGTATATCTAGTACTATCCGTGTCAACTTATACCAGCACGAGGCTTTGTCTTTCCGAAATAAGGGAAGATGGAGAGCAATAATAAAGAATTCAACGTGAAGGTGATAGAATACAAGTACGAGGTTCAAAGGGATTAAAGTATTCGAAAACAGAGTTGTCACGGCAGTTGTGGATTGAAATCCTATTTTGGTAATTTTCTATTTATATGCTCGTATCAGTACAGTTATGTAACTGATACAATATGTCAGACATGTCTAGGGGCAAGTATATTCGTCTACTACTATATATCTCAATCCACGTAAAGTAGTCATGCGAAGAACGAACCAAGCGCACTAAGGTTAGCTAGACCTTAATACACCGATTCTGATTAGGCAATTGTATCATTGTGTGCACCCAATAATACATATGCCATGAGCAAGCTCGATAAAAGAATAAGCTTGCAAAAATTAGGCTATAATAGCAGCATAAGTCAAGGTAGTACAGCAAATGTAAATACGTTGGATTATGATGAAAGAAGCTACATAACAATTCAAGTTCACAAAAGATAATACTCCATAATCTCTACAGTTGTCATACTAATTCCTTGTCTAAGTCGATAGTCGACAAGTAGGGGTATTGGCTTCTAAGTTCTACAGTCTGATAAAACATTATCTTCTTATGCTAGCACACAGTTAATGTCATTCAACTACACTTCAATAATAGGGCAAAAGACTATATGATACTAGATTGTGAGGTATACTTCCCAACTTATAACAATAAACTAATACTGTAATTGTCTTAAGGATACCGTAGAACTCCTGTTAAGGTCTACGAGAAGGGGTCTTGGTACTTATTAGGGTATCCTCTTTCATTACATAGGTCATGGTCGTCCTAAGTCTTAGTCTTAGTCTTAGTGCAAGTGTCAATAGTAAGAATGGAACAGTTACTAGCCTCAAGGAAAAGGGAATATAACTCATATCGAGGTGTGGTACAAGTTACGCGATTTAAAACTAAGGGATAAGCACCAGGTCTCAATCTACAATAATAGCTTAAACCATCAAGTTCTAACTTCTAAGCACACAAATTCAAATTTTTAAAATTACAACTATAATCCTAGCATGCTATATATCCTAATCATAGAATAAAAATACTTGGTCTATAATCAGAGGTGTTAGGTGGCACGAGTTAAAAGATGAAGAAAAGAAGAACCTAATTTAGTCGTCGCATAATTAGCGAGCGCTAAGGGTTCAGAGGAACAAGTCATAAAACTAAAATGGAAAGACTCTGGATAATAATAATAATAATAATAATAATAATAATAATAATAATTATTATTATTATTATTATTATTATTATTATTATTATTATTATTATTATTATTATTATTATTATCACACAATAATTATTATTATTTTAATTTTAATTACATAATAATAATAATAATAATAATAATTATTATTATTATTATTATTATTATTATTATTATTAGGAATAATATATTATAATTTAAAAATTATGATAATTATTTTAAATAAAACAATAATAACAATAACAATAATAATAATAATAATAATAATAATAATAATAATAATAATAATAATAATAATAATAATAATAATAATAATTTTAATTTTAATTTTAATTTTAATTTTAATTTTAATTTTAATTTTAATTTTAATTTTAATTTTAATTTTAATTTTAATTTTAATTTTAATTTTAATTTTAATTTTAATTTTAATTTTAATTTTAGTTTTAATTTTAATTTTAATTTTAATTTTAATTTTAATTTTAATTTTAATTTTAATTTTAATTTTATTTTTAATTTTAATTTTAATTTTAATTTTAATTTTAATTTTAATTTTAATTTTAATTTTAATTTTAATTTTAATTTTAATTTTAATTACAATAAAAATAATAAATGATTACTATTATTATTAATAATAGGAATAATATTTTATAATAATAAAAATTATTATTATTATTTTAGTTAAAAGAATAATAATTATTTTAATTACAGATAATTATAATTAATTAACTAACTAATTAATTATGTCAGCTGGATATGCCAGCTGAATAATTTATTAGTTAGTTAATAATAATAATAATAATAATAATAATAATAATAATAATAATAATAAATTTATTACTTAATAATCATAATTCACATAATAATTTAATAATCTAAATAATTAAATAGATAAATAAAAATAATTAAAAAAATTATATTTAATATTAATTATTTTTTAATTAATTATTATTTAGTTTAATAAATAATTACCAATAGCAAATTAGTGTTACCTAGATATGTCGGCTGAATAATAATTAATTATTTTAGTTACTACTTAATTACTAATAATTACATAATTTAGACAAACTCAATCCAAATGTAAAAAGTACGAATACATCACTTTTAGGCATTTTCATATTGGACATGGATAAAAAAAAATATGTATGGGACATTACATGGACACACACAAAATATAGAATGTTCGACATTATATTATTCCACGTATTCGTTACCATATAACATAAGTCCAAATCTAATGACAAAAATTAATTTCAAAATATTTTATTATACTAAAAATTAACACTAATTAATAAAAAATAATTCATATTTAAAATGTTAACTTAATATTAATTAATATTGTTCATTACTTATTTATTAGTTTACTTGTTAATTAATTTTAACTAAATAATAAATAGAGTAATAAAGAAAAAAAAACAGAACAACCATCTTCCTCCTACATCCGGTTGTAGAATTTGGGCACTTTTCCCAATAAGTATGGACCCTCCTTTTCCTTGTACAACCAAACGCTTGATTTTCGGATTTGGACCAAAATTCGGATGAAAATCCAAATCCATGTCCACTTCTTTCTTACCAAACAGCCCCTAAAGAAAACTAGCATAGTATAAAACAAATTTTTGAAGAAATCGTACAGAATGTAATTAATCTGGCAGATTTTCTTAATAACTTCCATCACTTTTTACGATATTATAAACTGTTACAATTATTAAATAACTATTTTTTTTGACAATAAAATTCTTCAAGACTTATTATTCTAAAAATATTGAATGATATCTTCTTTATCAACGACATCAAATCTCTCTCTTTCAATATATGTCACCAAACAATCACTTATCACTATATCTCCCAATCGATTACGTAATAAAGTTTTGATATTTTTATTGCAAAAAAAATACTCTACAGTTGCGGTTGCAACGGGTAAAAATAATAAAAACTTCAGGAGCAAATACACCAAAGGATATGCACAATGCTTCTTGCAACGTCCGTTCCCAGAATACGGTGAGCTGAATACGCAACAAGCATCTCCAGATATACGCCATACGAATACACTGGTACCCATATGCATGATTATTGTTTGTAAAGCTCTAGGATGAAAATACAAGTAGTATTAAACACACTTTCATTTCAATAAACCATAACTATTATACATAAATCATTTTATAAAAGTACAACTTACACTTGTAATTCCCACAAAGCCATTAATTTACATATACTTTCCACTACACAATGTTGTTTCTGTATTTTTGAACTATCGATGATCACTCCCCAGCTTCATCTACATTATATTGAGGTAGTGTCTCTTCTGGATTCTTGTCTTCACCTAGTAAACAATACAAAGTCGTCAAAATGACATGCAAGTTCTCGATGAAGAACGATAAGAAATGAAGATATGATATAATATTGAATAATTAAGAGAGCTTCATATAATTAAACTTCATAGAAGTATTACAATGTTGATTTAAAATATCACTCTATCGATCTAAGTCCTATTTTAGTGTTCGATAAATCAATATATCCTAAAAATCACTACCACAATCACAAACTGTGGGCAGAGGCATAGCTACACTATCCTGAGGGGGTGCGGTTGCGCCCCCTTATATTTGAATTTTATTTATAAATTATAGAATTTTGGATTTATTTATTTATTTAGATTGTATGCATACCAATTTAAACACAGGAAGTAATAACTAACTTGATAATAAAAAAGGATAAATAGGTATCTTGCAGGCCTTTCCTAACTTCAAAGTATTATAGGATGCCATCAGTAGACATGTTAATTATTGAAGAACTATAAATCATTGATATCATGGTTCATGCAAAGTTGAGCATACTGGCTAGGAAAAACCAATATTACAGTTGTATTTTTTAGAAATATATACAAGATTTTACTTTGGGTTTCTCTTGTTCTCCATCTTCCAACTTGTGTACCTTAGTAGAAATTTGATGCCACATTGGACAAGATTGTCCACTTATCTTATATAAAATAGTTGTATTTTTTTTGGGCAACACATTTAGGTCTATCATGCTTCTATGAGATTTATAATTTCATAACCTGCTCATCACTTAAATTCATACTAGACCTAAATGCAAAATAATTTACATCCTCATCGTTCATTTTTTTTCCTCTGGCCACATGAGAATGTTTGCAAAAGAAAGTAATTGAAGTGGATGTCATTGTCCAAATCTTTTTTTAGCCAATTCAATTTTGACCCAGCTGGTATGCGAGATGTGTATGTAATACAAACCTCCTCATATGATATGTCTTGAATCTTGAAATCTTAAACTAGTATATATAACTTTGAGATGTGTAACAAGTCATATTTAAACGCAAATATGCCCATTATAACTCCTATTATAACATATTATAGTGGCAACACATTTTTTACTTGGATTTAACCCAATGAATGGACCAATTAACCAAAAATAGGTGAATCATAATGTTCATATCATACTAATCCATTAGTTGGGTTGCACTACCAAAATAAGTCAAATTAGCGACGAAATTAGCGACTCTGGAAGACATTGATAATATTATTAAAATTAACGACATATTTAAAGGATATCACAATACGTCACTATCAGCGACATTCAGCGACGTTTAGTTACTACCTTTAGTATTATGAAAGCTGACATCGCAACGAGTCGGTGGACGTCGCTATATTATTAATAATAGCGACGTTTAGCGACTCCACGTCTTATATGTCGCAATAGATTAAAAATTTAGCGACTTTTAGCGACGTTTCGTGTGGACATTAAATTACTTTATATAGGGTTTCGCTGGTTGGTTCGACTTTTCATTTCTTTCTCCAAAATTTTCAATTACAGTGCGCTCCCTCCCCCCTCATTTCTGCCGACCGTCCATCGTTCACCGCCTCCGAGCCCCCGGCGACCCACCCGCCCTGGCTATCCCCTCTTCAACCCCCCACCTCTGAGCCCCCGACCTCCCCCTCTTCGACCCACTCGCCCCCGTGACCGCCAGACGCGGCTCCTCCCCCTCCGGAGCGACTGCTCCCCTCCGACGTGGTTCTCCTCCGTCGAACCTTCCCTCAGGCGCTCCTCCTCCATTCCTCCGGATCCCCTCCTCCTCACTTAGTGAGCTCCTCTCTCTTTCTCTCTCTCTATCTCTATCTCTCTGTCTCTCAAGGGTTTTCAAGGACTCCACCCTGACACACACTGACAAGACACGACATGACATGACACACGTACTATCACGGACACACGAAGACACGAACACAGACACACACTAAGATAATATTGTGTGTAAAATCGAATTGGGGTTTTGTGTGGAACTCGTACATGGACACATACACACGCGGATACACACACACACATACTGAGATGGTATTGTGGGTGGAATTGGATTGGGGGTTATGTGTGGAACTCGGACACGGACACACATAAATGGACACACATACACACACACACTAAGATGGTGTTGTGGATGGAACTCAAACACGGCCACACAGACACATACACACAATGAGATGGTGTTCTCTATACTATCTGACATGACATAGATACATGTAAACCCTAACCCTATCTGACATGACACAGACATAGACACAAACACGTACACACACACATAGACACGTACACAATACGACACATTCATACACACGGATGGGACACACTCACACTGATATGACACATACGCTGACATGACACACCGATACGGACACATACTTTTCTTCCAAAATAGTGTTGCATGTGTGTATTTGTGTTGCATTTGGTTATATGTGTATGACGGGCCCTATGTGTCATATTTGGTTATATGTGTATTTGTGTTGCAAAATAGTTTAGGGTGTCAAGTTGTGACTATGATCGTGCCTATGTTTGACACTCAGAAGTCAAGTATCCATGTGAGCTATTCTCTGGAAACTAAATTTACATGACACAGACACAAACAAATACACACAGACACTTATAATTAGATATAAGTTATTATGTATTACTAGTTACTGAATGCTCATGATGGTCAAAGTCTTATTTTCTTATCCCATGACAGCTTAACTTATCATGCTTACTCACAAGAGGTTGAGTTTTCTTCTGGTACTTCTGGTGTCTTTACTAGGATGTTCAATATTACGGAAGAAAGACTCTTGATTATCTTTTCTGTGCACAAAATTTTATTTGTGAATTTTTAGCAATGAGAAGATTAAATATTTTCTTGGGGGCTCTTTATACCTGACTTCAGATCGATGTACTAGAATGAAGATGGTTGATGACCCAATGAACCATCTTTTGCTTTTACAGCGATCGAAAGTCAGGTAAAGATCAACCAATAAAATACTTAACCCCATCATTGTTAAAAATTCACAAAGAATATCTTGTGCACAGAAAAGATAATCAAGAGCATTTCTTCTGTAACATTTGAACATCCTAGTAAAGATACCAAAAGTACCAGAAGAAAACTCAACCTCGTGTGAGTAAGTGTGCTGCAGTTAAGATGTCATGGGTTATGGAAACCAGACTTCGACCATCTTGAACATTCAGTAACTAGTAATACATGCATAATAACTTATATCTAATTAAATCCTTAATATGTGTTGGTAATCGTAAATCATGATACGGATAATCATGTGTCATGAATACAACCCTAACCCTGAGACATGTGTTAACACGTTGATAAATATTATAACATCAACGATGTTTAGCGATGTTGCATTATAACGTCGCTAACATTTTTTATTTTTTAGTCTACCCAAAGGTGAGGGTAGATTCTAGGATATCAAGGTAAGGGTAGTTGTCAAGGCATGAGTCAAGATACTGGGTAAAATACGTATAAGCGTATATATATACAGGTAATATGTGATATATGCCTACTAGTAGGATTAGCTATATAAGTTAAGTGATGAGTATGGGTTATTGAGTTAATTATGAATATCTTAAGTACCCGGGGTACTAAATGTCAAGTGATACCTAGATACCAAGTGCATATATAGCTACATGTATAGGATTAGCTATATAAGTTAAGTGGTAAATAGTTTCATATAGATAATACTCATTATAAAAGTAGAATGACTAGGTTTATGTTACAAGCTAGATAAATATAAGTTAAGTGGTAAATAGTTTTACATAGATAATACTTATTATAAAAGTAGAATAACTAGGAATGCTTGTCGTCACCTCCAAAGTCAAGTGTCCATGTGAGTCATTCTCTCAAAAGAAAATATACTTCTATAAGCCTTTTGAGGCTATTAGAGTTCTACCAAAAATCTAGTAAACTTTTAAAAATCTAGTCTAACTCTAATAGCCTCAAAATGCTTGCAGAATTAAATTTATTTTTTCAGAGAATGGCTCACATCGAATACATAATGTCACACATATCCTTTATTAGTGTTCACATGTGTATCCATCTTTGAATCCATTTGGATAATATACTTGAACGATATTTATTCATCTTTACAGAAGTATCTAGAAATGGATCTGAATTACTACCCGCATCATCGTTCGTGGATGTACAACCGTCATCCTGATGATATGTGCGGTGTACGGGATAAATTCATACAAGGGGTGGAACAGTTTTTGCAGTTCGCCAAGGCATTCTCTTAGTACATTGACGACACCAAAATTAAGTATTCGTGTGTAAGATATCGCAACTTGAAATATCACTCAGAAGTGGATATGACATATCATTTATACTCGAGGGGTTTCACGCTGAATTACTATCAGTGAACCTCACACGGAGAATTTGTGTCTTTAGCATCAAAGTCAAAGACTTATGTGGAGCCGTATATGGATGTCCACGACCACGCTGATTACGATAACGGGTGCGTGAACATGGTTTTTGATGTTGCCGGGCCTAGTTTTGATCCGAATAATCATGATGCAGCTGAGGGTACACCGAATGTTGTTGCTGTAAAGTTTATAGAGTTACTGGGGAATACAAGGACTCCATTATATCATGGTTGTGAGGATCATTCACCGTTGGAGGTGGTACAAGACTGTTGAGCATCAAGTCAAATTTTAACATATCGCAAAAATGCTACAATCGACTGATGGAGTTAATTATAGAGATCTTGCAGGTGGGTGTTAAATTACCTAAAGACTTCTACCGGTCTAAGAGGATGGTGAGATCAGTCTGTAAGGATATGAGAAAATTGATACATGTTGCAACTAGTGTATGATGTAATATAAAGACGACAAGGATGAAGACATGTGTATATTTTGTGGTGCTGATCGCTAGAAGGCAATTGGTACAGGAAGGTTTGCCGGTGCAAGGAAGTCGACCTATTCGATGCACTACTTGCCTTTAACGCCGCGATTGCAGAGGTTGTTTATGGTGAAGGAGACTACTAAAAATATGCGTTGGCGTATGCGAGAATAGATTGAAGAAGTATTGGATCACCCATCCGATGGAGAAGCATGGAAGCACTTCGATCTAGAGTATCCCAATTTTGCTTCGGATCCGCGTAATATAATATTGGGGCTCTCCTCCGATGGTTTTACCCCATTCAGACTTTTGGGCTCCCAGTATTCGTGTTGGCATGTGATCGTCATCCCATACAACCGACCACCTTGGATGTGCATGAAGACTCCAATTATGTTCTTAATCGTCATTATCTCGGGTCCGAACAATCTGAAGAGGAACATCAATATGTACTTACAACCATTAATAGATGAGTTGAATCAGTTATGGAAAGTAGGCGCCAACACGTACGATGTTTCAAAAAAGAAGGAAGAAGGAGAGAAAGTAGTGTGGTGGGTCGATTCCGATGACGAAATATTTTTGTCACATGGTATGTATTTTATTATATATATATAGTATTTTAATCAAAGTAGGATAAAATATTTAATTTTAGTGATATACAATGTATTTTTTAACATGTCTAGGGGGGACGCTAACATAGTGACAGTCTTCCTCGCTACCCATAGGAAGGGCGGACAGCCCATCGATGAGAAGGCAACGCAGATCTACGTATGTATTACTTTATGTTTTGTTAATTTTAATATAACTTAAAAAATATACAAATAAATATTCATGTAGTTATTAATAAGTACCTTAGATATATATTAACAATTATGCATGACAAGTAGATAATAAGTAGTACGCTTATCGAGAGATACATACTTTTTACGATGAGTATCTTAGGCTCCGTGAGCGGTCGACCCAGCCCACACAAGGAGTGGCGGGTAGTTCCTCGCTGCCCCCTCCCACCCAGCTCCATCGGCTGACGAGCTGTAGATGACCATCGTTGGTGGTCTGAGAGGGGTACGTACTACGGTAAGGGATTCTACGGTGCCTATGTTGTATCTCAGTCCTCTAGGACCCCCTCTGCCAGTGTGCATACCACATAGTCCTTCCAGGAGTCAGTGTGAGTTTCTGCAGAGGATTACGTTGTAGCCCACACCGCAGATGGACGATGCGACGATCCTATACTACTAAAATACAAAGAAATAGCGAGGTCATTTTCCGTCGCCAAAATGTTGCTATTCACTATTAGCGACTACCCTGCGACGGTATTTAGATAAAAAATACCCGTCGATAAATGCTACGTCGCTAAAAGATTTTGTCGCCAATTAGTCTAATTTTTTCCTACAAATTGGCGTAATTGCGATGTCAATTTAGTTGACTTCTATCCTACATTTCAGCGACGGATTTATTAAGCGACGCTTTAGCGACGTATATACGACAATAATTTAGTTTATAATGATGTCTAGATAGCGACGAATTTGTGTCAAAAGAGGTGTCGGGTTAGTGACGTTATAGAGACATTATTTATGTTCCTGATACTAAAAAAAAGTCTGATACTCAAGTTGGCAACGGAATAACGACATTACTTATTGTCGGGAAGAACTCGCTTATCCGTCGACGTGTGTCGATAATTCGTCGCCCAAGAATAAAAATTTACTTGGCGACGGTTGTATCCATTGCTAGCATGTCGCAAGTACATCGTAGGTAATCGCTAAGTCGACGGGTGTTTGTTGCTAATATACACATAACTGCAAAAAAATACTTTTAAATACAGATATCCCAACATGTTTGGTTTATATAAAACTTGTTAAACACTATAAATATATCAACCACCCAGCGCAACCCGCTATAAAATTCTTATCCAATCAGACCTTTAACGCCACAAACACACGCTGGAAACATACACGAGACATAATTCAGAAAAGACATATAATTAACATAATAAAATTAATCGTACACATGAACAAAATCCACAAGTCCAGGACCATAAGTCCAAATAAAATAATTAAAGTACATGAACAACATCCACAATTCCACGACTACGACAACATAAATAAAAAATATCCATAAGTTCGTGATTACTACAACACAAATAAATATCAAATATAAAGAAAATTATCGATCTGGCGGTGTTCCCTGGTCACGCAAATGTTCGAGGACGTCCGAAGGAATTTTATTCACTAATTAGATGATAGTGAACTTAACGCCTCCGACGACAATAAACTTAGGAGTCTCATCACTGCGTCAGCAGATAAAATAGGGACAGAAGCAACAGCGGGAGTAGCAAAGGCACCAGAAGGACCATATGTTGTGGCGCCAGGGACAACAATGGGAGGAGCACGAACACCGGAAGAACCATGCTACAGGGAGGACTGCATGCTGCTGATTGACTCCTGCCTACCCACCACTGTGGCATGCAATATGGTCATCGCCGTAACAATTTGCTCTATCCTATCAGGTTGTGCCACAACAGAAGATGCCAGCAGTGGAGGTCTCGAGTATACCAACATCTGCGATGCCAAGGAGCTGGTGCCGTAGACGCGTTCGCCTTTTCCTCTTCCACCAGCGGCTAATACAAAATGGTCGTTCGTCCGAGCGACCATAAAAGAGGACATTGTAGCGGCCGAAGACTCAGCGACACTCTCTTCCACCCTATCCTGAGTGGACCGAAAGGTGTTCTCAGTCTGCAGAGACTGAAACGCAACATATCCAATGACCCGTGCTTAATTTTCTAATAGACTTCTAAATTGTAATATAAATTATAATACCTCATATTATTCTAACTTATAATATAAATTAAAATACTTATAGCTGTCTTGCTGGCCTTCTCGTCCACATAGCTCTCGTTCTTTCTTCTCTTGTGCGTATACTCAAAAATATCAGTAAAATTGATACTAGAGGGATCTCCTCCTTCTTTCGCACCTTCTTCCCTTGCTTGGACCTCTTCATGAACTCAGGAGTATCGAGGTCCTTCTACATCTTCTCCCAAAAATCATCACGGATCCAGGATTTCTTGCCCTTTCCAATATTTACCCTTTTTTGCAAATCATCCTTCGCATCCCTCATCTTCTTGCTACAGACGTCACGATATGTCTTCCTGATCTCCGCATCGCGATGATCGGGCCACCAGTAAATTTTTTGACATACAAATTTAATTAATAATTAATATAAATAGATTAATAAATAATTAATAAATAGAATAACAAAAAAGATCGTATATACATTCATCTGGTCAAGCCATATATAATGCATGTCGGGCGGCTCATCGGAGAATCTAAGGTAGGGGCCGTGGTAGTTCCCCCTAATGATTTTCCTATGTGCTGGAGTAGCACTGTATGGAAAAAACCTACAAAGAAATAACAACAAAGTATTTAGTTGAATAAATAAATGAATCATATGAAATTAACTGCATCAGATGAAATATATAAATTTACTTACAGCTCTTTGGTCATGGGCCAAAGCTCATTTCTGACCTTCCCCTCCGGTCTCTCTGGTTTTGTCGGAGGACCACCCGGTCGGGGGATATACCGATGAATAGCATCATACTCTAAGTCTGGATACTCTGGGGCCCATCGTATAGCTGTCGGAGTATCTGGTGGACGAACTGACGATGGGGTATCGGGATCTGCATCAGATGATGACGGGGGCATATATGCCGATGATGGAGCGTCGGAGACGCACTACTAAAAATTGCGGGATTAGCAACGTTTTTAGCGATATTAAGTTAAAATGTCACTAATATTAAAGATATCAGCGACTCCAAATATTAACGTCGCTATACGTCGCTGTTTGGCGACATATAGCGACATTTAGCGACTATAATTCAGTTTTTTAAAAGAATAGTCGCTATAAGTTATCTAAGGTCACTAAACATCGTTGAATTTTATAATTTAGCGACGTTTAGCGACGTATTTAGCGACGATTATATTTTTAATATTTAGCGACGTATTTAGCAACGTCTGTGATGTCGCAAAATATTTATGTTAGCAACATTTTTATTTGACGTTGCTAAAATTTTGTTAATTAGGGATCGGTTTTGATTCCCCCCTCCCCATCTGTCGAAATTTTCCAAAATTTTAAAACCCGCGGCGTTCCCCACCACCTCTCCGGCGACCGGCGTCCTCTACAGCGGCCTACTCCGACATCCCCCTCCTCCTCCTCCTCCTCTAGGTAAACCCTAACTCTCTTTCTCTCTCTATTTCTCTCTCACATAGGACACGGCATAACACTGACACAGACATGACACACACACGTGACAGACACTGACACAGACACAGACATGACACACACACACACACACACACACACGTGACACTAACCCTAACCCAAAATTGATACGACCTGGGATCAGGACCTAGGGTTAGGGTTAGGGTTTTTGACCTAGTGTTAGGGTTAGGGTTTTTGACCTGGGGTTAGGGTTTTTGACCTGGGATATTGGTTCTTCCAGTGCTACAAAAGGAAGCTGTTGTTGCTGCAACTCAATGTTGCTTGTTGTTGCTGCAATGTTGTACTGCTTGCTGTGTGCTCGAAGGGCCTTACTGCATTACTGCTGGTGTAGCTCGGATAGTTGCTAAATGTTGCTGCCACTGAAATGCTGTTTCAGTGCTGAAATGCTGATATATATGGCTGCACTGCTTTGGCCTTGCTGCAGTGCATTTATGTACTGAAGAGGCAGCTGATACACTGCCCGAGCCTACTTTGCTTACTGCTCCTCTGTTGTGCTTGTTGTTTCCTGTGCACTGTACTGCCTGCAGTGCCCGACCCTCTCCAAACACACACATACAAGCACATATAACTACTCCTATATATATATATATATATATATATATATATATATACATATATATGTAACCACTTAGAGACACAACTATATATATATATATATATATATATATATATATATATATATATATATATATATATATATATATATATATAATATATGAGCAATACAAGTAGATACATAGATATCTATATTTATATACATATACATATACATATATATACACTCTCGTGCCCTCCCCCTCCCCCTCCCCCCTCAGCAAGGAGATCTCGTGCTCCACTCCTCTTAGTAAGGAGTTGGCAAATATGGGGTAACCCATACTGCAACCCAAGACGTGTCGACTAGGGCTCCACTATTAGGTGCCCAAGGACCTAGCAAATCCTATGCGGAGACTTGTCATGCTGGGTCCGATCATAGAAATGAAGATATATACTTTGTGGAACCAAAGTAAGTAGGGGATAAGCAGCGTGCCTCCTTCACGGCAAAAGAGATTGCTGAAACTACCGAGTTTTGGAAGAACATCCTTATTCTTTTTATTCTGGGAGACAAACCATTTTACATTAGATTCAGGCCTATGCCCATAGAGTATGATGCCAACTCCTTGGGCACCTGGTAAGCTTGAGGCACTAATTATGAACATATAAAATAACATCGAATTATTATTTTTTCTTTAAGCATTGAGAATATATAGGCCTTATGTTGTTCATGACCAATAACTACTACAACTCTTTTATGTTGCTGCACACTGATTCCTCACTGCTGCACTGTGCAGTACAACTAGCTGCTAGCACATAGCTGGCATACTGATTCCTCACTGTTGTACTGTGAACTGCTCTCCCTAGTGACCCGAGCTCACTTAATCACTCAAACAACCATATGCACACATACATACATAACGTATTGTGTATCAAGTTAGAGCAATTCTTACCTTCCTCTAGAGAATCACACTGTATTTAACGATTTATAGGACACATACTATCATTTTTGCAGAAGTATCTAGAAATGGATATGAATTACTATCTGCATCATCGTTCGTGGATGTACAACCATCATCCTGATGATATGTACGGTATACGGGATGAATTCATTGAGGGTGTACAACAGTTCTTGCAGTTCGCCAAGGCGTTCCCTCAGTACATGGACGGTACAAAAATTAAGTGTCCGTATATGAGATATCGTAACTTAAAATATCATCCAAAAGTGGAAGTCACATATTATTTGTACTCGAAGGGCTTCACGCCGAATTACTATCAGTGGACCATGCACGGAGAACTTGTGTCTCTAGCATCAGAGTCGGAGCCATATGTGGAGCCGTATATCGATATCCACGACCACGCTGCTTTTGACGACGAGTGGGTGAACATGGTTTTTGATGCAGTAGGGCCTAGTTTGAATCCGGACAATCATGATGTAGCTGATGAGGCACCAAATGTCGATGCTGCAAAGTTTATGGAGTTGCTGGAGAATGCAAGGACTCTATTATATCCTGGTTGTGAGGATCATTGACCATTGGAGGTGGTTACAAGATTGTTGAGCATCAAGTCCAATTTTAATATGTCGCAAGAATGCTATAATCGACTGATCAATTTGATTATAGAGATCTTGCCCGAGGGTGCAAAGTTGCCTAAAGACTTCTACCGATCTAAGAGGATGGTGAGATCGCTCTGGATGGGATACAAAAAAATTGATGCATATTGCAACGGGTGCATGTTGTACTACAAAGACGACAAGGATGAAGATACGTGCAGATTTTGTGGGGCTGATCGCTACAAGGCCACTAGTAGAGGAAAGTCTGTCGGTGCAAGGAAGCCTACCAATTCGATGCACTACTTGCCTTTGATGCCGCGGTTGCAGAGGTTCTTTATGGTTAAGGAGACTGCAAAAATATGAGTTGGCACAGGCAGAAACAGATCAAAGGAGTATTGGATCATCCATCCGATAGAGAAGCATGGAAGCACTTTGATTGAGAGTATCCAGATTTTGCTTCAGATCCGCGTAATGTCAGATTGGGGCTCTCCTCTGACGGTTTTACCCTATTCGGACTTTCGGGCTCCCAGTATTCATGTTGGCCTGTGATCGTTACTCCGTACAATCTACCGCCTTGGATGTGCATAAAGACTCCGTATATGTTCCTAATCGTTATTATCCTGGGTCTGAACAATCCAAAGAGGAATATCGATATGTATTTATAGCCTTTGATAGATGAGTTGAATCAGCTGTGGAAAGTAGGTGCCAACACGTATGATGTTTCTAGAAAGCAGAATTTTTAGATGAGGACAACACTTATGTGGACCATCAACGACTTTCTGGCCTATGGAATATTATCGGGATGGAGCACTCATGGTCGTCTCTCATGTTCGTATTGCATGGACCGTACTAAGACTTTCCGTTTGAAATACGGAGGTAAACCGTGCTTCTTCGAGTGTCATCGATAATTTTTTCCAAAGGATCATCTGTACCGGAGGAACATAATGCTTTTCGTGGGGACATTGTGGAGAAGGCCAATCCACCACCAAGGTAGTCCGAATACACGATATGGAAAGAGGTAAAAGATTTATCAAGTGCTATCGAAGAGCCTCCTTAGGGTATGAAGAGCCATGATTGTCACGTATTCATGGAGAGGTTAATTCTGATTGCATTTCGGGAATTCTTACCGTAATTCGTTTGGGATCCATTGACAGAGCTCAGCATATTCTTCAGAGATCTTTCTTCTACTAAGTTGCTCGTCGATGGTCTAGAAAAGCAAGAGAAGGACATTACGGTAACACCATGTAAGCTCGAGAATGTGTTTTCTCCTAGATTCTTCGACTCTATGGAGCATTTGCCAATTCATCTTTCCTATGAGGAACGTGTTGGTGGTCCTATCGGTTATCAGTGGATGTACCCCTTCGAGCGGCATCTGAATCACCTAAAGAGAAAGGTGAAAAACACGGCACGGGTTGAGGGCTCTATTTGTGAAGCTTATGTTCTCGAGGAGATTACAAACTTTTTCTCGGCGTATTTCAAACCTTATGTTGCTACTATAGAATGAGAGCTCCGAGAAACAATGACGGATATCAGGAATCTAATGATGCAATACTCAAAGTATTCAATGCGTCCGGAAAGCCTTCGGGAAAAATGAAGAAGAGATATTTGAATGACGACGAGCTAAGGGCTGCTCAGTTGTATATATTACTCAATTGCGATGAGGATGAAGTGGAGAAGCTAGAGGGGTAAGTAATTAATATGTTTACATTTACTTTATCTTAATGTAATAGTATAAGCTACTATTATGCTACTAATCAGCAGTTGCTTCATTATTTTTTAGCACATATAATGATGAGTTGAGGTCGGTTAGACCCTACATAACAGACGAAGAAGTAGAACAAGAAATGAGATACCATTTTTCTTCTTGGTTGAGCGCATATGTAAGGAGCTTGGAAATTATTTTTTATTTCTGTACTTGCAAAATAAATAACTTACTATCACTACTTTGGTATTTCGGTCGATCGTCTAATAAAACCTGAGGCTGAATGTATTAAAACTCTATCCAAGGGACCAATTACTGCCGTTAAAATATCGCCAAGTTTCTGTGTGAATGGGTTTAGGTTTAAGTCAACAAATGCTCCTATCAGAGACAGCTTTCTGGATCTTGATTCCACGAAAAATAGTTGTTTGTGTATCAAATCTTTGAACTACAAAGACGTCGATCCAGGAAATGATTTCTTTGGCATCTTACGAGAGATTATGGAGTTGACATATAATTATGGCACAGAATTTGCTAATATCGTGCTATTCAAGTGTGAATGGTTCGATCCAATTCAAGATCAAGGTTGGAAAATTGACAAGCATGGCCTTGTGGATATAAACTACAGGCGTAGATATCGAGGCTACGAACCATTTATCCTATCAAGTCAGGCTCAGCTCGTGTACTTCATAACTTATCCTAGACGGGGGACAGTGAGGTCGGATTGGTGGGCAGTATGCAAGACTAAAGCTAGAAATACCTTTGACATTGACGAAATAGCTTATCAGGAGGATGAGCTACCTCTTGTAATAAATATTGTAGATGTGAACTCAACAAAAGTTACTCATTACACGAGTAATAATGTAGAAGATGTAGAATTATCCGAAGAGGAAGACGAAGATAAAGTAGATGAAAGTGAAGACGAGGAGGAGGAAGAGGATGAGGAGGACGAGGAAGGCGAACAAGATAAATTTTCTAAAGATGATTAAAAAATAAATATTTTGCCTGTAGAATGTACGATATTTTGACTGTAGAATGTACTATTTTGACTAATATATGTATTATATTTTCTACTATAGAATGTATTATCCATTTAGACTTATGACACCATTAGTTATTTCCTGTACAATTCTATGAATGATGTGAGATATGCATAATATTTTGACTGTAGAATGTACAATATATTTGTGTATTTCTTTATTCATCATATATTATTATCAGGTATGAAAGACGACGCGGAGGGTTCGGCAGGTCCCGAGGTAGACAAAGTGATCCTCCGGTACTGCCTACTGTTGGTTTTGGATCCTCGTCGCCCAGTACTCCAGTATATCGATCAGTCACATCTCCGACTGCGACAACATTACGTAGCATCACTCCTGGGACGAGTAGTTCCAGGCCTGATAGTACTCCCTCGTCCAGCGTTCCTCCTGCTGACGGAACCATGGAGACAGATGAGCATATGGAGGAGGTCGTGCTGACGTTGTCCCAACATCAGATAGATGCTCCATGCGCACCTCCGGAGGAGACGAGGACAGAGATTTGGGCCGACGGTACAAAGTAAGTCAATTAAATGGTTTAGCATCATATATATCATTTATTTCTTTATTCATCATATATTGACTTTTTCGATCAAAATAATTATCTCTATATAGATATCGTCCATCGTCGATTCAGAGACGCCTGGGCATATTTCTGAGGAACAACTATGGTGGCCCTTAGATCAACTACTCTGAAGCTCCAGAGGAGAGGAAGGCGTTCTGGTTTGCGCACTTCAAGGTAAAAGTATATTATATAAATACTCTAATTTATGTATATTATATAAATTATCCGTGATGCTCACTTACTAAATTATTTATTGTAGCAAACGTATTTCTATCCTCCGCACCGGGCCGAGTGGATCGAGCAGATATTTTTGACCGTTGCCCCCAAGCTTATCCGTAATGCTCTGGATGACCAGAAGTCTCGTGATCGTACTGGAAAATCGATCCAAGGTTGGATTATGCCTGAGCAGTGGACTGCGATGAGGGCTAGATTCGACGATCCGAGGTACAAGAAAAGGTCTGAGAAGGCCAAGGCAGCTAGACGGAATGCTGCAAAGTGGTATGGTGGCTCGATTCCGATAACGGAACATTTTTGTCGTTTGGTATATTTTTATTTAAGATATATTATTTTAGTGTAAGTACGATAAATGGTAGTAGGAAAAAATATTTAATTTTAGTACTAAATAATATATTTTTAACAGTTACAGAGGGGTGAGGATACAAACATGGTGACCGACTTCTTGGCCACCCATCGAAAGGATAGAAATCTCATTAATGAGAGGGCCTCGTAGACCTATGTAAGTATTACTTTAATTTGTGTTAATTTTAATATAACTTAGGCAATTATTGAGTATCCAAACTTTTCTAGGCCGAGTATCTTAGGCTGCGTGAGTGGACGACTACTAGTGCACCTACAACTGGAGAGGCTGGTACTTCCTCGCAGCCCGCTCCAGCTCCGTCGGCGGACGAGCTGTGGGTGACTGCTGCTGGTGGTCTCCAGAGGGGTACGTACTACGGTACGGGATCCTATGGCGCCCTAGTTACGACGCAGTCATCTAGGGCCTCCCCGACAAGTGCGCATTTCTTACAGCCCTTACAGTCGTTAGCCCGAGTCCAGGAAGCCGTTGACCGTCAGATTATGTCTTTCCGTGTCGAGTTGCTGTGAAGAATGGAGGAGCAACCCCGGTCCCAGCCGTAGGCGGATGATGCGATGCTTATCGCACGATTTGATATGCTCGAGCGCAGCATCATGGAGCTCCGAGATTTGTCAGCTGATCTTAGAGCCTCGATAGAGCATAGCATGACAGAGTTGCAGGCATCACAACTATCTATAGGTGAGAGGCTGATGATGATGCAGGATTCAATGGTTCATAGCAGTACGAGGCTGTTATCTACTATGGATTCTTACAACCAGTGACTCACAGAGTTGGAGCGGATACGTTCTCCCGGTGTAAACCCCCTCACCCAAAATTAGGCCTAATTTGCTTAGATAGTAAAAATTAGGGCTAGCTTGAGCCAATTAAAATTTAGAACCCGGCATTTATTTAATTATGCAATAATTTATATCGTGTAGCGCACCTTACCGTTGCTTCGATAATTGGAGCACCTCACTAGCCATTGCATATCTGCGAATTTCATAACATTGTCCTAGACGTGCCCGCCTACCTTTCTGACCATTGTGTAACTTATAATATTGCTCTC
Organism: Iris macrosiphon; assembly: GCA_036927795.1. Taxonomy (NCBI): domain Eukaryota; kingdom Viridiplantae; phylum Streptophyta; class Magnoliopsida; order Asparagales; family Iridaceae; genus Iris; species Iris macrosiphon. Next base: position 151,506,993 of record JAYESA010000004.1, read on the forward strand.
TGGTGCTATATTTTAGTCGCACAATAAACATCGCAGACGTTATTGATTAATTATAAATAAATTTCCAACTCAGTACCCTTGTGCGTTCCAATCGAAATTGGAGACACAACCTTGACTGTTTCGTGCAACCCGAATTTTATTAATATTTTACATTGCACCCTCTACGTCTTAACAATTGTGTCCTACCTAATTTTAATCTCATATACTCCTAATTAATTCTAGAACATCGTGCGCGTTCGGTTCAATTAATTAAAATCAAATTTCCGTCTTTGTGCAATTTTCCTAATTATTGGGCACTTTTATGCAAAACTGCATCGAGGTGTCCCCACCATTGGACAATACGTGAAGAAACTCAATTTTTCCTTCACGTAGATTTTTTATAATTTTTTGGGATGTACAATGTGCACATCGTCCCCCATTTATATTCTAGTCTGGTATTTAATTGATGTGATTTCTAGCCCTCCCAACATCCTCATGTAAGCCCAAGGCCCATCACAAAGAAATATTGACCAAGCCCACTCCTAGGTCAACCAAAACCCTAGTCACATGTATTTATATACAATTTCTCCTCCCCTTTTTCTATTGGAAACCCAAACCCCTAAATTACATTAACCGAACACATCACCCTCTCCCTGTGCCTACTCTTCCTTCTTCTTCCTACCTCGCTGGCCGAAGTTGCCCCAGTCGCCGGACCAGACAAACCACCCTATCCCTACACTCTTCTTCTTCCTCCTCCCCGTTCTCCTCCAACACAACTCCCCCATCTCCACCCGCGTCGGAGGCCGAGCCCGACGCACCTCCCAGAACTCAGCTGACCCTTTCCGTACTGATTCATCATCCCCTACCCATCTGCCAACATCGGAGCTCCACCGGTGTACCCTGTCTCAACCCACCGGCCCTGTCGACCTCGTCGACCCGACTGCACCGAGCAGCCCGAGCCTACCCCAAGCCTGCCGGAGCACGACCCCGCTGAACCGGATCTACGACCTTCCCGGTCATCCCTACGGAGCCCGACAGCGTCTCCCCCTCTCCCTGAACACCTCCCTGCGCCTCCGACCATCCGCCACTGCCTCCACCTCCCTCGGGAAGTCACCACCACAGTTAACACAACCACCTGTCCCTCCTTCCTGTCCCAGTCCCACCTTTCCTGCTCAGCCCCCTGGCTGGAGCAGCTCCTCCCCTTAACACCACTCCCCTGGCCGGAACTCCCCTGGCCGAACCTCCCCTTGGCCGACCTTCGATCAGTCGTCAGCAGCCACAACTTCACCAATCACCATGAACATCATGATCATCACTACCATCTTCACCTTGAGCATCAACATAATCATCGTCGTCGTAGTTGTAATCATCATCATCGCTTCCATCATCATCTTTTGTACACCTTCACCATCCCTATCGTCATCATTGACACCGTCGTCATCCTCGTCATCCTCATCCTAGTCGTCACCATCATCGTTCTTGGCATCATCATCCATCCTCAACACATAAAACCCTAATCATTGCCTCGTCATATTTATTACTACCATCACCCTCGTCATCACCATCATACACATCACCATCTTTGTCATCTGTAACCATCATCATCATCTCATCGTCGTCATCATCCTCATCGTATCATTGTCATTGCACTATCGCCCTAGTCATTATCACATCATCGTCCTCATCATCACCATCGCTCATATCTCCATCACTGTCATCGTCCTCATCATCATCAACAGCATCGCATCATCGTCATCTCACCATCAATCCATCATCATCATCGTTGTAGTCGTAATAATCATCATCATTATAGTCGACACCATCGTCATTATCGTCGTCAACCTCTCTTCGTCGTCGTCCAGCCAATCCCGTGCGCGTACACCAAGGTTCGAACCTGTCCCACCTTCTTATTTCGTATGTGTGCTTGAGTATGTATTATTAGGTCATGTGTATTACTTATGACTGATAACTGATATCAGACCCTGAGTCGGAGAACCCAACTCGCGTTCGTGCACGTACACGTACGCGTACGTAGACATTATTCCATCTAGTATATGTATATTAAGTTAATTATTAGCATATTATTAATTGGTATATATTTATGTACATATTTAATATGTATATGTATTCCAATAGTTATGTAAATAAATTACTAGTTATATATTATATAATTATATGGGTATATGTAATTAAATGCTAATTTATAATTATGACTAAATATATCCAGACTGTATGACCCTAGGATACCGTGGACTGCCCCGTACTTACCCTGACCATGTTGACCCTAAGAACTTATGAATTGCCTGCCTTGCGTACATTAACGCACTGGCTTAGACACCTGTCAGCTGACCGTCTGATTGTGTACAACACATGAAGATGTGACCTTACATAATTTAACGCATAATTGGCATGTTAGATAACTAGTGCCACCCCTAGTATACCCCCTGAGTCCAGTATAAATGTGGTTGTGTAATGACTAATAATTTTATTGTATTATATTTATGTGTACATAGGATATTAGATTTGTTCTGCGCGACTTCTGGAGCAGGTTATTGGTACATTACAGCTTCCTTGCCAGGCAAGTATACCTTGCTATTGTACTGTTATTTATATTCCATATGTTGCATGCATCTTTATTTTATGTCTTTAGTTTATATATTTTAACTGTATTTAAAATATGCGCGACGGTGTCGTCGCGGTATGTTTTTATTTATGTATTTGCATTGATCTTGTTTATGAGACTACCCTATTATCATGTAGCATCTTTAGGGTCATTGGCCGTGACATAGTTGTTACACGAGTTGTGAGTCTCATATAGATCACGAACTGGCGTACAGAATTTGGCCTCCTGTACGTGTGGGTCGTGTGTTAGGAATAACTACTGTTAGAAACTTTGCATGCTAGTAGACTTAGCAGTTATTAGAGGTCTATAGACATAGCCTATTATAGTACGGTGGCCCCATCCTTGTCCTTGTTTGGTTGCAGGATTGGGCTAGGGTACTAAAGATAGGCTATGAACCAAATTGTGTTATGAATGTGACATGCTTAGAGCATGGGGTACGAAGAACAACAAGTACCGCATTTGAGCTCCTTTGTACTTTTTTTTCTGTAACCCGGAAGCTCCGCTGGAGATACGGGCAATGATGACCCCTATACTACTTGGCGGGCCTCCGCCGTTCAAAAGATGATGTGCCTTTGAGGCCCCTGGTTCTCCGAGAGAGTCATGCCAATCCCAATTTTTAGCCAGATAGCTCACTTGTGGGGAAAGTTGTTCTTAACTGCATTCACTTAGACGGTTAGGCGACCATTAAATATTTATTTCAGTACTTTATTGGCATACTTTTATGTATCTTGTTATGTCCCTCTGAGGACCTGGCCCTTCCAAGTGTATTTGTTCTTGAGTATTCGCAGGAGCGCAGATTCGGATGGTTACTTATGTTTCGAGGACGTCTTCTCTTCGAGCCATGATTGCTAGCTGGTATACTTATATTATGTTTTATTGTATTGTACTTATATTGTATTTACTCTTATATTCTAGTTGGTAGTGGATTTATTTCCATCCAACTATCATCCTTAGATACTTCTTATTGAGATCTAGTTTCATAGATATTGGTTATTTAATAATATTTGATTTTCTGTGGATGAGATTTAGATTATATCCTGTGACTTGTGACATATGTTATACCACTTGTGGATTTGATATTCATAATACAGCGTACGTGTAGATTGGTTTCCATATATTAGAGTCGCCATATCCATACGGCTGGTATGCTTACGTGTCCTAGTCCTACGTATTTTTGGGACTGGGGCGTGACACCCGGTGCGCCTACGTCGACACAGACTCCACCGACGTTATTGCCTTCTCCATTGACATTAGTGTCAATTTCACGGGAGCAGTATGATCTGTTCTTATCCTTCATGCGCGCCGGTGGTCATCCTTCTGCAGATCCGCAGTAGTCCTAGTTAGGACCATTTTATTATTGATTGTTTGTATTTTAGACATTATTTTTTGTATTCTTTAGGACGAGACTTTTAATTTGCTATATTCTTTGTATTCTTTAGGAGACTCAGTTGTGTGGATATTTGCTGTCTTCTTTACGACGATATTTTCTCCTGATTCAGTTTTTAATTTCAATATTTTATTTTTTTCAAATTTTATTATATTATTTATATTAAATATATGTTAATTTATCGGTGTTGAGTGTTCAACCCAAGGGGGTCGGCGAACCCAGTAAATTCAACGGATGGTTGCTCCGGGTCTATTTGTACAGATTGTGAATTAAAAACTGTAGGAATAATAGTTTGAAAATAATTCAGTATTTTTTTTAAATTTTTTTACTGTATCATTAGCGACGTTTTTAGCGACGTTCAGACGTGTCGCTAAATATGTCGCTAATTACGTCGCTAAAAATATCGCTAAAAACGTCGCTAAAAATGTCGTGAAACAAAGTCGCTGTCTGTCGCAACTTGCTGACATGGCTGTATTGCCAGGTCATAGTGATGTTGCTATAAACGTCACTACGTACGTCGCTAATTTACGACATAAAACAACTATTATACACGTCGCTAATTAGCGATGTTGCGTCGCTAAACGTTGCTAATCTAGCGACGTATTTACGTCGCTATAAAATGTCGGCATAGCAATGTTTGGCTACATTTTTCTGTCAGCGACTAGTTTAAAGGCGACTTCAGTAAAACATTGCTAATTACGACGCTAAAATTAATTAGCGATATTTTTTAATCATTTAGCGACGTTTTTTTACGTCGCTAATTTGACTTATTCTGGTAGTGACTTATGCGACAAATAGTGGAGTGTTTGTGCCTGTAGCCGATAGAAGTGTGGAGGTGCCTGCGATCGACGCGGGGGTATCGGGATCACTTGATCGAGGAGATAATCCATCCTCGGGTAGTATAAGATCACGACCATCTCGATCAAGTCCCCGACCACGATCACAACCACGGTCACCACGATCACAACCATGACCACCAGCCATCTATGATCATGATTCACATATATAGACATCTAATAAATAGAACTAAGCAACATAATAGACATCTAATAAATAGAACTAAGCAACAAGATAGGCATCTAATAAATAGAACTAACCAACAAAACAGCTATAAAAACTGAGATAGAAGTATTTTCAGTAAGAGATGGAAGTATTTTTTGTCACGCCCTAGTCCCAAAATACGTAGGACCAGGAATACGTGACACGCCAGCTACGCATTCGACCAGACTCTGGTCTGACTCGAATACGTATAAGTTGTATAATATAAAGGGCACAATCTATATTTCCCGTAAATGTAAACCTCTATGTCTCAATCCACAATGTATAACAGTATACAAGAAAGAGCTATATGTGCTAGAGTCGGCTGCCCCATAACACATTAACTCGAATAGACTCGAGAAGAAGTATGAGTCTATAAAACTAGGCTACAATAGCAGATGAATAATCAATGTACAATAACCATAATGTCGGTAGATAAGATGTGAGTACCTGGTACCATGCTCGCCAGACATGCGTCTCCATCCGTAACTCCAAATGCTCCGTAATCATCTATGCTGCAAAACTGGCAGGGAACCAGGTCCTCAGAGGGACATAACAAGGTACAATAATACAACATGCCAAGTAACAGAAAGTACAAGTGCACGACAGGGTACTCTATCATAACCAAACAAGTGTGACACAATTTAAAGACAATGTTCGACGCGTGGTCTGTCCAAAATAAAATCGTAGCTCCGAACACAAAGACACACGGGGCGTACCGTAGCTCCGAACACAGAGACACACGGGTGATACACTACTCTAGAATACAGGATCACTACATATACATATATAAGCGCGTGCAGAGGAGCCCAAGCATCTAGTAACTGTCATCCCCTTTCCAAGCGGTCAACGATGGTGCGCTGAACCTGAACCTCTATCTAACAGTCTCGACTCACGGAAGTAACTCAACAGACGCGATCCTAAGGTCGTCCCAGTCTCTGGTCATGATGTCAGTATCAGGATACAGGAATCTAGCACAATCACAGTGTATGAGTGTGTCCTGGAGTGTCGATATACTCAGGTACGTGCATCGAGGTACTACAAAGCATCTAACAATTATTCTAAGACGTTACGACGAACGTCAGCACCCAGTTGTGATCCGGACGCGAGGTATCGAACGTCAACATAAATACGTGCATAATGTACATAACGAAATAATAAATATCTATAAACTGAAATACAGGATGGCAAGGTACACTTGCATGCGTCCGGCTGCTGATGACGGGGTCCCGATACTGCGTCCAAGTCCTCAGGTCCCGCAGTACCTAGAGATGAGATACAAACCAATAATCAATAATCTGTCCCACGATAGACAGGGATGCGACACACATCTATACATATGCTTAGCCTCAGCTATAACTCACAGGGACACGACTCTAGAGGGTTGTCCAAGGTTGACTAAGGGTTCATTTCAAACATGATCAATCGCCCGTTTAATACCATCAGAATAATCCTCAATCATATACCTTTAGCTATCACTCGTCTTAAAACTACTCCTCGATACATTTCATAATAACTACTACTCAGTTAAGTTCAACATTATTTATCAATTCTCCAAGAATATCTAATAGTTCGATATTGCACAATATTTCACAATCAATCTCTTGCTCCTCAATGTCCATCAATGTTTTAATATCACAATATTTCACAACCATTTAACCCTACTCACCAATAATAATCAATTGCATAAAAATGAATAAGTAACTCATTAAAATCTCTTATAACATTTAAACTCTATACTCCTAATAGCATACATAAATCCCTAAACTAACTAAGTTATAAATAACAAAATCATAATGTTTAAACCTGCTCCTCTACAACCATCAAAGTGTATTTACTCAAATGTAATAACCTCAAGATTTTCCATGCATTTATAAACCCTACTCATCAAGTCTAGCTTCTTAAACCCAAACCTTCACTATGTTATATTAAGCCATGATTAATACTATACTGCTCAAGAAGATGGGGAAGAGTTTACCTTGACGATGCATAGTGGTGGTGTTGGCCGATTGATGGAGAAGAACTCGATGCTGCTCGGTTGTTCGTCATCGACGAACTGCAACTGATCGCTCAGTTGATCGTCGAGTTCCATACAATCGGTCACCAGATGCATCGACGAAGCTTCCCCGCGGATCTCACGGCGGAGAAACATTTGCCATGGCTCGCACTCAAAGCCGGAAGAAGCTGATCTCCGCCGCGGCTCTGGTCAAGGAGAGGAGCTCCGATGTTCAGTGTTGGCCGGAGTGTGACAGTGAATGGCGGCGAGAATATCAGACCGGAGGTGATGGAGGTCAGTGGTCGAGGAAGTTACTAGCCGGAGGAGTCTGGAGGAGCGGGGGTATGCTCGTCCGGTGGTGCAGAGCTCGGGGAAAAGACTGGCTGCCGGAGAAACAAAGCTGGAAGTAGAGTGTGACCGGAGGAGGGAGCTGTCGTGGAGTCAGGCACGGTCGGAACGAGTCAGTGCTTCAGGGTCGTTGATGGCAGTACTGGCCGGAGCGGGGGAAGTGTACTGTGGGTCGAAGCTGGACAGCGGCCGGAGCTGCACCGTCGGGTCAAAGCTGGAGCTGCACAGTGCACTGTGCACAGCGGCTGGAGGGAGATTGCTGTACCATCGGGCTGCGCGAGGGTGCACCGTACAGTCGGGGCAGCGGTATTGTCGAAGTCGGGGTGGTTCCCTGGCCGGGCTGAGTTGGTGGTCTGAACCAGAGAGCAGCGGGGTTGTCGAACTGCTGCGGGAGGGGGATCTGCACAGCCGCCGAAGTCGAGGGAGGTGCGGCGCTGACCGGAAGGAGAAGGTGGCTCGGTGTGGAGGCGGTGGCCGGCTCGTCGAAGATGAGAAGGGTGGCTGGTAACTCAGTCGGGTTGTGATGTAAGAGAGATGGAGAAGAGGTGAGGAGGAAGAAGAAGAAAGAAGAAGAAGAAGAAGAAGAAGAAGAAAATAGGAATTTTGCATGGAGTTCGGCTGAGTGTGTAGGAAGAGGGAGGAGAGAGAGAGAGGGGGTGGGGTTCTCTATGTGTTGGGATTAGGGCTGGTTGGGAAGTATGTAGAGAAGACACCCTTTATAGGGAGTTGTGATGTGGAGTGTGTGGTGGAGATGCTCCCTATTTGAATGAATGGCCAGGATTTCTTATGAACAAAAATTTATTCATTCTAAGGGGAGAGTGGAGTTGTGTTGAACCGGTCAAGGGTTGAGGGGATTACTTCATTTGGGTTTAAATCAATGAGGTTTTGACACATGTTACCCTATTTGTAAATTAGCCCCTTAAATTTGGGAAATTGTACGAACACATAAATGACGCAAAAATTGCAGAAAAAGTTGCAGTTGATGATTTGTATGGCGAGGGAGTGTTGGGGGTTCGGCACAGGTTTAATTTAGTGGCCATCGGGATTAATTAAGGATAAAAATAGGATTAGGCAAAATTGATATTCCCAATTTAAATAGAATTAAGGTGTCCCGCGCTTTTAAATTAAATGGGGGCACTTGTGGTCAAAATACGGAAATGATGCGGAGGTCAAAAATGGTGGGGGCTTGGAGTCAGTCTTGGACCCTTTAGTTGGTCCGGCTCAACGGGTTAAGTTGGTATCTCAAAATTTTGGATAACGACACAGGTGTCCGACATGGAATTAAATATGGGTTACGATTTCAGAAAATTGTGCAATTAATTTAGAGCACAACAAAAAACTGATTTTAAGTGACGGAAAAGTCCAGTACCTAATTTGGCGAGTCAAGTCAAAAGTACAATAGCCCGATAGAATTTATGGGCTGATATTGGTCTCCGATTAATTTAGCAATGATAGGGCGCGCCAAGGGTCTTAATTAAATAAATTAATTACCAGATAAAATTATCTCCACTCTAAACCTTGACATCTGCTATCAAAACCAAAATTTTCCAAATCCACCCTAACTATCTACAGAATAAATCAAGGGGGTGTTACATTTTTAGTAACAAATCAAACTCCATCTCTAGATACTACATGTAGACAACATAGATAATCTAATTATCGCCATCGTCATCGTCGTCATCATCATCGTCATCGTCGTCACCATCTTCATCAAGTACTTCTTCATCTTCTTCTTCTTCTTCTCCTTCTTCAGAGATATCTTCCTGGTCGTGGACAAGGCCAATTATTTGTTTATGAGCTAAGTCTTCTATATCAGCCTCTTCCTCCCCTCTATTTTCCTCGACAATAGCTTCAACATCAATATTATCTACGACATCTTCTTTCGACTATTATCCCAAATATTGAGGCTCTTCGACCTGGTCCTCCTGGTATGCTGGTCTCCAACATTGAACGTATTTCTATCACTACCAAAATATGATAAAATAGTGACATTTTTAGCGATGTCATAATAAAATGTCGCTAATATTAAATACTTGAGCGACTCCTAAAATAAACGTCGATATACGTCGCTATTGGCGACACATAGCGACATTCAGCAACTGTACTTTGGTTTTTTAAATAATAGTCGCTATAAGCTTCTTTAACATCGCTAAACATCACTAATTTTTATGATTTAGCGACGTTTAGCGACGTATTTACCGACGTTACTTTTTTTGATTTTTAGCGACATTTTTAGCAACTTCTCTAACGTCGCATACTTTTCAATTAGTGACGTTTAGCAACGTCTATTGATGACGTCGCTAATTTTTTTTAATTATGAAAGATTACGTTGTCTATAAGTCGTTAAATGTTGTTATATTTTTAATAACAACGACGTTTAGCGACTCCAACAATTATATGTCGCAGGATATTTAAAATATAGCGACGTTTAGTGATGTCTCGAGCAGACGTCGTTAAATTATTGAATATAGGGTTCCCTCGTCTATTCGACTTTTTATTTTTTCCCCCAACTTTTTGTTTCCCGTGCGCCCCCACCGGCAATCCACCCTCCCTCGGCGACCCTACGCGGCTCCGGTGACCCACCCACCCCCTCGACTGCCTCCCTCGCCCGCCACCCGACGCGGCCCTGTTCGCCCCCCAACCCAGCCACAGGCGATCCCAGACGCGGCTCCTTCCCCTTCGACGTGGCTCCTCCCCTCCGACGTGGCTCCTCCCCTCCGGCGTGGTCCTCCTCCGTCGACCCCTCTCTCAGGAGCTCCTCCTTCCTTCCTCCCGGCTCGGTAAACCCTAACCCAAACCCGGACACAACTTGGACACACACACGCATACTAGACACAATCAGGACACATGGATACACACAAGATACAACCATAATCCTGACACATGGACCCGAACACATGGACACACACACAAGACACAACCCTACATGACATGATTCGTACTAACACGGACACACATGTAAAAATATATGGATACGGACATATACGGGCACATATGGACACACGTGGATACGGACATACATGGAGATACACCCTAGTTAGAATGGAAGTTTGGTTGCATAATTAGGAAATTTGGTTGTACTAGTATATCACACACATGGACACACATAATACAATACCCAAAAATATGCTATATAGTTGTTTGATAGAATTTTATTATGAATTTAGTATCGTATGTTGTTGAGTATCATATAATGGCTTGTGAGTATAGAATTGTGTGTGTGTTCATGTGTATGCGTGTGTTCATGTGTGTGTGTGTGTGTGTGTGTGTGTGCGTGTGCATGTGTGTGTGCGTGTCAAGTCACTACTAAATTTTGTCCAATTAGCGACAGGATGTTAGATTATACCTTTATACTTCATAGTCGTTGATTTGGGGGGTTCCTTTGATATTATATATATATATATTGTCACTACCACATTTTAGGAAAAAGGGTATTTTAGTAATTTTCCTATTTAAATAAATATTGTGCATGGTAAATAATTTTTGTTGTATTATTTAATTGTTGTTGAATGTTATTTATTTATTTTGGACTTATTTTAGTGGACCCAACTAGTATAGTTTGGACCCATGGACCAACATGAATTAAATAGTTAGATTTGGCCCATTTAGAAAGTCCATGGTTAAGGAGATGGATTAAATTAATTAAATGATTAGACTAGAAGCTTCATTCCTTAATTATTTCTTCATGAGAGGCCCCAAGGGGTACATTGGACATTTTACAATTGCTTGGGAGAGGGGCAAGGCCGGCCTATTAGAAGAGGGAGGGAATTTCTCTCTCCTCTCATTCTCATTTCCAATTTAGATCTAGAATTTCCCACTCCCAAATTCCCTCCATTCCCATTCCAATTTCCCACCAAATTTATTCCAAATTCTTCCCAATTCACCATTAGAAAGTTGAGAAGCAAGGATCTAGAAGGAGGAAGCAAGGATCTACAAAGAGGAGCAAGGATCTACAATTTGGGAGCAAGTTCATCTCAATTGGAGATTTCATTGGGAATCCATCTCCAAATCCCAATAGGTATAATTCAGTTTTTCCATTAAAATAGCTTCTAAATCTGAGATTTAATTATGTAAAATCAACCCATATGTATGTACTACCCATAGGACTTTGTTTTATGTTCATAGGAGACCCATGGAGAAAGTTATGGTACTTTTTGTGTCAATTTTGTTGAAATTCCGAATTTACATTTTGTTGTGTGTGTCAATTGATCCTATAGATCAATTGGACATGTGCTTATGTGTTTGAGGCTTGTGTCGTGTCCATATTTGGTACATGTGGTTCGTATCCCAACTATTTGGTGATACGTGTTATTTTGGGGGTTTTCCCTTCGACACGGGGCTTTGTACATGTCGTATTTTGACACGGACACATAGATCTACTTTTGACACTTTGATTTATTTATAAATATTATTTGTGACTTGTTTGTGTCCTTCGGGGTACAATTGATTGTGTGTTGGACTCGTGTCACATGCGTATCCTAGATCTAGTGGGATACGGTGTGAAACTTTCCAATTTGGTGTGTATTTATTATGGTATTTATTGTAGTATAGATCTATAGATATTTTTATGTGTTCTAATGTGGTGTATATATATATGTATGTAGCTTTCTTGCATGCAATTATATATGTACTCATAAATTATACATAAATATTTTATAAAATATATTTATGTGTTTAAATGTGTGATTATATTATTTATAATTATTTGTATATTAATGAATGTATTTTTATGTGTGCTTCTAGCCATGTAAAATACGTACATATGTGCATGTGTTTGGTATTTTAATTTTGTAAGTTTATATGTATGTATATATAAGTATATAGTTATTAAATTGTTTATATATATATATATATATATATATATATATATATATATATATATATATATATATATATATGCATTTTGATTTATATATGTATATATATAGGTGTTTTTGTGAGGTATAATACTAATAGTAATATATTATATTATTTGTATGAATATTGGTTTGTATATATATTATTTAGAGTGTATAATATTGTATTATTAGTATACTTTGTGTGGGTATCAATTGGGATTTAATTTTGATTCCTAAATTGTTGTATTTTATTTCTATATTATTTATATAGATTTCTTGTGAGGTTGACCTTGGTTTGACCATGTTTGACTTTAGTTGACTTTAGAGTTGACCATAGTTGACTTTTAACTTAGAATTGATTTATTGACCTAGAAGTTGACTAGTTTGACTTGTTCTCTTTCCGGGACCTTGTATTAATGTGGTATTCTATATCTAGGTCTTCGAGGTACCGAGTTAGATATCTGTGAGACTGTTCTTTGGACTTCAGGCGAGTACATTCTCTGATAGTTTCTCATTTATGATATCCTCTATGTTCGTTGTATCTAGTGTAGATATACATGTTTCTCTTGACACTATAGTTACACGGATTGGTATATCCGGATCTCATCATGAGATGTTATTCCTTGGTATATGGTGTATATGGTACAAGTATTGTTTTATTGGTTATCTTGTACATGTACAGACACCGATTTTCGGGAGGAGTCGCTCTCTTCTTGGGGAATCTAGTGCCATAGCATACCGTGGTTGGATCTATTATACCAGTTGGGGGTGGGGAGTATTAGTATAGATATGTGATCAAATCCCTATTGAATAAAGTATTGGTAAGCGAATAGTGTTGATCATGCACGACACGTATGATTAGCCAGGCCGCATTGTATCTTGCCCAAGCCGATCACATGTTAAGCTAGTACTCACACACTTAGTCATTAGTATTATTGTTTCATTGGCATATTGTTCATTATTGTATTTCTTTCCAGTATTTCCTTATTGTCTATATATCTCTTGTATCTATTTTGTGCATCTTGTTTATCCATAGCTATTTACTGTTACATAGTTTTTATCATGGATTAGAACTGCTGTTAGAGATGTACTCTGCTCCTTTCCTGACTGGATATATTTTTCCAGATGACACTGAGGAGTACCCTACCTATTATGGACCCCAGGATGTTGTGGGTTTAGATTCGGAGACCCTGGCTCAAGAGGGACTTGTCCCAACTGAGACAGTTGACCCTGGAGTGTAGCTTTGTAGTATGATAGTATTCTTTTGTACTGGATTTGTCTCCAGCTTATTTGTTACTCTTCAGACTCATTGATGTATTATTTTAAACTCATGAGTTGTATGATGACTATTCTATTCTTATCTGTTTCGTGCTCATTCTATCTTAGTTCTGTGATTGAGTATTCTATCATTATTGGTGGTTCATTACTTTAGAAAGACTATCTAGACAGCGTTCTACCGCCGATTCTGCGGCGTAGGCTGGGCGTTGTTTCTGACTAGTATCCTTACATCGGGTACGGGTCGTGACACGTTTTTGGTGGTGGCCTATGCAGGTCTAGCTTCACAAGTATGTGATGTCATGGTAGTGCGACAATTTAGTTGTACTACTGCGAGCCTGCAATAGGATATCGGATATAGGCTGAGATACTCAATCACATCTAGGAAAATTCTTTTGATTCAACTATTCTCCTTTGACATTAATACTTGAACCCTTAAACTGTCCTTTCCTTGATGTCTTACATCTTGTGCTATATTGATTCTATTCTTCTTGATTCTATTCCAGCTTTAGCTTTGTTTGATAGTGGTGCTTCCCATAGTTTTGTATCTGTTTTTTTTGCTCTGAAGCATGGTTTGGTAGCTGAGTCTTTGCTTAGGACTTGCAAGATCATGACCGGGGAAGGCATTATCCTGGTTAATGATATTTGCAAGGATCGGAGAGTTACTCTGGGAGGCCGGGAGTTGAGTACGTGTCTACTTGTAATGCCACTTCCGAGCTACGATATTGTACTTGGGATGGATTGGTTGAGTAGGCACCGTGCTAGCATAGACTGTAGAGGAGGTAGAGTTTTATTTGGTCCGCCAGGAGAGCCAGAGTTCGAGTTTGCTAGAGGAGCTGCGGAGCAGGGGGAAGGCATTATTTGTGGAGCTATGGTGGAAGACAAGGAGTTGCCGCATCCGTTCATAGCAGAATTCTTGGATGTGTTTCCTGAGGAATTGCCAGGATTGCCACCAGATCGAGATATTGAATTTTCTATAGACTTGGTGCCAGGTGCAGAACCAATTTTGCAGCATGTCTATAGAGTAAACAACAGCGAGCTGATCGAGTTGAAGAAGCAGGTGGACGAATTGCAGGATAAGGGGTTTATCAGATCGAGTTCTTCACCATAGGGAGCCCCGGTATTGTTTGTACCGAAGAAGGATGGATCGGTGCGTATGTACATTGATTACAGGGCTTTGAATAATCTCACTATCAAGAATAAGTATCCTTTGCCACGGATTGATGATCTGTTTGATCAGTTGAGTGGTGCGAAGGTATTTTCTAAGATAGATTTGAGATCAGGCTACCATCAGGTGAAGGTGAAGCCGGAGGACATACCGAAGACTGTTTTTAGAACTCGGTATGGTCAGTACGAGTTTATGGTGATGCCGTTTGGTTTGACTAATGCACCACCGGTATTTATGAACTTGATGAACAAGGTGTTCCACCAGTATCTTGACAAGTTCGTGGTGGTGTTCATCGACGACATACTCATATACTCGAGGACACCGGAGGAGCATGAGGAGCATTTGAGGATTGTGTTGGATGTGCTGAGGAAGGAGAAGCTTTATGGGAAGTTGTCCAAATATGAGTTTTTCTTGGACAAGGTAGAATTCTTGGGGCATGTTGTGACTGGTGATGGTATTTCAGTGGATCCGAAGAAGATTTCAGCAGTGGAATCTTGGAAGACTCCGAGTTTGGTAGCAGAGATCAGAAGTTTCTTGGGATTGGCAGGCTACTACAGGAAGTTTGTGCAAGATTTTTCGAGGATTGCCGAGCCGATGACCAGACTCACAAGGAAGGATGTGGAGTTTGTTTGGACGGAGGATTGCCAGGTTGCTTTTGAAGAGTTGAAGAAGAGGTTGACGTCTGCTCCTATTTTGACGTTGCCATCAGGGTCCGGAGGTTTCACTATTTATAGTGATGCATCGGGAAAGGGTTTAGATTGTGTTCTTCAGCAGCATGGGAAAGTGATTGCCTATGCATCCAGGCAATTGCGTCCTCATGAAAAGAACTATCCTACCCATGATTTGGAGTTGGCAGCCGTCATCTTCGCTCTGAAGTTGTGGAAACATTATTTGTACGGAGAGCGTGTGGAGATCTTCACAGTCCACAAAAGCTTGAAGTACATTTTCACGCAGAAGGAGTTGAACATGAGGCAGCATCGGTGGTTGGAACTGATGAAAGATTTTGATATCTCTTTGCAATATCATCCTGGGAAAGCCAATGTAGTTGCCGATGCTTTGAGCAGATATCCGGTAGCTATGTTCTTAACGCAGGATCGATATTTGTTGGAGGACTTGGAGAGCTTAGGCATTGAGGTAATTGTTCCTGGGTGTGCTATGCAGATGTGGGGATTGCAGATACACTCAGATTTGATGGACAGGATTAAGGCAGCACAGTATAATGATGTATCTTTGAGGAGTATCAGAGCTCAGGTGAGAGCAGGATTGGAGGATGATTTTACTATTGCAGAGGATGGATCTTTGAGGCATGGAGTTAGATTGTGTGTGCCTAGTGGGGAGTTGCGAGAGAAGGTATTGCAAGAAGCGCATCGCTCTCAGTATTCCATACATCCAGGTGCTAACAAGATGTATCGGGATATGCGAGAGAGTGTGTGGTGGTATGGCATGAAGAGGGAAGTGGCACAGTTTGTATCCAGATGCTTAGTGTGCCAGTAGGTGAAAGCCGAGAGGCAGAGGCCAGGAGGGTTACTTCTGCCATTACCCATTCCAGAGTGGAAGTGGGAACACATTACTATAGATTTTGTGTTCGGACTTCTATGATCTCCAGGAGGGAAAGACGCGATTTGGGTCATTGTTGATAGGTTGACCAAGTCGGCCCACTTTTTGCCTTTCAAGGTGGGTTTGTCTATGGAGAAGCTGGCAGAGATGTATGTGAGACAGATCGTTAGGATACATGGAGTTCCCGTCAGCATAGTCTCAGATCGGGATAGTCGTTTCACTTCTCATTTCTGGAGGAGTTTGCAGGAGAGTTTGGGCACTCAGCTCAGGTTCAGTACTGCATATCATCCCCAGACAGATGGGCAATCAGAGAGGACTATCCAGACTCTCGAGGATATGTTGCGCACTTGTGTACTAGATTTCGGGGGTTCTTGGGAGGACCATCTCCATTTGGTAGAGTTTGCTTACAACAACAGTTACCAGGCCAGTATAGAGATGTCACCTTTTGAAGCTCTATATGGTCGGAGGTGTCGTACTCCTTTGTCTTGGGACGATGTTGGAGAGAGAGTTTTGCTTGGGCCAGAGATGGTTGTGGATGCAGCGGAGAAGGTTCAGTTGATCAGAGACAGACTTCGAGTGGCGCAGGACAGACAGCGGCATTAGGCCGATAGCCATCGAAGACCTTTGGAGTTTGAGGTATAGTTTAGATTTTGTTTGTGCTTGTTCTTGTTTGTTATAGATTAAGTTCTTAAGATGGTATTTTGTTCTAGGTGGGTGGTTTGGTGTTTCTGAGGATTTCTCCGACACGAGGCACGATTCGCTTCGGTAGAGGCGGAAAGCTTAGTCCGTGATTCATCGGACCTTTCACTATTCTAGAGAGGGTCGGTGCAGTTGCTTATAGACTAGACTTGCCACCTGCATTGGAGGGAGTGTACAACGTGTTTTATGTGTCGCAGTTGAGACGATACGTGGCAGATCCTAGTCATGTATTGGATCACTCAGAGATAGAGGTGGGCCCTACTCTTAGCTATCCAGAGCAGCCAGTTGAGATTCTGGATCGGAGAGAGAAGGTGCTGAGGAACCAGACTATTCTTTTGGTACGTGTCGCATGGAGGCATCACTCTTCGGGGGAGTCTACCTGGGAGAGAGAGGATGACATGCGAGAGCATTATCCATATTTGTTTGTACCTTGAGGTATGTTATTTTCTAGTTATATTCTATTCCTTAGTTAATTGTGATTCTTTAGTTCTGTTCTGTGATTTTCTGGGGGTAGTTTTCATCTTTAAATTTCGAGGATGAAATTATTTTAAGGAGTGTAGACTTGTCACCACCACATTTTAGGAAAAAGGGTATTTTAGTAATTTTCCTATTTAAATAAATATTGTGCATGGTAAATAATTTTTGTTGTATTATTTAATTGTTGTTGAATGTTATTTATTTATTTTGGACTTATTTTAGTGGACCCAACTAGTGTAGTTTGGACCCATGGACCAACATGAATTAAATAGTTAGATTTGGCCCATTTAGAAAGTCCATGGTTAAGGAGATGGATTAAATTAATTAAATGATTAGACTAGAAGCTTCATTCCTTAATTATTTCTTCATGAGAGGCCCCAAGGGGTACATTGGACATTTTACAATTGCTTGGGAGAGGGGCAAGGCCGGCCTATTAGAAGAGGAGGGAAATTTCTCTCTCCTCTCATTCTTATTTCCAATTTAGATCTAGAATTTCCCACTCCCAAATTCCCTCCATTCCCATTCCAATTTCCCACCAAATTTATTCCAAATTCTTCCCAATTCACCATTAGAAAGTTGAGAAGCAAGGATCTAGAAGGAGGAAGCAAGGATCTACAAAGAGGAGCAAGGATCTACAATTTGGGAGCAAGTTCATCTCAATTGGAGGTTTCATTGGGAATCCATCTCCCAATCCCAATAGGTATAATTCAGTTTTTCCATTAAAATAGCTTCTAAATCTGAGATTTAATCATGTAAAATCAACCCATATGTATGTACTACCCATAGGACTTTGTTTTATGTTCATAGGAGACCCATGGAGAAAGTTATGGTGCTTTTTGTGTCAATTTTGTTGGAATTCTGAATTTACATTTTGTTGTGTGTGTCAATTGATCCTATAGATCAATTGGACATGTGCTTATGTGTTTGAGGCTTGTGTCGTGTCCATATTTGGTACATGTGGTTCGTATCCCAACTATTTGGTGATACGTGTCATTTTGGGGGTTTTCCCTCCGACACGGGACTTTGTACATGTCGTATTTTGACACGGACACATAGATCTACTTTTGACACTTTGATTTATTCATAAATATTATTTGTGACTTGTTTGTGTCCTTCGGGGTGTAATTGGTTGTGTGTTGGACTCGTGTCACATGCGTATCCTAGATCTAGTGGGATACGGTGTGAAACTTTCTAATTTGGTGTATTTATGTGTAGATCTAATTATTTATGCTTTAAATTCTTCATTTATAACTAGTAAATATATATAGATATTATATATTATTTTAGTGTATTTATTATGGTATTTATTGTAGTATAGATCTATAGATATTTCTATGTGTTCTAATGTGGTGTATATATATATATGTATGTAGCTTTCTTGCATACAATTATATATGTACTCATAAATTATACATAAATGTTTTATAAAATATATTTATGTGTTTAAATGTGTGATTATATTATTTATAATTATTTGTATATTAATGAATATATTTTTATGTGTGCTTCTAGCCATGTAAAATACGTACATATGTGCATGTGTTTGGTATTTTAATTTTATAAGTTTATATGTATGTATATATAAGTATATAGTTATTAAATTATTTATATATATATATATATATATATATATATATATATATATATATATATATGCATTTTGATTTATATATGTATATATATAGGTGTTTTTGTGAGGTATAATACTAATAGTAATATATTATATTATTTGTATGAATATTGGTTTGTATATATATTATTTAGAGTGTATAATATTGTATTATTAGTATACTTTGTGTGGGTATCAATTGGGATTTAATTTTGATTCCTAAATTGTTGTATTTTATTTCTATATTATTTATATAGATTTCTTGTGAGGTTGACCTTGGTTTGACCATGTTTGACTTTAGTTGACTTTAGAGTTGACCATAGTTGACTTTTAACTTAGAATTGATTTATTGACCTAGAAGTTGACTAGTTTGACTTGTTCTCTTTCCGGGACCTTGTATTAATGTGGTATTCTATATCTAGGTCTTCGAGGTACCGAGTCAGACATCTGTGAGACTGTTCTTTGGACTTCAGGCGAGTACATTCTCTGATAGTTTCTCATTTATGATATCCTCTATGTTCGTTGTATCTAGTGTAGATATACATGTTTCTCTTGACACTATGGTTACACGGATTGGTATATCCGGATCTCGTCATGAGATGTTATTCCTTGGTATATGGTGTATATGGTACAAGTATTATTTCATTGGTTATCTTGTACATGTACAGACATCGATTTTCGGGATGAGTCGCTCTCTTCTTGGGGAATCTAGTGCCATAGCATACCGTGGTTGGATCTATTATACCAGTTGGGGGTGGGGAGTATTAGTATAGATATGTGATCAAATCCCTATTGAATAAAGTATTGGTAAGCGAATAGTGTTGATCATGCACGGCACGTATGATTAGCCAGGCCGTATTGTATCTTGCCCAAGTCGATCACATGTTAAGCTAGTACTCACACACTTAGTCATTAGTATTATTGTTTCATTGGCATATTGTTCATTATTGTATTTCTTTCCAGTATTTCCTTATTGTCTATATATCTCTGGTATCTATTTTATGCATCTTGTTTATCCATAGCTATTTACTGTTACATAGTTTTTATCATGGATTAGAACTGCTGTTAGAGATATACTCTGCTCCTTTCCTGACTGGATATATTTTTCCAGATGACACTGAGGAGTACCCTACCTATTATGGACCCCAGGATGTTGTGGGTTTAGATTCGGAGACCTTGGCTCAAGAGGGACTTATCCCAACTGAGACAGTTGACCCTGGAGTGTAGCTTTGTAGTATGATAGTATTCTTTTGTACTGATTTTGTCTCCAGCTTATTTGTTACTCTTCAGACTCATTGATGTATTATTTTAAACTCATGAGTTGTATGATGACTATTCTATTCTTATCTGTTTCGTGCTCATTCTATCTTAGTTCTGTGATTGAGTATTCTATCATTATTGGTGGTTCATTACTTTAGAAAGACTATCTAGACAGCGTTCTACCGCCGATTCTGCGGCGTAGGCTGGGCGTTGTTTCCGACTAGTATCCTTATATCGGGTACGGGTCGTGACATATATGATATAGTCGGAATGTTGGATTATATGAGAAGTATTGCATGTAGTATAGAAGAGTGGCAAATTGGTTATGACATGACAGACCCTAACCCAAAGTCGAGACACGATACAGACCCTAACCCTATCTGAGTTAATTAGACGCAGTCTTGGGCACCAAGTGAGGTATTGTGCAGTGCACACTTGTGCACAGTAAAATAAAGGTGTGTGTGTGTGGATATCTCGGTGCTGCGGACACTAACCCTATTCGAATCCTAACTTGAACACACACACACACACACACACACACACACACATACATACACACGGGCACTAACACTAACCCAAACTCGGATACGCGAACAAACTAACATGCATACACCAACCTTAACATGGATTCGAACACACACACACATATTTGTATCATGTCATCTTATGCTAAGTATGATGAAATTGTAGGACACATGGATATGAAAGGTTAGGACACGATATCGAGGATAAGGTTGTAAGCATTTTATTGGACATGGACACACGCATACATGTCAAGTGTGGATATCCAGTAGTGTATCAGTGAGTGTCAACTATGTATCCTGGACTAAAAAAATTAACACTGGATATCCATGACGACTTTTCAATTAGAAAGTCATGGCCTAAACAAATATCAAGTATGGATATCCATGATAAAAAGTTGACACTCACTGATACACTGCAATATGAGTATCCAGGATACAGAGTTGAACGAAGAAGTATCAGTGCTAGGACTAGGTGTATCAGTGCATGTATTGTATTCCTAAGTATTCTTATATGTATATAGACGAGTAGACTTGTGACATGTACTGTAATTTGACTATTTTTTTGAATGGTCTATTCATCTTTGTATATCTGGAGTGAGTGTCATTTGGATAATATACACTACCAAATATTCATATTAGCATATACTTGAACGATGTCTATTCATCTTTGTAGAAGTATCTAAAAATGGATATGAATTACTATCTGCGTCATCGTTCACAGATGTACAACCTTCATCCTGATGACATGCGCAGTATGCGGGATAAATTCATAGAGGGTGTACAGCAGTTCCTGTGGTTCGCCAAGGCATTCCCTCAGTAAATGGACGGTACCAAAATTAAGTGTCCGTGTTTGAGATATCGCAACTTGAAATATCATCCAAAAGTGGGAGTCACATATCATTTATACTCGAAGGGTTTCATGCTGAATTACTATCAGTGGACCGCGCACGAAGAACTTGTGTCTTTAGCATCAGAGTCGGAGCCTTATGTGGAGCCGTATATGGATGTCCACGACCACGCTGCTTACGACGACGGGTGGGTGACATAGTTTTTGATGCGACGGGACCTAGTTTTGACCCAGACAATCATGATGCAACTGAGGAGGCACCAAATGCCAATGCTGCAAAGTTCATAGAATTGCTGGAGAATGCAATAACTCCATTATATCCAGATTTTGAGGATCATTCACCGTTGGAGGTGGTTACAAAATTGCTGAGCATCATGTCCGATTTTAACATGTCGCAAGAATGCTATAACCGACTGATGGATTTAATTATAGAGATCTTACCAGAGGGTGCAAAGTTGCCTAAAGACTTCGACCGATGTAAGATGATGGTAAGGTCGCTCTGGATGGGATACGAGAAAATTGATGCATGTCGCAATGGGTCTATGTTGTACTACAAAGACGACAAGGATGAATATGCGTGTAAATTCTGTGGTGCTGATCGCTATAAGGCCACTGGTAGAGGAAAGTCTGTCGGTACAAGGAAGCCTACCGATTTGATGCACTACTTGCCTTTGATGCTACGATTGCAGAAGTTGTTTATGGTGAAGTAGACTGCAAAACATATGAGTTAGCATAGGTGGGAATAGATCGAAGGAGTATGGGATCATCCATACGATGGAAAAGAATATAAGCACTTTGATTGAGAGTATCCAAATTTTGCTTCAGATTCGCGTAATGTCAGATTGGAGCTCTTCTCCAATGGTTTTACCCCATTCAGACTTTTGGGCTCCCAGTATTAGTATTGGCCTGTGATCGTCACTCCGTATAATCTACCATCTTGGATGTGCATGAAGACTCCATATATGTTCCTAACCATTTTTATCCTGGGTCCGACCAATCCAAAGAGGAACATCGATATGTATTTACATTCTTTGATAGATGAGTTGAATCAGTTATGGGACGTAGGTGCCAACATATACGATATTTCTAGAAAGTAGAATTTTTAGGTTAGGGCAGCACTCATATGGACCATCAATGACTTTTCGGCCTATTGAATATTATCGGGATGGAGCACTCATGGTCATCTCTCATGTCCATATTACATGGACTGTACTAAGGCTTTCTGTTTGAAACACGGAGGCAAACCGTGCTTCTTCGATTGTCATCGACAATTTTTGCCAAAGGATTATTTGTACCGGAGGAACATAATACTTTTCGTGCGAGCATTGTGGAGAAGGCCAATCCACCGCTAAGGTAGTCCGGATACACGATATAGGAAGAAGTAAAAGATTTACCAAGTGCTATTGAAGAGCCTTCTTAGGGGTACAAGTGTGACGGATCTGTTCGCACCCATAACTGGGCGAAGAGGAGTATATTCTGGAATCTGCCATATTGGAGCACCAATCTGATCAGACATAACCTTGATGTCGTGTATATCGAAAAGAATGTGTTTGATAACATAATTAATATTTTAATGGATGTAAGGAAAGGACGAAAGACAATCTGAAGGCCAGGTTGGACTTAGAAAAAATATATAGACGTCCTGCGTTGCATTTGATAGAGGAGGGAAATAGAAAGTTAAAGTAGCCTAAGTCAATTTTCTCACTGGAGAAAGAGGATAAATGGAGACTTTGTAGGTGGATTCAGGGTCTAAATTTTTTAGACGGGTACGTGTCAAACTTGAGAAGATTCGTCGACCTCAAGGAGAACAAACTGG
Source organism: Iris macrosiphon (assembly GCA_036927795.1). Classification (NCBI taxonomy): domain Eukaryota; kingdom Viridiplantae; phylum Streptophyta; class Magnoliopsida; order Asparagales; family Iridaceae; genus Iris; species Iris macrosiphon. Next base: position 151,530,434 of record JAYESA010000004.1, read on the forward strand.
CCGGTATAAAGAGCCACGATTGTCACGTATTCATGGAGAGGTTAATTCAGATTGTATTTTGAGAATTCTTACTGCAGGTCATTTGGGATCCATTGACAGAGCTCAGCATATTCTGTAGTGATCTTTGTTCTACTAAGTTGCTCGTCGATCGTCTAGAAAAGCAAGATAAGGCCATTGTGGTAACACTATGCAAGCTCGAGAAAGTGTTTCTCCTGGATTCTTTGACTCCATGGAGCATTTGCCAATTTATGGTCTTGTCAAGGCTACGAACCATTTGTCCTATCAAGTCTGGCTCAGATCGTGTACTTCATAACTTATCCTAGATGGGGGATAACGAGGTCAAATTTGTGGGCAGTATGCAAGACTAAAGCTAGAAATACCATTGACGTTGACGAAATAGCTTATCAGGAGGACGAGCTACCTCTTGTAACAAATATTGTAGATGTGGACTAAATAGAAGTTACTCATTACACGAATAATAATGTAAAAGAGGTAGAATTATCTGAAGACGAAGACGAAGACGAAGATAAATTAGATAAAAGTGAAGATGAGGAGGAAGAGGAAGAGGAGGACGAGGAAGACGAACAAGATGAATTTTCTGAAGATGATTGAAAATAAAATAAATTCATTTAGACTTGTGACATGTATTATATTTTGACTGTAGATGTACTATCAATTTAGACTTATGACACTACTAGTTAGTTACTGTGCAATTCTATTAATGCTGTGAGATATGCATAATATTTTTACTATAGAATGTACTATATATTTATTTATTTGTTATATCATTATATATTGTTACCAGGTATGACAGGATGACGCGGAGCGTTTGGCAGGTCCCGAGGTAGACGGAGTGCTCCTCCGGTAGTGCCTACTGTTAGTTCTGGATCCTCGACGCCAAGTACTCCAGTATATCGACCAGTCACATCTCTGACTGCAACGACGTTACGTGGCAACACTCATGGGATGAGTAGTTCCAGGCCTGAGACTACTCCCTCTTCTAGCGTTCCTCTTGCTGACGGAACCATAGAGACAAATGAGCATATGGCGGAGGTTGAGCCGACGTCATTCCAATAACAACGAGATCCTCCATGCGCACCTCCGGACGAGACAAGGACGAAGATTTGGGCCGACGGTACAAAGTAAGTCAATTAGTTGGTTAGCATCATATATATCGTGTATTTTTTTATTCATCATATATTCACTTTTTCGATAAAAATAATTATCTCTGTATAGATATCGTCTCTCGTTGGAACAGAGATGCCTGGGCCACTTTCTGAGGTACAACTATGGTGGCCCTTGGATCAACTATTCTGATGCTCCGGGTGAGAGAAAGGCATTCTGGTTTGCGCACTTCAAGGTAAAAGTATATTATATCAATCATCTAATTTATGCATATTATATAACTTACTAAATTACTTCTTGTAGCAAACATATTTCTATCCACTGGACCGGGCCGAGTTGATTGAGCAGATGTTTCCTGCCGTTGCCGCCAAGCTGATCCGTGATGCTCTGGATGACCAGAAGGCTCGTGATCGTGAAGGAAAACCGATCCAAGGTACAAAGAAAGATCTGAGAAGTATACTGCGATGAGGACTACATTCGACGATCCGAGGTACAAGGAAAGGTCTGAGAAGGCCAAGGTGGCTAGGAAGAAGGCAGAAAAGTGGTGTGGTGGCTCGATTACGATGACGAAACATTTTTGTCGTTTGGTATATTTTTTTCAGATATGTTATTTTAATATATGTACGATAAAATGGTAGTAGGATAAAATATTTAATTTTAGTACTAAATAATATATTTTTAACAGGTACAGAGGGCTGATGATGCCAACATGGTGACTATCTTCCTGGCCACCCATCTAAAGGGCGGGAATCTCATTGATGAGAGGGCCTCACAGACCTATGTAAGTATTACTTTCTTTTGTGTTAATTTTAATATAACTTAGGAAATATGCAAATAAATATCCATATAGTTTATAATAAGTACCAAAGACACATTAGCAATTTTTGAGTATCCAAACTTTTTTAGGCCGAGTATCTTAGGCTGCATAAGCGGGCGACTGCTAGTGCACCTACAGTGGGAGAAGCTGGTACTTCCTCGCAGCCCTCTCCAACTCTGTCGGTGGACAAGTTATGGGTGACCGCCGCTGGTGGTCTCCAGAGGGATACGTACTACGGTACGGGATCCTATGGCGCCCTTGTTGGGACACAGTCCTCTAGGGCCTCCACTTCAAGTGTGCATTCCCCACAGCTCTCGCAGGCGTCAACCCAAGTCCAGGAGACCGTTGACCGTAAGATTGTGTCTCTCCGTGATGAGTTCCTGCGAAGGATAGAGGAGCAGCCCCTGTCCCAGACGTATGCGGACGATGCGACGCTCATCGAACGATTTGAAACCCTCGAGGGCAGCATCATAGAGCTCAGGGATATGACAGCTGATCTTAGAGCGTCGATAGAGCGTAGCATGATGGAGCTACAGGCATCACAACTATCCATGGGCGAGAGGCCGACGATGATGAAGGATTCAATGGTTCATAGCAATATGAGGCTGTTATCTACCATGGATTCATACAACCATCGACTAACATCGTTGGAGCAGTTACGTACTCCTGGTGCGCCTTCATCGACACAGACTCCATCGACGTCACTGCCTTCTCCATCGACATCGGTGTCGATTTTATGGAAGCAGTTTGATTTGTTCTTATCCCTGATGCACGACGGTGGTCATCCTCCTACAGATCCGCAGTAGTCCTAGTTAGGATAGTTTACTGATTATTTGTGTTTTGACCTATGATATTTGGTCATTTATGAATATTCTTTATTTTTGAGGCTTTCAAACTTTATTTCTTGCACTTAGTTGTGTGGATATTTATTGTATTCTTTACGACGAGATTTTCTTCTGACTCGATTTGTAATCCCAATATTTTATTTTCTTCAAATTTTACTATATTATTCATATTAAATATATGTTAATTTATCTGTGTTTAGTGTTCCACCGATGGGGTCGGCAAACCCAGCGAATTCAACGGAGGGTTGCTCCGGGTCTATTTATATAAATTATGAATTCATAAACTGCAGGAAGATTGGTTTGTAAACTATTTTATATTCTATTTTTTATTTTTTTACTGAAAATTTAGCGACGTTTATATACGTCGCTAAATTCGTCGTTGAATATGTCGCTAATTATGTCGCTAAATAAGTCGGTAAATACGTCGCTGAATTTTGCTAAATTGCTGACATGGAAGTATTTGCCAGGTCAATAAAATGTTGCTAAATGTGTTGCAAAACGTCGCTAAACAGAAAAAATTTAGTAACGTTTAGCGACACAAAATACGTCGCTAATTTTGCGACGCAGCGTCGCTAATATAAAAAATATTAGAGACACAAATACGTCGCTAGAAAACGTTGCTATAGCGACGTTTTGCGATATTTTTCCTGTCAGCGACTAGCTTAAATGGGACTTCATTGAAACATCGCTAATTACGCTGCTAATTTTTTTAGTGACATTTTTAGGCCATTTAACGACGTTTCCAGACGTTGCTAATTTGACATATTCTGGTAGTGTATCTTTAGTCCCTCTTATACAAACACCAGAATCCTTTGTATTCAAGCTGCCAGTAAAAAATTCAGTATTTATAGGATTTTTAGTTGCTTTAAACTTGAAGCCATTAATGACATAGCCTAGTGAAGTTGTTCCTTCCTTAATTGGTCACAATGCCAAATAACGAAGGCTCTCATTTATGAGTGTTGTTCCAGGCAAGAAAATCTATAAACACACATCGATAATAGACATGTTATTAGAGACATATACAGAAATGGTAGCGGCAGTATATTTAACATATTATCTGAGTTGCTTAGATATTTGCTAAACCAGGACATAAAGTAACAATCGACCTCTCTTTGAAGTTCCTCCTCATTAATATTGGGTGTCCTCATTTTAACTTCATCTCTAAATACACTGAGAGATAGAATCAAAATGACTTAGTATATTTTATTGACAATATTAGAGATAACTGTCAAAGTCTAGTCACTTACATCTCCAAATCTCTCACTTCTTGTATGTCATAATTTAATAATACATATCGATGAGCTGCATCCAACTCATCGTCACCCAATATCTCTTATCTTCCTCACATCCACGTATCATGGATACATTGATACCTAGTCACTCAATCTTATATGATCACATTAATATATCATACACTCACTGTGCCACCACTTATATAATACAGTTGTTGCAAAGTCTGTACAACTGTCCTCATATTAAATCTGTATTGCAAGCCTTAACAAGTTCTACGAAAAATACGATGACAAATTTTTGGATCACGTAGTTAGAGCAATAACAAAAAATCATTACAGAAATTATCCCCAAATGTCGAGTAGTAATAAGAAATCATCACATAAATCATCCCCAAATGGTATACCCTAAATGTCAACAGCAACATATTGTGAGAGATCAAATGATCTAGAACTTACAGTGGGAGGGGACACATTGGAGGAGGAAGGGAAACGACGGAGGAGGAGGGGGTACAGAGGAGACGAGAGGGGGAACATGCATAAAGGAGAGTGGGCATGACCATGTCGGAGCTGAGAGACGAGACCATGGGAAGCAGATCGCCGGAGAAGAGGGGACAATAGGAAAGGGAACGCCGGAGAGGGGGAGAGAGGGAAAGTCGAGTGACAGATGAGAGAGAGAGAGAGAGGGAGCGGTTAATCAAAATGTTAAATTTCGATCGACCGTATTTTCCTTTAACTTAGGACACATACATAGGCAACGAACCAGCGACATCCTAGTACGTCACTGCAATTAAGTATCTGTCGCCAATCTGTCGTAAAGGTTTATCGCGTAGTTCCCGCGTAATATAGCACAATCCGGTGACGACATAACGACAACCTGGTGACAGAATCATATTAAATTTCTGATCTATTATATTTGGTCATTATAATGCCGATGAGGCATCGCTATTTGGGGTCAGATATCAGCCATCACATGGTTAGGGTGCTAAGTTCTGCACGGGTGAAGGTCTGTAACCCAGATCACTGTTTGGTTTAAGGGTTGTGGTCCCGATCTAGAGTAGTTCCTATGCTCTCTTGCCGCTAGTTGCCTTACTTTCATTTTTGTACTTATTATCATTTTTTCCAGTATAATTCTTTAGACAAGTACGTTGGTACCGTACAAGTCTCGATTTGTATTTATTTCTTATATGTCTCTTTATGCTTATGTCGTGATGTGTTTGGTCTATCACTTCAAGATCCTTTGTATTACTTGTTGCTTGGGGTTCTGACCCCATTGGATTTGCATGGCCAGGTTACCCCAAAGAGAACCAGGATCCACCGCGCTTCCAGCAAGATGGCTCGCACTCATAGGACTGTAGCCGAAGCTCGCGAGTGGGTTTCCTTCTTCCACTCCTCGTCTTGATTACTACTTTTTTATGGTATTTAGCAAGGGGCAGAGTCAGCTCTTTATATATTTTGGAGATTTCGGTCAACATGATATATATATTATACTATGACTGGTATATTTTGAACATGTATTATTATACTCTGCTAGTGCAGCATTTTGTATTTACTAGCTTCATGATCATATATGACATATAATTTGGGATGCCTCTTTACTTTCATGTATGATATACTCTTGTACTTGTGTTGTTGGATTGAGATAATAGGATTTATCGGCCTTAGGACTGACGTCATAGCATGCTAGAGTTCGCCTATATGCCTTCTAGACAACCTTAATATATTACGGCTTACTTCGGTATTCTGTAAGGTGCGGTTGGCCATGTCAGTTCTCGTATTTATCCAGTATTCTGGGAGCGGGACGTGACAGTAGTCGATACCATAAGTTTGGTTATAGCCTTTAGCAACCAACTTGGCCTTTTACCTGTCAATCTTGTCCTCTGGAGTCTGGTTAACAGTATAAACCTATTTATATCCAATATCACGCTTTCCAGCTGGCAGTGGTACCAGCTCCCATGTGTAGTTCTTCTTCAAGGCCTGAAGTTCCTCCTGCATGGCACTCATCCACCTAGGATCTTGCTTAGCTACCTGCCAATTGTTAGGTACAAGCACTGAATCTAATAATGCAAGAAAGGACTTATATGCAAGTGGAGTGGATGCATATGAAATATAACGTGCAATGTCAGTATCCGAACTGCCATACTTAGCTGAAGGTTTTTCAGCATTGACTCTAGAAGTTCTACAAAGCAAAATATGAGGATTAGAAGTATCAGGGGGGAATTGTTACCAGGTAACTCAAATGGAAGGGCCAAAGAAGGTCCTGGAGAAGAGGGACTTGGAACATCAGTATTTGTGGGTACTAACATAGGGACATCAGGAGGAAGCTCATGCTGCTGCTCATGCTGCTCATGCTGCTCCTATTGCTGCTGCTCATATTATTACTGCTCATGCTCCTCGGTGACTCAAAAGGATATGGAATCATACCAACCACGATGTCACTCTCATTCTCTCTCTCTACTAGCATCAGTAGAGCCATCCATGAACAAGGAACTTAACTCTGTCTTCTTCCCATAAAATGGTTTAAACTCCCGGAAGGTCACGTCCATACTGACAAACAATATTCTTTCAGTGGAACAACAATATTTATATTCTTTCTGCTTGGTGAGTAGCCCACAAAGATACATTTAACTGCTTGTGGATCCAGCTCGCTCACCATCATTCTGTGATCTAGCACAAAATATGTACAGCCAAATACCGTGGAAGGAACAATAAAAATATTAGAGCCAAGAGCATCTCACATGGTGTCATCCCTAATACTCTTGATGGCATCCTGTTGATTAAATAAGCTGGTGTCATAATAGCCTCACTCCACAAAAATTTTGGCACATTCATTGTCAGCATCAAAGAATGTGCCACTTCTAGTAGATGCCTGTTTTTTCGTTCGACCAACCCCATTCTGAGCAAGAGTGTCTGGACAAGTGGTTTGATGAATAATTTTCTTACTAGAGATAAAATTAGCAAACTCCTTATTGGTGTATGTAATCCCCCTGATTTTCAAAGAATTTTAATTTAGATTTTCTGGAATTTTCTGGAAGTTTCTTGGATTTTTCTATAATTAAATACCAGTGTTTTAATTATTAAAAGATTTTTTAATTGATAATAAATAATATTAAAATATTATGAAAAAGATATTTTATGGTGTAAAAATGAAAACTAGACATAGGGTATTTTTCCGAGAATTTATTGGACCCCGGATGAATTTTAAAAGCCCTAAAAAAAAACTATTATTATTAATTGTTAATTAATTAATTAATTATGAGTTAATAATTATTTTTAAACCAGACCGGCCCAAGCCCATCCGGCCCAACCCATCTAAACCGGCCCGTTGGGCTATCGGGTCGGGTCGGGTCCGACAGACCCGAACCCGCAGCTACCCGACCCGCTCCCTCTCTCTTCCCCAGCCGAACCCAAGCCCGACTGCTGGCCTCCCTCCGGCCGTTACGCACCCGCCGTCGCCGCCACCGCTCCGACTCCCTGCAACCGCCGCCGCCGCCCGCTTCGCGTCCCTGCCCCTTCACCTCCCGCACCGGCCGCCGTTCGCCTCCCCGCCCCTCCCCTATATAAAGGCCCTAGAATCCCCTCCCTCCGGCCACCCGAATACCCCGCCGACCTCAAACTTCCGCCGCGTGCCGCCCCGACTTCAGCCGACCACCTGCCGTGCCTCGCCTCCCAGCTCCACCGCACCAGCCTCGCCCTGGACCCTCTCCTCCTCCGGCCTCTTCTTTCCTCCCCGATCATGCCGCATCCAGCAGCAGCCGTCGGAGATTAGCCGCAGCCGCCGGCCGCTCAGCCCCCAGTTCTCCCCGTCTCCAGCCCTTCCTCGGCCTGCTCCGGCGAAGCCCAGCCGCCTTAGCACTAAACCATAACCGAGGACACAGACACGGATACAGGAAGACTCGACACAAAAGGTCGGACACAGGGAAACCCTAACCCTAGTGAACAGTACTCGGACACAGTGAATCGCGTGTCGGACACGATTCGAACTTGGTTTTCAGGTCCACTTCAGGTATTCATAACTTTTTGCTCGTAGCTCGGAATTCGATTCCGTAAATTGTATCGCGAAGCCTGTATGACCCTCTCGGTGCCCGGACAAACCGCTCGGGGCATCGCGTCCTGTGATGATCGCACACCGCGATCCAAAACAGGAAAAAATCCAGACCCTGTTTCACCCCGGAATTGAGTACGCCCCGCCAAACGGGACGACTTGGTCGCGTGCGGTCTTCACCGATACGTGCACGTCGTTGATACGGACGTGCGGGATTTCGCAGAAGCTGATTCGGATGTGCGTGCACACCGAAATCAGTGCGTATCCGCGGACAACGCCCCGTATCCGTACTTTCTGATTCTCGCTGTAACTTAGTGTACACACGTCAGATCGAGATAAAACTTGCGCCATTGGACTCGTAGCAATACGCTGGTCCTGTGGGTCAAGTTTGGTTCGATTCTGAGAAAGTTGGAAAAATTGCGTGTCGTGGGCCCCACAGGCTCCACTCGACGGGCGATTTTGAGAACGGCTCATCGGAATCCAATTCTGGAAGTTCCGTTGGGTTCGTATCATCATTCCTGACCTGTTGACACTAAGTTGGACTATTTTTGAGACCTTTGACCCTGACGCATTTTTCGGTACAAAGCGGCCCACATTTGGACCCCGCCTTGCCCCGGAAATGATGTTTTTGCCCTTGTCTCCAATTGGACTCAAGGACAGGCGATCCTAGCTGATTAATATTTTCTGGATCTGTTGGTGATGTTTGTTTCAGCAACCGGAGTACTGCCTGGAAATCCAGCCGAAGCTCGAGCTATAATTGAAACAGGAAACCCAGGCAAGTGTACCTTGCCATAAATGCAGTTATTGATTCATTTTGATTCTCTTGCCTTAAATTTTGTGACTGTTGTACTTGCCCTATCCAGTACTTTATACCCAGGACACTTGACACAAAGCATGATATAGAATCTTTTTGATTATTCAAGAAGGATCTGTATAGGATATAGATTTCATAACTTGAGCTTTATTTCTTAGATCTTAATAAAGGACTGATTGCATTAGTTTAATCTTGCGTAAACATGAACATTGAGAACTGTGACGTAAGATTTCATTGGGTGGGGAGAGTATTACCATATCAAGGCTGATTATATTATATATATCTGGTTATCTGGAAGTGTCCTAGTCTCTGACACAGAGCTTTGGCACCTGTACTGGCCCTTCGAGAAAAACACTGCTATGGTTTCTTGTCACTGATCCTGTAGTAGTCTCAGCCTGAAGTATGATTAATAACTCTCAACTTGCATGATCACTTAGCTAGTTTAATTATTTACCCAGATTTGTTTGATAGCAACATCGGCATGCCACTGTCTTAGACTTATTAATTTCTGATGCTACTCTTGAGTTTAACATCTTGGTTGACTTGTATGTTCATTCACTGTATTATGGCTCGTATTCTTCTGTACCTTGTTACGTCCCTCTAAGGACCTGGTTTTGTTCTCCAGTTATAGCAGACGAGATCTACCCTGAGGTGTACGGAACAGGGGCACTACTCGGAGTAGTACCTGAACCTGACGACGAGGTGATCGCTGAGGACTTCTCCTGAACAACTGCTTATTCCATGCTCATTGTTTATGGCTAATAAACTCTTTAAATTCCTGTTGAATTGAACTCTTGTAAACAGACTTAATATCGAATTATTTTCCGATTTTATTTACTTTGACTGTTGTTGTTTAATAATTCTTTTGCTTATGTTGCTTTCTTATATCTGTGGATGAGAATAGTAAAACCCTGTTTGATGTAATACAGCTTAAGTATGCCCGATGGATCCATTAAATTGGGTTTGTCCGTCGGTGCATGCTGCTGGCCATTGCCACATGTCCAGTCCCTCAGTATTTTGGGACTGGGGCGTGACATGGTTTTTGTGGTGGCCCATACAGGTCTACGACTAAATTGTTCGGTTTCAACTTAGGGACTGGACAGGCCTGCAATAAGAATATGATAAGTTTTAGGATCTCATCCACTTGCTTGAATCGTTTTTGATATCTGTATCGTATTCGAACTAAATTTTGACTTGCATCTTGCCTTGACTCCTGTGTGCCTCTTATAGTTATTGTTGATGCAGAGTAATGGATTCACGAGAAAACGACGGAACTCCAGCAAGAACACCAATAGGTGATGCAGCCACCTACGGAGAAGACGATGTGACGCTATTGAGTGGAGATCCCTCTACTCACCGAAGCAGACAAGCAGATCTGCAATCTTCCCGATTTTGGCGTGATGATATTCCACCTCCACCCCAGTTCACTCCACAGATGCCTGTCTTTCCACCAGGCCAAGCAATGGACGGACAGCAGATGTTCCAGATGTTCTACGCAATGATGCAAGCTCAGCAACAGATCCAAACTGAGGCCCAACGTTGCGAGGCTGAGTACTTGAGGAACAGTCTAGTAAATGCACTGGAGCAGGCCAACCTACCAGCTAGACGGCAACCGACGGGCTCTATCACTGATTTTTGCCAACTGAAGCCCCGTACTTTCTCTGGCAAGGAGGGACCAACAGAAGTGCATGAATGGCTCACCAATATACGACATCAATTAGAAGCAGCTGAGCTTCCCCAGGAACGCTGGATGACTGCCGTCAGAATGCAATTGACGGACAATGCTCATCACTGGTGGCTATCCGAGGAGACCCGACTCGGACCAGACCGAGTTACTTGGGAAGAGTTCTCCAGACTCTTCCAGGAGATGTACATACCGGCTATCACTCGATCAGAACTGAGGGACAAGTTCAATCGTCTCACTCAGGAAGCTATGACGGTGGAGGAGTACAACGCCGAGTTCATTCGTCTGAGTCGCTTCGCTCCTACCTTGATCCCTACAGAAGAAGAGAAGGCCGAGAAGTTTTTCGACGGACTCAACATCGAGCTACAGAAACTGATTGGATCCGTCGCACCAACTTCATACTCGGACGTCCTTGCTGCAGCTCGACGCATAGAGCGCGTCACCAGGAGAGAAACCAGTCTGAAGAGGCCTTCCACATCAGTACCAGCCAGAGCAAACAACGGAGAAGCTGCCAAGAAACCTTATCTGCAACAAGCACCACAGGGATCTGCATCCAAAACCCTGACTCTTCCTACTTGTTATTACTGCGGCAAGATATGCCATGTTGAGAAGGAATGTAGACGTAAACACGGATTGTGCTTAGGTTGCGGATCCAGACAGCATGCAGTGAAGGACTGCCCTGATCGTAGGGAAGCACCAAGGGCAAACCAACAAGCTCTACCAGCACCAGCGGGACATCAACCAAGGCCACCCTTGGCACATCAAGCAGCACCCTACCAGCAAGCCCAGCAACATCAGCGAGCACCACCTCAAGGACGCGGCCAAGTTTTCGCGATGACTGTGGGAGACGCGCAGAACCATGGAGTTGCTAATGCGAGTAAGTCTTTATAGTTGTTTCGTTTCTAGCATTTCTGTAGTTCGTGCCTGCTGGTTCGCAACCCCAGACTTGACCTGATAACCTTAACCTGATAACTTTAACCTGTTAATAATTGATAATAACCCAGTGTTAATCTAGTTTTGAACTTGATAATAACCTAGACTGTTTTTGTTAACCTGATAAGTTTTGAAAAGATAACCTGGTTTTATAAAAATCATAATTTTCTAGATTTTCCACATTTGGGAAATTGCATAAATTCTACTTAGGGAAATGATTTTTCCTATGTGTTCAAGCCCTGAACCTTGATTTTCTTTATTGTGATTCAAATAAAATTTGTAACCGTGTCATCTCTGTTGACCGGTTATTCTTTGATTGCGAGGACGCAATCCTCTTAAGGGGGTATATTATAATCCCCCTGATTTTCAAAGAATTTTAATTTAGATTTTCTGGAATTTTCTGGAAGTTTCTTGGATTTTTCTGTAATTAAATACCAGTATTTTAATTATTAAAGGATTTTTTAATTGATAATAAATAATATTAAAATATTATAAAAAAGATATTTTATGGTGTAAAAATGAAAACTAGACATAGGGTATTTTTCCGAGAATTTATTGGACCCCGGATGAATTTTAAAAGCCCTAAAAAAAACTATTATTATTAATTGTTAATTAATTAATTAATTATGAGTTAATAATTATTTTTAAACCAGACCGGCCCAAGCCCATCCGGCCCAACCCATCTAAACCGGCCCGTTGGGCTATCGGGTCGGGTCGGGTCCGACAGACCCGAACCCGCAGCCACCCGACCCGCTCCCTCTCTCTTCCCCAGCCGAACCCAAGCCCGACTGCTGGCCTCCCTCCGGCCGTTACGCACCCGCCGTCGCCGCCACCGCTCCGACTCCCTGCAACCGCCGCCGCCGCCCGCTTCGCGTCCCTGCCCCTTCACCTCCCGCACCGGCCGCCGTTCGCCTCCCCGCCCCTCCCCTATATAAAGGCCCTAGAATCCCCTCCCTCCGGCCACCCGAATACCCCGCCGACCTCAAACTTCCGCCGCGTGCCGCCCCGACTTCAGCCGACCACCTGCCGTGCCTCGCCTCCCAGCTCCACCGCACCAGCCTCGCCCTGGACCCTCTCCTCCTCCGGCCTCTTCTTTCCTCCCCGATCATGCCGCATCCAGCAGCAGCCGGCCGCTCAGCCCCCAGTTCTCCCCGTCTCCAGCCCTTCCTCGGCCTGCTCCGGCGAAGCCCAGCCGCCTGAGCACTAAACCATAACCGAGGACACAGACACGGATACAGGAAGACTCGACACAGAAGGCCGGACACAGGGAAACCCTAACCCTAGTGAACAGTACTCGGACACAGTGAATCGCGTGTCGGACACGATTCGAACTTGGTTTTCAGGTCCACTTCAGGTATTCATAACTTTTTGCTCGTAGCTCGGAATTCGATTCCGTAAATTGTATCACGAAGCCTGTATGACCCTCTCGGTGCCCGGACAAACCGCTCGGGGCATCGCGTCCTGTGATGATCGCACACCGCGATCCAAAACAGGAAAAATTCTAGACCCTGTTTTACCCCGAAATCGAGTACGCCCCGCCAAACGGGACGACTTGGTCGTGTGCGGTCTTCACCGATACGTGCGCGTCGTTGATACGGACGTGCAAAATTTTGCAGAAGCTGATTCGGATGTGCGTGCACACCGGAATCAGTGCGTATCCACGGACAACGCCCCGTATCCGTACTTTCTGATTCTCGTTGTAACTTAGTGTACACACGTCAGATCGAGACAAAACTTGTGCCATTGGACTCGTAGCAATACGCTGGTCCTGTGGGTCAAGTTTGGTTCGATTCTGAGAACGTTGGAAAAATCGCGTGTCGTGGGCCCCACAGGCTCCACTCGACGGGCGATTTTGAGAACGGCTCATCGGAATCCAATTTTGGAAGTTCCGTTGGGTTCGTATCATCGTTCCTGACCTGTTGACACTAAGTTGGACTGTTTTTGAGACCTTTGACCCTGACGCATTTTTTGGTACAAAGCGGCCCACATTTGGACCCCGCCTTGCCACGAAAATAACATTTTTGCCCTTGTCTCCAAATTGGACTCAAGGACAGGCGATCCTAGCTGATTAATATTTTCTGGATCTGTTGGTGATGTTTATTTCAGCAACCGGAGTACTGCCTGGAAATCCAGCCGAAGCTCGAGCTATAATTGAAACAGGAAACCCAGGCAAGTGTACCTTGCCATAAATGCAGTTATTGATTCATTTTGATTCTCTTGCCTTAAATTTTATGACTGTTGTACTTGCCCTATCCAATACTTTATACCCAGGACACTTGACACAAAGCATGATATAGAATCTTTTTGATTATTCAAGAAGGATCTGTATAGGATATAGATTTCATAACTTGAGCTTTATTTCTTAGATCTTAATAAAGGACTGATTGCATTAGTTGGTAGCCACTCACTTTGGTAGGACTGATTTCATAACACAAGATTTAGATGTGAAGACTAACAAGTAGGGCTAGCTAATCGGGTTGGTAGCCACTCACTTTGGTAGTTGGAAGGAAAAGGAAAGAAGTGCTTTAGGAGTCCGCTCGAGCGACGCCTACAGCTGGTTCTCCTGTATTGACACGAACAGCTGATCAGTACTTCTTCCTCTCTTTCCCTTATCGGAATTGAAGTGCAGTCCTAAGAACGAAAGCAATGAAATCCATCGAAACCGTTCAAGAAAACCCAAGCAAATCCGAAAACTAACTCAAGGCACAAAAGCAACAAGCGACAGCGAAAACTAGGCAACAAAGAATGCAGCGGAGAGGTCCCTCCTGACTCTGCCGCTAAGTCGATCCTTGGGGCACGGTCCACTGAATATGGAAATCGATTCCGAAGAGACAAATCTATAACGAGGATGAGTTCTTGATTCAATCTATCCCGATCGAACGATACCGTCTAGTATTTCTTAGCCGCGCTCCCCGAATAGGGGGAATGGGGTACCACATCCTACCCAACTAATTAGAAGTTTCATCCCGAAACTTAAGGAATAAAACCTACCACTAGAAAATAATGAGGGAAACCGTTCCCTCATATCGGATTCGAGCTCCCAAGTAGATTCTTCGACAGAGTGATTCCGCCAAAGCACGCGCACTAGAGGAACCGAACGGGTCCGAAGCAGCTTTTCTTTTCTATCCAAAATTTGTACCGGCTGTTCTACATACGTCAAGTCGGGCTGAAGGTTCAGTTGTCCCAGGTCTACCACGTGGCTTGGATCGTACACATATTTTCTAAGTTGGGAAACATGGAATATATCATGTACGTCAGCTAGGGATGGTGGTAGAGCGATCTGATAAGCAACTGAAGCAACCCGCTTTAGTATTTCGAACGGGCCGATAAATCGTGGACTTAGCTTTCCCTTCGCTCCGAACCTGCTGACCCCTCGCATGGGCGAGACCTTGAGGAATACCCGGTCACCTACTTGAAACTCTAGCGGTCTCCGATGAACATCCGCATAGCTCTTCTGACGACTTTGAGCTATCTTTAATCTGTCCCGAATCAGCCGAACCTTCTGGACGGTCTGCTCCACGAGCTCAGGACCAAGTACTTGCCGCTCCCCGACTTTGTCCCAACAGATAGGAGATCTACACTTCCGCCCATATAACGCCTCATACGGCGCCATTTGAATGCTTGATTGATAACTATTATTGTAAGCAAATTCGGCTAGAGGTAGATGAAGGTCCCAACTAGTCTTCGTGTCCAAGACGTAGAGTCACAACATGTCTTCGAGGATCTTGTTGACGCGCTCTGTTTGGCCATCGGTCTGTGGATGGTAGGCGGAGCTGAATTTCAACTTCGTCCCCATTGCTGACTGCAGGCTTCCCCAGAAACGTGATATGAATCGACCATCTCGATCGGAGACTATGGTTACGGGCACGCCGTGGAGTCGGACAATTTCGTTGAGATATATCTGAGCCAGGCGGTCGGCACTCCAAGTAGATTTGATAGGCAGAAAGTGAGCTGACTTGGTGAGTCGATCGACGATAACCCAGACTGCATCATGTCCCCGTTGCGTCCTCGGCAAGCCAACAATAAAGTCCATCGTTATATCATCCCATTTCCACTCCGGAATAGCAAGGTTCTGAAGCTCTCCGCCTGGTTTCTGGTGTTCGGCCTTTACTCATTGACAAGCCATGCAATGCGACACAAACTGCGCCATATCCCGTTTTAAGCCGTGCCACCAAAACGTCGTGCGAAGATCCCGATACATCTTAGTGCTACCCGGATGAGAAGTATAACTAGCATAGTGAGCTTCCGTGAGTATCTCTTGTCTGAGGGCCACGTCGTTCGGAACACATAGTCTTCCCTTTACTCGAAGCATCCCATCCGTGCTTACCGCAAAGTCGGACGCCTTTCCTGCCAAGATAAGGGCATGTATCTTCTGCAGGAACGGGTCGTCCTTCTGAGCTGCCTTCACTTTGTGTAACAAGTCGGGCTCGAGGCGCAGTTGAGCTACTTGCGCCCACTTCTTATATCTTATTTTCAGTGTAATACCCAGTGATTCAAGATCTTGGCGCAGTCTATCATCAATAACCAAACTCCCTACAAACACTCGACTCAATGCGTCAGCTACTACGTTTCCCTTTCCAGGCGTGTATCTGATCGTGAGATCGAAGTCGCTCAGGAGTTCAAGCCATCGCCGCTGTCGAAGATTCAAATCCTTTTGAGTGTACAAATGTCACGCCCCAGTCCCAAAATACCGAGAGACCAGATACGTGGCAATGGCCAGCAGCACACACCGATGGACAAACCCAATTTAATGGATCCATCGGAGCATACTTAAGCTGTAGTACAATAATAAGGGTCTAGATATACTAATCTCATCCACAGAAATGAATACAACAATATCAGAATCATAGAGCAAGATCAATCTCAATAAAATATAACACTCGGGAAATAGCCCGATAATGAGTCTGATACATCTGTCAAGATACAAGAATAAAGCTAACTACAACAAATACTGAGTATGGAAACAGTATATACTCAGAAGATAACCTCGGTGATCACTCGTCTACTGAATCTGGTACTGCTCCGGTGTCTGCTCCTGCTCCGTAAACCTCGGGGTCGATCTCATCAGCTATACCTGGGGACATAGTCCGGATCCAAGTCCTCAGGGGACAGCAAGGTACAGAAAATACAAGCCATAATAATGCAGTGAAATAGATAATGAAATGAATAGGGTAAGTATGTAACCACCTATGTGAAAATGCAAGTGAGAGCATCACGAGTACTTAGGCTGATACCACTACAAGCTCTGTGTCGGTGAGCCGGTAGCAGCAATAACTATGTATTTTACTATGTGTTTACTATGTTTTATATATATGTAATCAGCCTGTAGCCTGTGTGTCTCTCCCCACCCCATGTAATCACACGTCTCATGTCCACGATGCATCATGTCCATGTCACGCACGATCATATCTAATGTAGCAAGTCATCTAATGTCTATGAATAAATGTCTATGTCATAAAACCTGTATCCTACACAGAATCACCATGAATATCTCAAGAAGATTCTGTCTCATGAATAGTGTCAAGTGTCCTGGGTCATGATATACTTGGTAAGACAAGTACGAGAATGTAAAGGGGGTCACGAATGTCCATCTCTAGATGACCGTACCCAACACCGCATACAGTGTTGGCACCCGACTAATAATCGGACGCTAAGTACGTCACACGGTCCTAGGTCAAGCATGCACAGCAATATAATAAAGCAAGAAAAATATGTAACAATACTGCAGAGTTTGGCAAGGTACACTTGCCTGGTAAGGAAGCTGCGATGTACCAATAACCTGCTCCAGAAGTCGTGCAGAACAAATCCAATATCCTATGTATTACAAATTTATCACGTCAAAAGATAATTTATTTTAATTTATTTAATTCTGAAATAGTTACTCTAAGATCCTATTTTAATCTTATTATTCTGATTTTTATGTTAATTCCTAAATTTTGTCCAAAGAAACTAAATTTTATCAACTCGAGACTCATGGCACGCAAATCGAGGCGATCTGTTGACCAAAAAGTCAACCGACACAAACTCGACTTTCATGCATGATTTTCTGTAGATTTCAGCATCAAAAACATACTAGAATTTACGGCTCGTCCGAATTCAAATTCGTTTGGGAATTATGGCACATACAAATTTTGTATTGTGCACCGATGGTTAAATTCTAACCTAGAAGTTCTACAGAATTAACAGTATGTAAATACTTCAAATTAAATTCTGGGAAAAATATATGTCGATGATCTCGACATTAGCTTTCCGAAACTTTAAACGGTTCATGATTCTGATTCCTGGTTCTCCCGAAATCGCAAAAACATCGAAACACGTCTATTTTCGGATATGCTGTGCTCTATAAATTTTCCAGAATTTAATACTCATAATTTAGAAAAAAAATTTATATAATCAGAAATATAACCTTATTATCATTCTAACAAAAAAAACTAGGCCTCGTTTGGAGTCCGGAGCTAGGAGATATCGTCTTTTTAATTCGTCATAACTAGTAGAAAATGAGGCTGAATTTATGACGAATTTTGACTATTTTTGGACGAAAAAGAGAGGAATTTGGGAAAAAATATGAAGGATGAGGTATTTATAATGGTTGAGACTACTTAATTAAATACAACTAGGATTGGTTAATTTGGATAGGATTATGATGAATTTAAATAAGGATATGATATACATTAAGTTATATTCCTAGTAGGTTCATGATTTGAATTAATTTAAAGTAGAGTTTGAATCTATCTCAATAATTTATAATCTTGAATATAATTAAATATAATACAAATAATTTATAAAATCTTATTAATATCTATTAACACTAAATTAGCATATATCTAATATTAAGACTATATATATCCAAATAAATCTTAATTAATTTTAAAAATCTAAAATAACCTAAAAATGATTCTAAATAAATATTTATATAAGTAAATATATCAAAAAATTCATTTGCTAATTAAATAACAGAATACTCTAAAGAAATTCAATACCTATAATAATATAAAATATACACAAAATATCTATTTTGGGTGAGGGGGTTTACAATCTACCCAACTTAAAACAATTTCGTCCTCGAAATTAAAATAGGGTGGGGTCTCTCTATCAAATCTCACTTGATTACAATCCCAAGAATTTCTCTCAAGTGAGCATTGCGGTCTCTACCCAACTTAGAATTTATCCATCTATCATCTAAGGCTATACATCTAAGAAAGCAATGTCCCAACCTATTTAATCATGTTATTGAATCCTTAAGTCTTTTAACACCAAACATATCACCTATGGTATTCCCTTAATCATTTATAAAAGGGTCATCAAACAATGCGACCGGCCTGTGGGGTATATCTAGTACCGTCTATATATCAACTTATATCAAGCACGAGGTCTCGCCTTTCCGAAATAAGGGAAGACGGAGATCAATAATAAAGAGTTCAAGGGTGAGATAAACGGAATAGAAGTATCGGGGTCAAGGCGTTTTAAGAATTCAGATGGGAATCGTCAAGCAGTTGTGGATTAAAATCCTATTCTAGTAATCCTTGGTTCGTATGCTCGTATTAGTACAGTTATGTAACCGATACGATATGTCAGACATGTCTAGGGCAAGTATATTCGTCTACTAATCACTACATATCTCAATCCACGTAAAATAGCGTTACGAAGGGCGAATCAAGCGCACTAAGGTTGGCCAGACCGTAATACACTGATTCTGAATAGACAATTGTATTAGTGTACGTGTCCACTACTACATATGTCATGAACAAGCTTGATAAAAGACTGAGCTTGAAAAACTAGGCTGTAACAGCAGCATAAGTCAGGGTAGTACAACCAATATAAGTACGCTAGATAATGATGAAAAAGAGGTACAAATTATTCAAGTTCACCAAACAAACAAACAAACAAACAAACAAACAAGCAACCATAATAAGAACAGACTCTACAATCTCTACAGTTATCATACAACCTCCTTCTCTAAGTCGCTAGTTTACCAAATAGGGGCAAGGACCTCTAAATTCTACAGTCTGAATAAATACTATCTTCTTATGCAAGTCTAAGTTGTGTCATCCTAGTTCACTTCATCAATGGGTCAATAGGGATAGGTGGTATTAGGTTCTGAGGCATACTACCCAACTTATAACAATAACTAATACTGAAATCGTCTTAAGGATACCGTGAAAAACTCTTGTTAAGGTCTAGGAGAAGGGGACTTGGTACCTATTAGGGTATCCTCCTATATTACATAGGTCATGGTCGTCTTAAGCCTTAGTCTTAATGCTTATAGGACAAGTGTCGATAGTGAGGCTAGAGGAGTTACTGGCCGTCAAGGGTAAGGGATCTAACTTGTATCGAGGTGGGGGTACTAATTTCATGACTTAGAGCTAAGGGGTAATCATTGGGTCATAATCTACAATACTAACTTAAACTGTCAAGTTCTAATTACCAATCACAAAATTCAAAAATTTAAGAGTAACAAACCAAATAAACAGTAAGAAGCGCACAGGAATCAAGGCAGGATACAAGTCAAGAAATTAATTCGAATCCGATATCGATGTCAAGAACGATTCAAGCAAGTGGATGAGATTCTAAAACTTATCATATTCTTATTGCAGGCTTGCTCAGTCCCTAAGTTGAAACCGAACAATTTAGTCGTAGACCTGCATGGGCCACCACAAAAATCATGTCACGCCCCAGTCCCAAAATACCGAGGGACCAGATACGTGGCAATGGCCAGCAGCACACACCGATGGACAAACCCAATTTAATGGATCCATCGGAGCATACTTAAGCTGTAGTACAATAATAAGGGTCTAGATATACTAATCTCATCCACAGAAATGAATACAACAATATCAGAATCATAGAGCAAGATCAATCTCAATAAAATATAACACTCGGGAAATAGCCCGATAATGAGTCTGATACATCTGTCAAGATACAAGAATAAAGCTAACTACAACAAATACTGAGTATGGAAACAGTATATACTCAGAAGATAACCTCGGTGATCACTCGTCTACTGAATCTGGTACTGCTCCGGTGTCTGCTCCTGCTCCGTAAACCTCGAGGTCGATCTCATCAGCTATACCTGGGGACATAGTCCGGATCCAGGTCCTCAGGGGACAGCAAGGTACAGAAAATACAAGCCATAATAATGCAGTGAAATAGATAATGAAATGAATAGGGTAAGTATGTAACCACCTATGTGAAAATGCAAGTGAGAGCATCACGAGTACTTAGGCTGATACCACTACAAGCTCTGTGTCGGTGAGCCGGTAGCAGCAATAACTATGTATTTTACTATGTGTTTACTATGTTTTATATATATGTACTCAGCCTGTAGCCTGTGTGTCTCTCCCCACCCCATGTAATCACACGTCTCATGTCCACGATGCATCATGTCCATGTCACGCACGATCATATCTAATGCAGCAAGTCATCTAATGTCTATGAATAAATGTCTATGTCATAAAACCTGTATCCTACACAGAATCACCATGAATATCTCAAGAAGATTCTGTCTCATGAATAGTGTCAAGTGTCCTGGGTCATGATATACTTGGTAAGACAAGTACGAGAATGTAAAGGGGGTCACGAATGTCTATCTCTAGATGACCGTACCCAACACCGCATACAGTGTTGGCACCCGACTAATAATCGGACGCTAAGTACGTCACACGGTCCTAGGTCAAGCATGCACAGCAATATAATGAAGCAAGAAAAATATATAACAATACTGCAGAGTTTGGCAAGATACACTTGCCTGGTAAGGAAGCTGCGATGTACCAATAACCTGCTCCAGAAGTCGCGCAGAACAAATCCAATATCCTATGTATTACAAATTTATCACGTCAAAAGATAATTTATTTTAATTTATTTAATTCTGGAATAGTTACTCTAAGATCCTATTTTAATCTTATTATTCTGATTTTTATGTTAATTCCTAAATTTTGTCCAAAGAAACTGAATTTTATCAACTCGAGACTCATGGCACGCAAATCGAGGCGATCTGTTGACCAAAAAGTCAACCGACACAAACTCGACTTTCATGCATGATTTTCTATAGATTTCAGCATCAAAAACATACTAGAATTTACGGCTCGTCCGAATTCAAATTCGTTTGGGAATTATGGCACATACAAATTTTGTATTGTGCACCGATGGTTAAATTCTAACCTAGAAGTTCTACAGAATTAACAGTATGTAAATACTTCAAATTAAATTCTGGGAAAAATATATGTCGATGATCTCGACATTAGCTTTCCGAAACTTTAAACGGTTCATGATTCTGATTCCTGGTTCTCCCGAAATCGCAAAAACATCGAAACACGTCTATTTTCGGATATGCTGTGCTCTATAAATTTTCCAGAATTTAATACTCATAATTTAGAAAAAAAATTTATATAATCAGAAATCTAACCTCATTATCATTCTAACAAAAAAAACTAGGCCTCGTTTGGAGTCCGGAGCTAGGAGATATCGTCTTTTTAATTCGTCATAACTAGTAGAAAATGAGGCTGAATTTATGACGAATTTTGACTATTTTTGGACGAAAAAGAGAGGAATTTGGGAAAAAATATGAAGGATGAGGTATTTATAATGGTTGAGACTACTTAATTAAATACAACTAGGATTGGTTAATTTGGATAGGATTATGATGAATTTAAATAAGGATATGATATACATTAAGTTATATTCCTAGTAGGTTCATGATTTGAATTAATTTAAAGTAGAGTTTGAATCTATCTCAATAATTTATAATCTTGAATATAATTAAATATAATACAAATAATTTATAAAATCTTATTAATATCTATTAACACTAAATTAGCATATATCTAATATTAAGACTATATATATCCAAATAAATCTTAATTAATTTTAAAAATCTAAAATAACCTAAAAATGATTCTAAATAAATATTTATATAAGTAAATATATCAAGAAATTCATTTGCTAATTAAATAACAGAATACTCTAAAAAAATTCAATACCTATAATAATATAAAATATACACAAAATATCTATTTTGGGTGAGGGGGTTTACAACAAATATTTCAAACTCTTATGGTCCGTATAAATCTCACACGGCACGCCATAAAGATAGTGACGCCACAGCTTCAATGCAAACACTACCGCGGCAAGTTCGAGATCATGCGTTGGGTAATTCTGCTCGTGTGGCTTTAGCTGTCTAGAAGCGTAGGCTATCACCTTATCGCGCTACATTAGGACACATCCTAGACCCTTTCCTGAGGCATCACTATATATTTTAAAGTCATCCGGTCCGTTCGGCAGAGTGAGAATTGGGGCAGAGATGAGGCGCTGCTTTAACTCCGTAAACGAAGCTTCACAGTCCTCTGTCCAAGTAAACTTCGCACCCTTTCGTGTCAACTGAGTCAAGGGCGAAGCAATCCTAGCAAAATTTTGTATAAATCTCCGGTAGTACCCTGCCAGACCAAGGAAACTTCGGATGTCGCTAGCTGACTCCGGTCGTTTCCACTGCGTGATTGCTTCTATCTTCTTCGGATCAACTGAGATGCCTTCCGAGGAGATGATATGCCCCAAAAATGAGATACTGTCCAGCCAAAATTCTGATTTGCTTAATTTGGCATACAACTTGTGGTCTCGAAGGGTTTGCAGCACCATCCGCAGGTGTCCTGCGTGCTCATCCCTAGTCTTCGAGTACACTAAGATATCATCGATAAACACCACCACGAATTTATCGATGAAGGGCCTAAAGACACGGTTCATCATATCCATGAATGCAGCAGGAGCATTCATCAGTCCAAACGGCATCACGGAAAACTCGTAATGGCCGTAGCGGGTTCTGAAAGCAGTCTTGGGCACGTCTTCTGGCTTAATCTTTAGCTGGTGGTAACCCGAGCGAAGATCAATTTTAGAAAACACCGTTGCCCCTTGTAACTGATCAAACAAGTCATCTATCCGTGGCATAGGATATTTGTTCCTGATTGTGACTTTGTTTAATTCCCTATAGTCTATGCAGAGGCGTAGAGTTCCATCTTTTTTCTTCACAAAGAGCACAGGAGCGCCCCAAGGAGACACGCTCGGACGGATGAACCCGCGATCAAGTAATTCCTGGAGTTGGCGCTTTAATTCATTCAGCTCTGTAGGTATCATTCTGTACGGAGGCTTGGAAATTGGCTGTGTATTAGGAAATGTGTCGATAGTGAATTCAATCTCTCGGTCTGGCAGCATACCGGGTAGTTCGCTCGGGAACACATCGGGGAACTCTGCCTCAACGGAAGTTGACTCAACGTTTGCGTAGTCCTGCCGTGTGTCCCGAACCGATGCAAGGAATCCCTCGCAGCCTGTGTAGAGCATTCACCGAGCAGATTTTGCCGAAATCACCATGCAGGCCCTGGTCGCATTGTTCGCTGGACTACTGGTGTAACAGAACACGGCTTCTCCGGGCAGACGGAAAATGACTCGCTTCTCTGCACACTCAATAGTTGCCGCGCACACGCCTAGCCAGTCCATTCCCAAAATGATATCATAGTCCCGTACATCAAGAACTAAAACATCAAGTGACAGCTTTCTCTCCCCAATACAAATATAACCGCCTAGGCATGCTGAACAGACAGGAATTTTTGTACCAGATGGGGTGCTAACGCTTAAATCTAAATGCAACGGAGTCATTTTTATATTGTTCTCCGTGGCGAAGTTTGTAGAAATAAAGCTATGGGTTGCACCTGAATCAAATAGAACGCGAGCAGGTATATTATTGAAAAGTAAGGTACCTGACACGACGGTATCCGAAGCTAGAGCTTCTTCCCGTGTCATGGTGTAGACTCGGCCTTGAGCTTGATTACGCCCTTGCTGAGGCGCCGCTCGATTTGCCTGAGGAGCCGGAGTCTGATCTGGTTGTTGCGGTGGACGAAGCGGACAGCTGCTAATCTGATGGCCAGGATCGCCGCATCTGAGGCAAGTGCCGAGCCGCTTGCGACAGACATTCTCGGTGTGCCCTCTTCTGTTGCAGTAGGTGAAACGCTACCCCTGGTTTTCTCGCTGACGACCGCCGTTATTTTGACGCTTTGCAGCGTTGTTTCCTCTATCGTTGCCTTGGCTTTTGTGATTGGAAGGTTGCACAGCGCCGGCGGCAATATGAGGATACTGCGGTTCGAGCGAAAGGGCGTGGTTTAATACTTCCCGCATTGTCTGATACTGCGGAACGGCTACGTGCCCGTGAATGCCAGGACGTAGCCCTCCTTCGAATCGTCTGGCACGACTCGCTGCATCCAGTAGATAAGCGGTAGCAAATTTGGCCAGTTTATTGAATTCTGCCGAGTATTGCTTCACCGTCATGGTGCCCTGCCGGAGTTGAACGAAATCGTTTTCCCGTTGACGTCGTAGTGGTGGGGGTATAAACTCCTCCTCGAACGCGGCACGAAAAGTCGTCCACGCGATCGCCTCCTCTCCATGGCCAAGTTGAAGAGATCGTCGATGCACGTCCCACCAGTCGTGCGCGTTGAGGCGAAGCAATAGTTGGGCACAGGTGACGCGCTTGTCTTCCGGCACTTCTAGGAGAGAAAAATGATCTTCAAGCTCGACGAGCCAATCTAGGGCCACGATCGGGTCCTCAGTCTCATTAAACGGCGTGTTACAGACCTTCTTGAAGTTGCCAAAGGGGAAGGCAGTCACTTCCCTCGTCCTTGGCGCTAGCGGTGGTTCGACTTCAAGCACTGGCTGCTCCACTGGTATAGCTGTCGTTGCGGCAGAATGGTTGGAGGCCAGGGTCTGAACAAGCTGCTGCAGGGTATCTACCTGCTTTTGGTGGACTGAGAGCCGGGCCTCTAGGTTGCTCTCGAACTTGGCTTGGCGGGCATCATCCCTCTGTCGTTGCTCCGTGAACATTTGCATCACCTGCTGAAGGGAATCTGATCGAGACATGCCCCGTTGGCTCCGAGAGCTTCCTAAAGTTCCGGAACTGCTCTCCTGAGTCCTTGTCTCGCCTGGGGCCAGCGCTGATGGTTACGCTTGCGTCGTTCCTTGAAAGGAAGGTAAATTACATCAGGATCATAATATATTATGGACTTATTGCATGAACGTATCTCATTTTGGCCTTAACGAGTTCAGGAGTTCGCACAGGGATTTATCGTTAAGAAAACTTTTCCAGTTCAAGTCAAAGGAACTTTGAAGCTGTGCTCTGATACCAACATGTCACGCCCCGATTCCGCAGAATCGATAGTCGTCCCCCGGGCGTGACCGCCGTGCGGGCCTAGGTTGCGCACCGCACAAGGCTAAGTATTTTTTGTTTCGCATAGCGAGCACATATTCAGAGTACGCAGATAATTGAAACACATATTGAAACATGGAAAAGTTCTCTTTTATTGATAATATGAACATCTATTACAAACTCCTTGAACTGAGTCATAAGGATTGCCTCTATGGGCTTACAAAAGTGTTGACACAAAATGAGATAGCAGTCCTTTACATTACGTCCTTTACTAAACTCAAAATATAAGACCTTGCGTCGGAACGACTGCTTTGCCACGAAGTTGCATGGTTGCTTGGTGGCTAGCTTCTAACTTCAAAATGCTTCTTCTTCTTTAAAATGCTTCAAAGGTTGGCACGGTCGAGACGTGCCTACAGCTGGACTGGATTGGGGGTTTGTCTCCTGCTCCTCGCTCGACTCTCCTTAGCGCGGGGAACCTGTTTCAACGAGGGTCAGTACATCGAAACGTACTGGTGAAGACAAGCTATCCCAACTATACCAATCAACACGTTGTTTTAATGAAGCATGCATATTTGTGGGTTTCTATCTTGCCTTAGTTCATTTTACAGCAAGACATATATATAGAATCATTGAAATAACTCGCCACCGTTCGGTGACATTTACCTGCCCATCTGAACCACCTGCATAATACTTACCTTGCCTTCCCTGCCAAGAAGACACAAGTTAGTAGCAACAGGTTTAAATATACGAGGGGATCACTGGCACGTTGCCATAATAGACGGGCTAGTCTCGGGACGGAATGGCGTGCGGCGCAGAGAACAGGAGGCGCCACAAGCCACTCGATCCGAAGCAGGCGACTATCGTGAGTTCCGTCCGGATCGGATCGATGCCAGTGCCCCAGCGACCGTCCGCAGGAACTAAGACCTTGTGCACAAGTTGTCCGTGATCAACGCAGTACACTAAGTTAACATTTGAGGCAAATCAGGCACAGGGCAATAATAGGGCAAGATCTACTTTTGCATAGTCTTCCTGTTGAGTTATTGCATTGAAAATGAGTTCTATACATAGCACAGTTTTTAAGAAGAAATATACATCCTAACTTATATTTATGCATATGATGAACATTCCAAACGAGCAAGCATATAAGTAAGTAACCGTTCACAAGTTTCATTTGACAAGCAATATTTCCCAAGTCTATTCCCTTATTATCTTGATATCTTTTAGTTATTTACTTGGTATCGTTTGATCGGGCAAAGCACAAACACAAGATTTAGATATGAAGACTAGCAAGTAGGGCTAGCTAATCGGGTTGGTAGCCACTCACTTTGGTAGTTGGAAGAAAAAGGAAAGAAGTGCTTTAGGAGTCCGCTCGAGCGACGCCTACAGCTGGTTCTCCTGTATTGACACGAACAGCTGATCAGTACTTCTTCCTCTCTTTCCCTTATCGGAATTGAAGTGCAGTCCTAAGAACGAAAGCAATAAAATCCATCGAAACCGTTCAAGAAAACCCAAGCAAATCCGAAAACCAACTCAAGGCACGAAAGCAATAAGCGACAGCGAAAACTAGGCAACAAAGAATGCAGCGGAGATGTCCCTCCTGACTCTGCCGCTAAGTCGATCCTTGGGGCACGGTCCACTGAATATGGGAATCGATTCCGAAGAGACAAATCCATAACGAGGATGAGTTCTTGATTCAATCTATCCCGATCGAACGATACCGTCTAGTATTTCTTAGCCGCGCTCCCCGAATAGGGGGAACGGGGCACCACAGAAATGATATAAGTACCTGGTACCTATACCCGCATGACAAAGCAATACACATCAGCAACTCCAGGCAGGCTCCACAACGGTCTATACTGCAAAACTGGCAAGGGACCAGATCCTTAGAGGGACGTAACAAGGTACAAGGAACATCATACCAAAGTAAAATAGTATAATGCCACATACTCAAGGGTAAACTACTGTAACCATCTAAGTGATATGCACCTGAGGACATCACTCGTACTCAGGCTGAAACCACTATAGGCTCTGTGTCGGGGAGCCCATAGCAGCAAGTAATATCATGTACTCCAGTATATGTGCCAAAGATAAGGCACCTCCAGTAATATAGTATATATATAAATAATCATCATGTAGTATGGTGTGTCTCTCCCCACCTAATGTAACCTCACGTCTCATGTCCACGACGTCTCATGTCCATAACACGCAAGTTCATGACCTCTAGCTAGTACAACGAGTCATTATGATATCTCTATATATGCAAGTCTCATATCACGAATCCTGTAAGCCTATACAGAATTACCATGAATAACTCAAGAAAGATTATTTTATATGAAATAGTGTTAAGTGTCCTACGGTATGGCATACTTAGTAAAGCAAACACGCAAAAATAGGATCGTGGAATCAACTCTCTAAATGACGTTACACGACTCCTCGTACAACGTCGACACCCGAATCTTGTTCGGACGGTAAGCAACGTCTCACGGTCCTAGGTTGAATAGGTACATCTCAAGAATATATAAAAAGAAACACAAGCAGACAATATAACATGATCTATTACTAGGTTGGCAAGGTACACTTGCTTGGGTTATGAACTCCGTCAACTTCTCCTGAAAAAGTAAAATCTGCACGTACACCTCCGGATGCTGAAACAAACATCACCAATATTTTCAAAATACTTGAAATAGCTCAAATTGACTACCCATAAGTCCAATTTGGACATAAGGACAGAACTGATAATTTTGGGTCAAAGCGGGGTCCACATGTAGCCCACTTCACACCAAAAAATGTACTGGAGACAAAGTTCTTCAAATTTAGCAAACTTACTGTCTACGAGTCCAGAATGATGACACAAACTCAAAGGAATGTCCGAAATTGGATTCGGGTGAGCCGGTCAAGAAATTACCCGTTAAGTTGAACAATGGGGCCTACGAAAAGGTGTTTCGTTAACGTTCTCAGATTGAAACCAAACTTGGGTCACAGGACCAACGTAATATTGTGAATCCGATGGCACAAGTTTTGTTACGAAACTACAAGCACACACGAAGTTATGACAAGTGTTAGAATAGGCCGATATGGTATTTTTTACGGATACGCGTTGATTCCGGTGTGCACGCACATTCAAATGAAGTTTCGTAAAATTCTACACGTCCGCGTTGACGATACGTGCCTTTCGATAAAATTCTCACGCAACTAAGTCACCTCATTTAGCCGGATGTACCCCGTATCGAGAAATTTGGTTTTACAAAATCAAGTTTTTGATAGATTTTAGCATTAAAATAATCACAGCATAGGTCAAATTAAAAGAAAGTGTTTAAAGGGATTAAAACTAGGTTATACTATCCAGAAGTCTGTTTAAGTGGAATTTTATCATTGCATGCCATTATGGAGATATCGGGACTCAAACACGCGTACTTGGAACAGTTTCTGTTCTTAAAACTAAGTTATTTTTTTCTGTTTTGTGTTACGATTTGCGATCGACACAGGACACGATAATCTTAACTAATTAAATAGGGTTCATGGGGGTCATGTGATCTTCATATAGGATTTGACGGTTCATTGTTTGGTTTACTTTGCTGTGAGAAAAGGAGATGGGAAGAAGGGTACCTCATTTTGGTCTGTTGCTCGCAATTTCGGTTGCGGCTGTTCGTGGAGGCGCGCGACGGCGGTCGACGGCAATCATTGACGGTCTACAGTGGTGGAGGGTTCATCTGGATGCAGGAATGGGCTGGTGGTGGTCTGTGGTATATATAGGGAGTGAAGGGGGGATTTCGGAAGGGGAAAAGAGGAGTCAGCGGTTACTGTAGCCGAAGGGGTCGAGGGTTGTGGGTTTCGGGTGTGAGTCGGTATGGGTTTAGGGTTTAGTTATTAATATTATTATTAACCCATATATTTATATATATATATATATATATATATATATATATATATAGATATATATATATATATATATATATAGCCATTTATAAATAGGTTTGAACCTCAAATAATTTTTAGAAAAATTCTATAATATTTTAATAATTGTTGTACACCCAAAAATATATTTTTGTGTAATATTTATAATTAATTAAATATACACAAATAACTTTCCAAGTTAATAAATCTATTTATATTTTCTAATTAGCTAAAAAATAATAAAAATTCTCCCATAATCTCAATAATTACATAATACTAATAATAAAAGTAATAAATTTAAAAAAATCAGGGGGTTTACAATCTACCAAACTTATAAAAATTTATCCTTGAAATTAAAAATAAACATGGTATAAAAGATTTTAGTTAAGCAAGGTTGTACTTGTTTATCAAAAGATGGGGTATGAGTTACCAATGAGATCCTAATTTGACGTCATATTCTAATAGCAAGGATACACTTAGTTTCAGTCACTACCCAACTTATAGAAATTAAGTTGGTAGCAGGAACTATAGTCATGATCATATTTCTAAGGGTTTTAGAAAGTCTAACTTCAAGGAGGGATTCGAGATGGTAAGAATTTTGTGACCATTGTCACAGCCTATAAAAGGAAATCTAGGTACTACCATGGCGTTAATGAGTCAAAAACTCAATAAAGGAAGTTTACCAGTTCTTCTTGATCCTAATTAGGTCATGAGTCTACAAGACAATAGAAAATATCATAGCCAAATACAACTAGGGTAAAATTGTACCGAGGAATACTTTATTACATATCATGGATGCCGTTGAATGGTTCAGCAATAAGCGTCAAAAGGTAATATAATTCATCAAGGTGATTAGTATTGTGTAAAGAGTACAAGGGGTTTCAATTTAATACAACACAAGTGTCATTGACGTAGGTTGGCATGAATAGGATACGGGTATATCGGTGGTTAGGGTAATTGGGTTACCGATGTACAATTTAATTTAATTGCAACAGAATTGAATATTTAAGTATAGGGTTTTTTGAAGAAGATATGCCACGAATGTTGTGGGGTCTATATAGAGCATGAGAGTGTATATTTGGGCGTAACAGCTGGATTATGAGTGAAGTAGGTCCAGTTAGGCTCATAAATCTTAAAGTTGTCAGAAGAATTGAGTCGATGTTGCGTATTAAAATTGCCCGCAACGAGAAAGGATATCTAGGTATCATTTGTGTGTACAAATGCGTCGCGAATATTGTGCGACAAAAATGAAGCATGAGAAGATGAGTTTGTGAGTGATAGTCATGTCATGGGTGTAGAGTGGCTAGTCTAGGTCATAAGGATGGAAGTTATGGGAAAGAAAATGATAGTGTTGTGCTCCAATATACGAGCCACAACCAAGGTATTAAGGAATATAAAATTAAAGAGGTAATTCAATCTGTTTGGAATTAATCCTAATCAATACCAAATAAATTTAAATTTACCATAAAATTTCAAAATAACCCTACACTAAAATCAGGGGCTACGATCTACCCAACTTATAAAAATTAAGTTGGTATCCAAAACTATAGTCAGGGTCCTGCTATCAAGATTTCTGGAAGGGCCTACTTTCTAATAAGGATTCAAGAGTTCTAGGGTCTACTCGCCATACTCAAATATTCTTTAAGGGGACCTAGATATTATCAGGTTGTCACGCCCCAGTCCCAAAATACGTAGGACTAGGATACGTAACCATGCCAGCCGCCCGTATATATGGCAACTCCAATATATGGAAACCATATATACGTGCGTACGCTGTATAATGAATAATAGTTCACCAGTGGTATAACTAATCACAAGTCATAGGGTAATATCTAAATCTCGTCCACAGAAATCAAATATGAATAACCAATAACCATGTAACTAGATCTCAATAAAAAATATCTAAAGAATGACAGTCGGATGGAAACAAATCCACTGCAGAAATATAATATAAAAGGAACCAGAATACACACCATAAAGAACACATCTGACAATCACGAGGCTCGAAGAGAAGACCTCCTCGGGATATACGTAACATGTCCGGATCTGTGCTCCTGCGAATACTCAAGAACGTATACACCTGGCAGGGGACCAGGTCCTCAGAGGGACATAGCAAGATACATAAAAATGACATGCCATAATGTAAATACTGAATAAATAAATAGGGTGTGCTAACCATCTAAGTGAATGCAATTTAAGACCTTGTAGTACGCATGGAAAAGTGTAGGCTAGACATATGCTGACGTAATTCACCAATCGTCATAACTGGCTAGTATATGTATCATATGCCCCCGATCACACTGGTAACTCTGCAATCGTCCATCCCTGCAGAGCATGGAATGAAGGATAAAAACACACAAGGGGTATCCCATCCTCCTCGGAGCACAGTAACGGGAACAAGAAAACCAATTCCCCATCTCCGAGCAGCATGGTATCAACAACAGGAATATATAAGGAGGGGGTGTCCCATACGCCTACTAGTATCTTTCCCGCCCAATATAGATGTATAAGTCGTGAAAACGACGTGGACACCTCCTACTATGATGCAAGTCTCAATAATAAACAACTGAGCTAAATACTGCTACACGTGTTGCTCACACTGATGGCCAGTCGCGCATGAGGCACGCGTCCCTGCATGTACTCACTCTGTGACGTGTAATGATACGTGTCAAGGCCTGGAAAGTTATATCAATAACTTCACAACTTTTAGGTGGGTCTACTAGACACTAGGTCAGACACAAGTCCTAACGTCAACGCCATCGTTGACTGCACCCGAGTCTGCTCGGACGCGCACATTTATATAATATTAAAATAAATAAACATGTAACTAACAATAACTAAATTTAAACAGTACAACAAGGCAAGGTATACTTGCCTGGCAAGAGAGCTGCAAATATAATGTCCAAATGTCAAGTGCCAAAAGTCAGAAACTATGGCCTCAGAATAAAAGTCTCCAGATGCTGAAATAAATATCACTAACAGTCTCAGAAAATATTAAATAGCTAGAAATGCCTGTCCTTAAGTCCAATTTGGACACAGGGGCAAAAATAACAGTTTTCGGTCAAAGCGGGGTCCACATGTGGGCCTGCTTTGCACCGAAAAATGTGTCAGGGTCAAAGGTCTCCAAATTCGCCAAACTTAGTATCAACAAGTCCAGAACGTCGATACAAACCCAACGGAATGTCCAGAACTGGATTCCGAGGTGCCGATCACAAAATCGCCCGTCAAGTGGAGCCGGTGGGGCCCACGATACGGGGTTTTGTCAACGTTCTCAGAATTGAACCAAACTTGGATCACAGGACCAGCGTATCGCTATGAGTCCGATGGTATAAGTTTCATCTCGATCCGACGTGTGTACACAAAGTTGCAGTGTGTTCCAGAACTGACGGATATGGGGCGGTGTCGGCGGATACGCGTTGATTCCGGTGTGCACGCACATCCAAATCAACTTCTTCGAATTCCTACACGTCCGTATCAACGTCACGCACGTTTCGGTAAAGACCGCGTGCGACCAAGTCGTCCCATTTGGCGGGGCGTACCCAGTTTCGGGGTGAATCGGGTCGTTATTTTTCCTGTTTTTGGATCGCGGTTTGCAATCGTCACAGGACGCGATGCTCCGAGCGGGTTACACGGACACCGAGAGGGTTACACAGTCTAAGCGACGCAACTGACGAAATCGGAAACAGAGCTACGAGGTGAGAGAAAAATATACCTGAACAGGGCTCCGTAAACTTGCGTTTCTCTTGTTCGACACGTGTCCGACACGTGTCAGGGTCAGGGACGGCTGTGTCCGTGTCCTCCCTAGGGCATCGGAACGCTGCCGGAGTCGACTGGCCTCGACGGCGAACTGCTCGGCTGAGTCGGCCGAAGTCGGTTGCGGGTGACGGCGGCGCAGGGGTCGGCCGGATCTGGTCTAGGAGGAGAAAGGGAGAGCTGCGGGAATCGGAGGCCGGCTCGGGGCTGCGGCGCTGCCGGCGGAGCTGTGCAGCGGGGGCCGGGGTCGTGAAGGGGGTGGCGGCGCTGAAGAGTGGGGGGTGGTGGTGGCGGGTGACGGAGGAGAAGAGTGGGGGGGTCAGAATGGCGGGCAGCGAGGGCAGGGTGGCGGAGGAGTAGGGAAGGAGGAGGAGATCGAGGGGTCGGGGGTCGGCCGCCGGCGAGGTTGGCTCCGGCCGGGGGAAAGGATGGAGGAGAGGAAGGGGAAGAGAGAGCTCGGGGAGCGGGAAAGAGAGAGAGAGACTGAGGAAGGGCGGAGGAGGGAGGGACCAGCGGGGGAGAACTCGCCGCTGGCGGGGGCTCGCGGGCGACTCCGACGAGGGGAGGGGGGTGGCCGTCGGCTAGGGGGGGTCGGCTGCGGCCAGGGTAGGTTTAGGGTTTTTGATTTTATTTTATTTTCTTTTTCTTTTATTTTTTTTATAAAAAATTATATTAATATAATAAGAAAAATATCTAGAGATATTTTTGGGATATTAGTAGGATATTTCCGGGATATTTTTGAGATCTTTTCGGGTGGATCCCGTCTCCAAATGGACGGTGCAGGTTCACCGGCCAGTGAGGGGGTGACACCTCGCACTGAAATTTGCAGGAAAGTCCCTGTAATTTCATAAATTGCGTAAAGTCCTAGTTTTGGGAAATTGCACAATTACGAAATTGTCTGAGAAAATACCCGATTCCGAAAAATACTAAAATTTACAGGATTGAAGGAAAAAGCTGTGTAAGGGTCCCGAGGGGGTGGGGGTGAGTCTGGACAGGGACTGGGCCTGGTTTTGGGGTGATACGGGCCATCGTATTTAATTATTTAATAAATACTGCGCACGGTGTTCTCTAATTATTTAGAGGCAGATAGGGTCATAATTTTTCTACGGTGTCAATACACTAAATGTAGTATACTCAGTGTAGAAAAATAACGTATTTTTGTCTGGGCAAAACAGGTGCATGTTGGGCATCTAATGTCTGTTGGAACAGGGATGGGTACAGGTCTGGGGATTTAAATACGTACGTTGGGTAACGATATTTGTGCGTCTCAAACGAGGCTCATTTTAGCACATCTGTGAGTTGCACAAAGTTCAGAAAAATAGTCTGACATGTCTAGGACAGGTACGTGAACTTTGTTCGGGGATAACAGTCAAAGTAAAGCTCCAAATAATTCGGTGATGGACAGGTGCGCAAGTCAACAGGATATGTAAGCAAAATTAATTAAAATATTGCCATAAATCCTAAATTATTAAAATAATCCTAAAAATACTGAAATCTGGTCGAGGGAGTTTACACAGGTGCTATTGGTCAACAACTCTATAAGGAAAATTGCTACCCAAATAATATTTCTCCTATAGTTCATGTCTTCAACAAAACATAAGAAAGGGTTTGGTCGGGTATAACTAGGGCAAGGTGGTATAGAGACTTTGATCACTGCATGTCGTTGATGACGAAGGGACAGATCGAGAGAATCACAAAAGAAAGGAATCTACAGACCAAGACAAGAGAAGTTTATGATAAATTTAGGGAGTATGGTCACAGGATTGAATAAGGTACGATTAACAAGTATCCAAGTCAGGGAATTAAAAATAGAAAAGAACTGATACCTACAGTGAGATGGATATTAACACCATGAAGAGGGTGCTAACTAAAAGATTAATTTGCTACTAGAGCACGACTGAAAAGGGAAGAAGGATCTACTCAATGGTTATAATTAGAAGAATCTTTGATGCAAAAGCACGAGGCTATATATGCAAAACAAGATAAGAATTTGATAGGAAGGATATAAATTCAGTAGAGGGAGTAATACAAATAATCCTTAAACTCATTACTATATTCATATAAGTTATATTCTATATAACCTCCCTCATACTATTGGCAACCTACCTCTGGCTATAGGTAAACAATATACGATCCTTACAAATTCCTCGCATATTCCTAACTTAGTAGGTAAGGTCTAAACTAAGCATATAATTAGGTCTATCACTCATAGCATACTATTTACTAAGGACACTCTTAAATACTCGTCTAATCTTCAATTGGAATGCCTACCCATTTTTATACAACTTACTCCATTATATTGTCTATTTTTCTAAACTGTTGTTCGTCTAGTCTCTGCCATCTAAAACCTATCTTCCTTACAAGAATCTTTCGACCAGGCTACTATCCTATTACACAAGCATGATGGCATGGTTATCTTGAATAAAAATTCTTCGAACTCAAAAAGATGATAAGATTTCTAAAATCCGAAAATCCATCGGCTATGGTAAATTAAAAAAAGGTTCTCATCACCTACTACTAAGGATAGGTCCAGCAATCTCATACCCTATTAGTCAAAAATCTAAATTTCTGGTCCTAATCAGTTTATGTGTAAACCCACAATATTTAGCTATCATTCCTATAAGACTTTCATCTTCCATATACACTTTCGTACCATGTATAAATCTATAATATAAGGGTCATGTGATAATCCTCTACAGAATAACCAACAAGTCAGTATGTGATTCTGAACATGTGTTTAATTTCTTAAAATTTTATCACTTCGAGACTGGTCGACAATTTCTACTCGCACTAAGGTCTCAAAATTTCAAAAATATTACAGTTCATAAATACTAAAATTATTATTCTTCAAGTCTATACCACAATCCCTTCTCCTTAGATTATGCGACCATAATATCTTTTCTTTATTATTTGTTTCCTACTCACCTTCATATCATTTTAGTATGCTAATCTTGTTTTCAATTATAAGCTTCGTCAATCATGATCCAGTACTTTTCGCTTCGTATTATAGATCTTCTAGGCAACTGCCGAGTGATAAATTCTCCAGTCCTTCCTAGATCCTTCTCTTAATTTAAAATGCTCAAGGTCATGTACTCCTCGTGAATCTCTTCTGGTTACCATTCTACCTTCTTCACCTTGAACCTGAGATTTTTTCTAGTTTATTCCATGTATACCCTTCACCCAAACTATATGGTTATCATCTTGTTATAGCTTGTCATCTATTATAGGCAATTCAATATATCTAACTCAAGAATATAACATCTATCAAGACTCTCATCCTTCAACCTATTTGCTCTATCACAGATACTAGCTTGTCTACCCAAGTAAACACGGGTGGAACTCACTTGTTCAATTAACACTAACAACCCAAATAATCAAGTACATCTAATTTGATTTCGAAAGCTATATTTTAGTACTCGAGTTATCTAATTACTCAAATATTTGGTCTAGCAATCTACCTATCTATTTAGTCCAGACCTATAGTCATCAATAATTTAAGGGTCATAAGATCTAGTTTTGATACTAAAAGTCACAAGACAACTAGAGATTTAACCACTATGGCCTGCTACGTAAGGTTCCAATTTCTTAAGGTCATA
This sequence comes from Iris macrosiphon, assembly GCA_036927795.1. NCBI lineage: Eukaryota > Viridiplantae > Streptophyta > Magnoliopsida > Asparagales > Iridaceae > Iris > Iris macrosiphon. The sequence goes on from JAYESA010000004.1 coordinate 151,567,345, forward strand.
ATACAATTTCTTGTATCACCATCATGAGCCACATTTGATCCCTAGCATCTAGCTATGTATTCCATAAAGTATTCCAGTGTATTAAAATCAAACCATCTTTCTAACTTCTCATACTTCCAAATTACTGCTACCTTAAGCAAGGGTAAGGTTTTATTAATTCTAGGCCTCTAATACTATATTCAATTCTCATGCTAACAATCTACACTAGCTCTAGCATATAGGAATAACCTATCTATCTATCCTACTAAGGGTAACCATCTTCCCAAAAATTTATATCCAACATGTCTTCTTCTGCCTTGACAAGGATCTGCTTCTAAAGAACATACTGCACACGAACGTCCATCTCTCTGAAATAGGGAGAGATGATAAACAATAATAAGGATGTTGATGGGTATAAACGAGTAAAATTTATGAAGTCCAAAGGCGATAATCAAATGCTAAAGAATTTTTAAATCAGTTGTGGATTGAGATACTAATACTGCTAATCCTGATTACAGGCTCGCTCGGTACCGAAAAGTAACCAAAATGATTTAATTTAGACCTGCATGGGCCACCACAAAATATGTAACGTCCCAGTCCCAAAATACGTAACATGCCAGCTACGCATTCGACCAGACTCTGATCTGACTCGAATACGTATAAGCTGCATAATAAGGATAACTATCTAAGAATTACTGAAAATATCTATGTCCCAATCCACATAAAGAACAAAATATCAAGAATGAACTACATGTGCTAAAGTCGGCCGCCCAGTAACGCATAAGCTCGAATAGACTCGAGAAAGGAATATGAGTCTATAAAACTAGGCTACATCAGCAGATGAATAAACAAATATAAATAATAACCATAACTCCGGTAGAAATGATATAAGTACCTGGTACCTATACCCGCATGACAAAGCAATACACATCAGCAACTCCAGGCAGGCTCCACAATGGTCTATGCTGTAAAACTAGCAAGGGACCAGGTCCTCAGAGGGATGTAATAAGGTACAAGAAACAACATGCCAAAGTAAAACAGTATAATGCCACATACTCAAGGGTAAACTACTGTAATCATCTAAGTGATATGCACGTGAGGACATTACTCGTACTCAGGCTGAAACTACTCCAGGCTCTGTGTCGGGGAGCCCATAGCAGCAAGTAATATCATGTACTCCAGTATATGTGCCAACGATAAGGCGCCTCCAGTAATATAGTATATATATAAATAATCATCATGTAGTATGGTGTGTCTCTCCCCATGTAACCTCACTCTCATGTCTACGACGTCTCATGTCCATAACAGGCGATTATGACCTCTAGCTAGTACAACGAGTCATAATGATATCTCTATATATACAAGTCTCATATCAAGAATCATGTAAGCCAATACAGAATCACCATGAATAACTCAAGAAAGATTCTGTCACATGAAATAGTATCGAGTGTCCTACGGTATGGCGTACTTAGTAAAGCAAGCACGCAAAGATAGGATCGTGGAATCAATTCTCTAAATGAGGTTACACGACTCCGCGTACGGCGTCAACACCCGAATCTTGTTTGGACGCTAAGAAACATCTCACAGTCCTAGGTTGAACAGGTATATCTCAAAAATATATAAAAAAAACACAAACAGACAATATAACATGATCTACTGCTAGGTTGGCAAGGTACACTTGCCTGGGTTCTGAACTCTTTCAACTGCTCCTAGAAAAGTAAAATCTGCACGTACACCTCCGGATGCTAAAACAAATTTCACCAATATTTTCAGAATACTTAAAATATCTAGAATTGACTACTCATAAGTCCAATTTGGACACAGGGACAGAATTGACAGTTTTGGGTTAAAATGGGGTCCACATGTGGCCCACTTCGCACAAAAAATGTGCCGGAGACAAAGTTCTCTAAATTTAACAAACTTAGTGTATAAAAGTCCAGAATAATGACACGAACTCAACAGAATATCCAAAATTAGATTCTGGTGAGCCGGTCACGAAATCACCCGTCAAGTGGAATAATGGGGCCCGTAAAACGGTGTTTCATCAACGTTCTCAGAATTGAACCAAACTTGGGTCACAGTACCAGCGTAATGCTACAAATTCGTTGGCGTAAGTTTCGTTGTAAAACGACAAACACACACAAAGTTATGACAAGTATCGTAATAGGCCGATACAGTATTTTTTAACGGATACGTATTGATTCCGGTGTGCACGTACATCCAAATCAAGTTTCACGAAATCTCACACGTCCGCGTTGATGATACACTTCTTTCGATAAAATTCTTACGTACGAAGTTGCCTCGTTTGGCGGAACGCACCCCGTATCGAGAAATTTAGTTTTATGAAATTTAGTTTGTGACAGATTTCAGCATTAAAATAATCACAACATAGGTCAAATTAAAAAAGTGTTTAAAGGGATTAAAACTAGGTTATATTGTCCAGAAGTCTGTTTAAGTAGAATTTTAGCATCGCGTGCCATTATGGAGATAACGGGACTCAAACACGCGTACTTGGAATAGTTTTTGTTCTTAAAACTAAGTTTTGTTTTCTGTTTCGTGTCGCAATTTACGATCGGCACAGGACACGATAAGCTAAAATAATTAAACAGGGTTCATAGGGGTAATATGATCTTCACATAGGATTCGACGGTTCGTTGTTTGGTTTACTGTGCAGAAAGAAAAGGAGATAGGAAGAAGGGTACCTCTTTTTGGTCTGCTGCTCGCGATTTTGGTTGCGGCTGTTCGTGGAGGTGTGCGGCGGCAGTCGACGGTGATCGTCGACGATCGGCGGTGGTGGAGGGTTCGTCTGGATGCAGGAAAGGGCTGGTGATGGTCTGTGATGTATATAGGGAGTGAAGGGGGGGTTTCGGAAGGGGAAAAGAGGCGTCGACGGTTACTGTAGCCGAAGGGGTCGGGGGCTGTGGGTTTCGGGGATGAATCGATGTGGGTTTAGGTTTAGTGTTTAGGGCTTAGTTATTAATATTATTATTAACCTATATATATGTATATATATATATATATATATATATATATATATATATATATATATATATATATATATATATATATATATATATATACCCATTTATAAATAGGTTTGAACCTCAAATAATTTTCACAAAAATTCTATAATATTTTAATAATAGTTGTACACCCAAAAATATATTTTTATGTAATATTTATAATTAATTAAATATACATAAATAACTTTCCAAGTTAATAAATCTATTTATATTTTCTAATTAGCTAAAAAAATAATAAAAATTCTCCCTTAATCTCAATAATTACATAATACCAATAATAAAATAATAAAAAATTTAATTTTTTTTAAAAAAAAGGGTGTTTACACCAGGCCCAAGCCTCTTCCCCGTGGCCTTCTCTTGGAAAGAACACATATTCCGATAAAAAAGAACAGTACAATTTAATTGATCAGAGAGCTAACAGAAAGTAAGTTGATCGAAAATGAAAGAACATGCAATACATATTACAGGGTAACAGATGAAGTATAATGGACTGAGTTAGTACCCCTGATGGGTTGGGATGTCCCATCAGCAGTCTAAAATATCTCGGGATGCATGTGCTTGCTCTAAAAATATAATACAAACTTACTAGATGCACCTATGATATTCTTAGATGCACCTGAGTCTATGATCCAACCATTATGAGATTTAGTGGATGAAAGTGCCTGAACCAGAATACCTTTGCCCATATAAGCAGCGTAACCAGTAAAGTTACCAAGGTAGGTAGTGTTATCCAGATCCTGAGTGGCCAGTCCTTTTCCCTAAGAACTCTCAACCTGAAGCTTAAATTAACGTAGTTCTTCGAGCTCTATCATCTCAGCTCCAGTCATTTCGGTAGTGGTCTCCTTCGTCACTGCTTGGTGAGCAACTCCCCGGCCTTCGCGTCCCCTGCCTCCTTGACCTGCATGTCCACCTCTCTGTCCTCTGCCTCCTCGGTCACGACCAGAATTGCGAGGTTGAGGGAAGTTGTAGCTGAGGTGCCCTTTCTTCTCGCAATTGTAGCACTCTCTGTCATCGCTGCTGGAAGCACTAGGAACCACCAATGCAGAATGGACAAATGGTGAGGTTTCACCTTTCATCATGTTCTGTCGGATCTTCTCTTGCTCCATCGATGCAACAGCCTCATCCAGGGACATAAAAGATGGCAGATAACACATTGTTGCCCTCCTAGCCTCAAACTGTGGGTTCAGGCCCTTGAGAAAATGAGCCACACGCCTACGCTCAAGGTACTATTTTTCAATGAGAACATCTGCCGAATTTTGCAATGATAGCGGATCATAGTAGTCCAAGTCCCCCCATAAATGACATAGCTCCGCTGCATACTGGAGTACAATTTTCTCCCCATGTATGGTAGCATCAATGTTCTTCTCAACTTCCATTATCATTATGACACTTTCAGCTCCAGAGTATATCACAGCCAATGTCATCTAGACATTAGCTGCACTGCAGATGGACTCCACCATCCTAGCTATGGATGGAGTCACAAAAGTCAGTAGCCAAGAAACCACCAGAGAATTAAGGTGACTCCATGTTCTCCACTCAGCACTCGTCTTATCCTTTGGCTCAATGTACTCTCCCTTCAATGTACTCTCCCTTCACATATTTTTCAAGCTCCTTGGTCTGAAGGTTCAACAGCGCCCTCCTAGACCAACTTAGGTAGTTTCTCGTCCCCTCAAGTTTGATGTCATTGGGCAGCAACTCTATCTTCTTTATCACCTGCGATGATTCTGGTACGGGCACGACTGCCCTACTGGATAAGGTCTCCTCTAATTTAGCCTGAAACACTCTGGCCACCCTCCTGTGTCTCCATCATCGCTGCTGGGAGCACTCCCTGTCATCGCTGCTGGGAGCACTAGGAACCACCAATATAGAACGGACAGCTAGTGAGCTCTCGCCTTTCATCACATTCTGTCGGATCTTTTCTTGCTCCATCAATGCAACAGCCTCATCCAGGAACAGAAAATATGGTAAATGACGTCTAGCCTAGTGGTTAAGACCGATGCGTATTACCCAGGATGTTGCTCGAGGTTGTGGGTTCGAGCCTCCTGGACGCCATTTAATTCTCTATTTGGGGAATTATGTGGTGAGTTGGTGATGAGTGCAACGAATGTGTGGTTCAAGTGCGGTGTAGGTGTGGGCCTACGGACCGAGATGTGTGGGGCCTTCGGACCGGGATATAGAGGACCTTCCGACCGAGTTTGTAGGCCTTCGGGCCAGGAGTCTGTAACACAATTATCTCTTCCAATTTTTATTTCTATTTTGAAAAATGGATTCAGAGCTTTGGCTTTGATACCATGTAGAGAGAAAATAATTGATTGATTTACTTTCAAGAGAGGGGGTATATATATATATATAGGAGGAGGCTAGCCTCCTCTTTATTTTCTATCTGATATCGAACTAAATAAGTCCCCAATAACTCAACATATATATATGGTTGTGTACTATGTAATATGTTCAATATAAAATTATAAGTCTATATAATCGGTTCAACTAGAGTTAACCTATTGGTTGGATTAGTTTGATCAAACTCAGTGTCCTAATCGGATCGATCTCTGATCTAAATTTTAAAACATTGATTTAGCCTGATACCGTGCAGATTGACATGTGGGTCAATCGAAAAATGAAATTTCTGCCTGATTTGTTCCAAACTACTCCGTACATATATGGTCCATATCTCAAGAGTATGAATCTTTTCCTATGACACATCCGTAACTGTTTGGTAAAATTATTTATACAAAAAAATTCATATTTAGGGGAGAAGTTTTCTCTAATTGCACAGAACATGACAACTTTTCCTAGTTATACAGAGAGGGATAAAATGCCATTTCACTAGGCATTTTGGCAGAAACCCAAAGCACGTCTATAGAGTTGGCATTTTTCCTAGAGAAGGCACCAACTCTATTGGTAATTTGTTTTGAAATGCCAATGTTTTATTAATTTACAATGGTTTAGATGGTCGAGTTGGTGTAATGCACGGAATAAATGTTTCTTACAAAAGTTGTGGGTTCAAATCTCACTATCAAAATTTTCTTTCTTTTCTCCTTTAGATTTTTTCAAATAAAACATAACTACATACCCAAAAATTTCAAAAAAAATCTCAAAAATTATATTTATATGATTTATTTATTTTTTTCATATTTTTTTTCCATATTTTTCTAACCAAACACAACTACAGATCCAAAATTTCAAAAATCAAATCACTATATATACACAAATTATTCTATTTCAAAAACACATTCTTACTATAAGTTTTTGTCCAAAATAATTTTATATATGTCTGGATTCTATTTTGGTTAAAAATAATGTGATAAAATAATAATAATAATAATAATAATAATAATAATAATAATAATAATAATAATAATTTGTGTATATATATAGAGAGAGAAATAATTTGTGTTTATATAGTGATTTTTTTTTTTAAATTTTGGGGTATTATAGTTGTGTTTGGTTATAATGAATGTGAGAACATAATTTGTGTAAAAAAAATAGAGAAAAATAATAATTCGTGTATATATATAGAGAAAAAATAATTTGTGTATATAGTTATAGATTTTTTTTTTGAAAATTTTGGGATATTGTAGTTATGTTTTGTTTGAACAAATGTAAAAAAAAAAAAGTTGATTGTGGGATTTGAATCCACAACCTTTGTAAAAAAATCTAAAACATTAATTTAGTACCTTAAACCAACTCAATCATCTAAATAATTATGAAATTAATAGAACACTAACTCTTTTACCATCTTCTCTAGGGAAGATGTCAACTCTTTTGACGTGTTCTAAATAGTAATCGTTTATACACTATGCTCTGCCTCCGGTCTCCCTGGCCCTCTCCGCAGCCACATCCACTGGTGCATGGAGCGGGTGCATCGGACAGGTGCCAAATAGCACAGTTGTTTCTAATCTCTTTATATACAATTAGAAAATAGCTCTTCTATTTTGTGCACTTAGCAAAATTTTTTCCCTTTTATATAAATATTTATGTTATTTATAATCTACATGCAGTATGAACTGCGTATGTGTAACTAATTGCTTCAGTTTCAAGTTCACTAGGTACAAACACGAAGCTAGGCAGGGGTCAAGGTGTTGAAAAGGGAGGGCAACCCGAAACCCGGTCCGGTCTAGCCCATTCCTCCCCGGGTCTGGGCTGGGTCGGGAGATCCGATCCGCAAGTCCGGTCTGGACCGTTGGCTGTCCCTTTTGGGCTGAGTCCAATTCAGACTCGCCTAGTTGGCCCGGTCCGGACAGGTCCGGTTCGGCTGATTTATTTTTTAGAATATAACTATTGGGGGTATTTTTACCAAAATAGTCCCATTTTAGTGGCAGATTTTTGACCATTTTAGGGGTATTTTGGTTATTTTGCTAAAAATGACCAAAATATCCATTATTATTACAACTCTTTTTTGAGGGTATTTGGAGTCATTTAGCCCAAAAAAAATTCCTATAAATATTTCATAATTTATGAAAAATAAACACAACATAATTTATTCCCTATTACAATTTTTTTTTCTCTCTTACATAGTTTAGAGGCAAGGCAATTGCAAAGTTTAGAAGCAAAGCAATTACTGGAGTCCAACTTCTTCCCTCTCAACACAGTTTCTTGCGATTTCTTTTGGAGGCTTCTAGTAGACGTTACAAGTAACTTTACTAATACATAATAGTTTTTTATTTTTTCTGACTTGGAATTTTTATTTCTTCTCCCTCTGTCTTTTTTGATAGAGAAGTAACTAATTTTGCTTTAAAATTTTTTGAATTTTTTTAAATATGGATGGACAAGGTTCAAACCAACCTTTTAAATTTATGATTATTATAATAATATATTTGAAAATAATCATATTCCTGATTCTGTACCACCGACACAAATGTCACCTCTTGAAGTTAGAAGTATGACTACGGCTACAAATGTTGACAATAGGAAAGAAATCCTTTTTATGGAATTATTTTACAAAAATATTTGTCACTGATAGTGAGGGCGCACCGGTTTTAGATCCAAAAGATCAAAAACCAATACCTAAGGCTGCGGAATATAAGAAATGTAAGCGAGTTTACAAATGGAAAAAAATGATGGCACAGACACTTTAAAAAGATATTACGAAAGTTGCTATGGCAAAGACATATTGCAGGCTAGACAAACACAGCTAAGTACCGGTGGTAAATGATCTTCTATAGGTAACTTTACTTATTATGATGCTCGTAACAAGACTGAGTTAGCAAGATATATTATTTGTGATGAACAACCATTTATATTTGGTGAGAGTGATTTCTATTATAATTATGCAAGTAATACCCTTAATCCTTGTTTTACTAAAGTTTATAAATCTACTGCTAGAGCAGAGGCTCTGATTTTTTTTTAAAAGGATAAGGCTGCTTTGAAAGAAAGTTGTATGCATGTTAGTAAATTAGCTCTAACTTCTGATATATGGACTACTAAGCAAAATTATGCTTATATTTGTATCACGGCACATTATATAGATCCAAGATGGATGTTGCAAAAATGTATCATTTGTCTATGACCTTTAAAATTTTACATATCGGCACTGTAATCGGTGTCGCTATAATACAATTTATACGTGAATATGATATTCACAATAAAATATTTTTGATTTTTTTTGATAATGCTAGTAATAACACTTCTTCTATTAATGTTTTGAAAACACAATTTACGCCTATGTTAGAAGGTAGATTTTTTCATGTTAGATGTGCTTGTCATATTATTAATTTGATTGTACAAGAATGTCTTGAATTCTTTCAACTAAATTTAGAAAACGTTAGATTATGTTTACAAAGTTTGAACACTTCTGCAAGTAGACAATAAGCTTTTAAAATTTTATGTACACAATATGGTATTACTTTTAGACAATTTGTTAAGAATGCACCACATAGATGGATCAATTCTACTTATTTAATGTAAAATCTTCTATGAAGTTTAAATATGTTATTACATATTATTGTAATTCTAATCCTAGTTTTGATTATCAAGTAACTGAAAATGATTGGTTAATTGCTACTTCTATTTTTGAATATTTAGAATTATTTTACAATGCTACATGTATTCTATCTAGAGTTTATTATCCAACTTCTTTTTTAGCTTTAACAAAAATTATTAAGATGTCTCATTTATTTTCTAGATATAGAAATGTCCCTGGTTTTGATTATGCGGTTTCCAAAATGGAAGCCAAATTTTAAAAATATTGGGCTAATATACATCTTCTATATTGTTTGGTTTCGATTTTTGATCCCAAAATTAAATTAGATGGTGTATTTATTTTATTAGACTAATTTGAAAAAAATATGAGAGTTGACGTAGGTAGCTTTAAAGTAAAAATTAAGGATGTTTTAGATAGCTTAATTGCTTTATATGAAAAAGAGTTGTATCCACCCGTCCCGGTACAACCGTTCAAGGTAGTAGCTCAAGTTTTGTATCTAAATTATCATATGCTAAAAGTGTACTGGAAAGGAAGAAACAAAAAAAATTCTTCCCACCCACTCAAGAATTGTCCTTATATCTAAATTCTTATGAAGACGATGAAGATGACTCTCCATCTTATTATTCAATTTTAGAATAGTGGAAGAGACACGAAAAAATTTATCTTGTACTTTCTACTATAGCACGTGATATTCTAATGGTTCTGGTGTCCACGGTAGCATCAGAATCTTGTTTTAGTGCAGGTTCAAGGATGCTAAGCAAGAAGAGGAGTCGGTTGCTGCCAGATATTTTGGAAGCTTGTGTCTGCGTTCATGATTGGACCCGTGCTGAAAAAAAAACTCAAGACTCAAGAGATGAAAGTGCCGATATCTCAGAGCTGGACTTTCAATATCTTACTTTGGATGACGCTACTGAAGGAGGAGCTAAGCAATAAACTTCAACGAAAGACAGAAGATAATTTTTTTTAAAAGACTTGTACATTTTTTTACAAGCTTTATGAAAATAAAATAGCATTTACCAGCTTCTATTTTTTTTGTTACTTAATGTTATAACACATTTATAATTTTATTGCCATTAATAAATTTTTTTTAGCTTTTTCTTACTTAATGTTCTTAGTTGTTTACATTTAACTTCTTTATGTCTATATAAATAACTTCTTTAAATTTCAAGTTATAACTTTATATTTAAATTCAAAAAAGAAAGATTTATACATTTTTTTTATAAGTTATTCAAAAAAAAATTGAAAAAAAAGTTTCAACTTATTGATATTTAGATTTTAATTTATACTTAAAGTTATATAAATATTGATATAAAGAAATCAAATAAAAATTTCTTACTTAATGTTTATATAAAAAAAAAATCAGTTAACTGTTAACTGTGTTTTTGTTAGACTAGTTAGTATTGTTTACATTTAAAAATTTTAATTATCGAAAGAATAATTTTCTATTTAAATTTATATAACTAATAACAAATTGTTTCAACTTATAAATATTTAGATTTTAATTTATAATTAAAGTTATATAAATATCGATATAAAGAAATCAAATAAAATTTTCTTACTTAATGTTTATATAATTTTTTACATAAATTATAGGAAAAAAAAACTTACTAACAAATAACTTATAAATTTTAAATTATACAAAAATAACTTAGTAACAAAAAATCTGTAAATTTTAAGTTGAATTTATTAACTTATATCAAATAACTTATATATAAAATATATATAATAATATAAGTAAACGTAACAAAAAAAAATTATATAAAAACGGGCCGGCCTGGTCCGACCGTGAATCGGTTCGAACCCAGATCGATTCGGTCCGGTCCACCACAAATCAGGTCACGGATACGAACTGGATCGACTGCTAAACCGATCGGACCAGACCTGTCCGGTCCGCTATCTCCACCGGGTTGAGTCTGAACCGAACCGAACTCGTCAAATTATATCAATTCGAACCTCGGACCGGACCGGACTGGTCCATTACACAACTTAAGAGGCAGGGGAAGAAGAATCCAACCAACCTTGATGCTGGAGGACATGATAATAATTAACCCAAGCACACCAAAGATACTCATAAATCTTTCTCTTGCTTCAAGAAGTCCGGACGGACCCATTCAAATGACACACAATATATATAGAGTAGCAGAGAATATATTCTGAAAGCATGGAGAAAAGACAGAGAATATATATAATAATTCCATCCTCGATCGATGACACGCACACGAAAGAGTAGGAAAGAGGAAACGTAGCGATTCCTTTTTGTAGATTATTAGTACGACACCACCGTTGGTGCAGGAACAAAGCAACAGACGAGACAAATGGCAGGACTGCAGTGGCAGCGGGAGCGAGACCCACGTTCTTGCCCATGGCTTTGAGCTCGGCATGCACATGCAATGCCACCACAATGTGGCACGGCAGTTCAATGAATAAAGGCTATTTTGATTAGGGCCTATTTCGTACGTGTGCATGTGGGTTGAAGAAAATGAGATGTAAGTGTGTTTTTTTTAATATCTGAATTGCAAATTGGTATCCTAAACTATTTTAGTTTTTTGAAATTAATATTTATCAACTTAATATTTTAAAAAATTAAAAAAATCATTTTTCCCTCCTGACTGTCCTACCATTCCCCTTTAAAAAAAAAAAAAAAAAAAAAAATCTTCGTCTCTTCCTCCTCCCATCTCTTTCTGTGCATGCTCCGGCAGCAACAACAACGCGCAGAGAGGGGGGTGCGTGGGTGGTGTAGTACGCGAGGTGAGGTTGGGGGGAGGGGGGAGACAGTCTGCTTGAAGAGGTGAGAGGTGCAGTCGGGGGAGGAGGGATTGGGAGTTGGAAAGGAAGAGTAGTTTCGTCTTTTTTTTTGTTGCATATCTAGTTGAAAATATTCAGCATTTTACTGTATATACATCCAACAATAATTATTTTCAATATTTCGTTATCGATGTAACTGTGTTGAAAAATAAAAGATTTCTTACAAAATTTAGTTTTTTATCCCTTTTTTTTGTCATTTTTATTGACAACTTATTTAGAGAGGAACTCTCGACCGTTGCAACTTGAAGGTTTTGTTGTTCGAAATTTTCGTATCCTTGCAACTCCATGGATATGAAAAAATTTATCCAGACAAAAAAAATTATGAACTTGGACAGTTGTTGTTTGTTTGTGAGACCCGACGTAACGTTCGGAACTTTTGTGCACACTGTATTTCATGCTTTTAGGTCCACTGTCTTCCAACTTCTACCATTTATAAATGAAAAGAATAATACGTCCTCGTGGTTCGATTCACTGACCTTCTGTCATCTAGTCGAGATCTTATACCTCTCATCGGTAACCACAAGAGTCACTCGAGTTCGGTTGAACTTGGACAGTTGCGACAGTCAAAATAGTGTTTAACCAAATACTATTAGTAACTCAAAATAAGATACATATGTATATTATATACAATGGTGTAATTCTCACTTTTATATTTTCTCGGAGTTGCGCTGATGAAACGGAAATTAAATTTTTTGGTATTGGTCTGAAGAGGAGGGGAAGGGTTGGTGTACTTGTATGTCTGGGAGGTTGCAGACCAAAGGAAATTAAAATTGGCATGGACCATGTTCGGAGGATGGGCCAAGTTAATTTAAATGTTTACATGGACCATAGAGACGAGACAATATTGTAGTTTTAGGACTATTGTAAGCAAGTTAAGATTCGAATCTCTGATCTGAATATCAAGGCCGAACCAGGGGTTAAGCTGGCCGTAGGTCGCATCTTGATATATAAATATAGGTTTAAGTTAAATTTGATTTGAAACGATTCTAAGAAAAAAAAGTTTGTCGAACTTACCTCTGGACTAACCTTGTTGACTATATGTGTCTTAGAAATTTCTTTAGCAGCAAGCCTTAATATCAATTTACTTGTACTAGAAAAACGGTTCTTAAGGTGCTATTTAAAAAAATTCTAAGAAAATTTCACTTGTTATATTCGGATTTGATACTAATGTCCATGTGGATATTAACAATTAAATATATTGAAGAAACAGTAAGTTATGAAATAGACATAAATATTTAAAATATTTTGAGTCTACGTTGAAAGTAGCATGCATTGTCAACTTATGCCTAACCTCTCACTATTTTGAGTCTATGTTGATGTTTACTGGTTATTGCATCTATTCTACCATATGTTTGATAACTTAGCAGGGGCAGATCAAGTCTTCCATAAACACTATTTATGTCCATGATATAAATAATTTTAAGTATTTCTAGTGTTGTTTTTTAGTATTTTTAAAATTGAATAAAATAGTGGTCACCATTGTCGATTGATTATTATGCGATAGATACGTTTTCCTCTTTCATATGCTTTTAATAAGTATCCTAACTAGGTACTCATAGTTCTTTATATTTTTTTTTCTTTTGACGGTATGTGCATAATCATTCACGTCTAAGAAAGTAATGAGTCGATACTTAGTTGACCGTTCATGGATGTACAATCAGCAACATGAGAGCAGGATTGGTTTGACGGATGATTTTAAGGCGGATGTTGGGAAATTTCTCAAATACGTCATTAGCGTACCTTATTTCATAGATAAGAGGCTAATCAAGTGCCCTTGTGTTAAATGTAATAATATACCATTCAAAGAGATGGATCTCATGAGGGAGCATCTCTACAAGAAGGATTTTGTACCGAACTACAATGAGTGGAAGGATAAAGGAGAACCGTTGTTTCCGCAATATTAGTCCTCCTTCAATACGAAGGTGGAAGAGTCCACCCTCGGAGATCACTTCGAATATCGTCAGCAAAATATGGCACGTGAGTTGGTATTTGATGCGGCTGGTCCTAGTTTTTGATCCGGAGGATCCGAATCCTTATGCAAAGGAGTTCTACAATATGTTCAAGAATGTCGATACACCTTTATACTTGGGTTATAATTCTCATTCTGTCATGTCAATGGTGATGCGGCTGTTGAACCTTAAGTCTGATTTTAATCTACCGCAGGAATGCTACGACCGAATAATTCAGTTTGTTAGAGAGTTGTTGCCAAAATGATTGAATGATTTGCCAGAAAACTTTTACAAGTCGAAGACGATGATGCGAAAACTCGGATTAGGATACAAAAAGTAGATTATTCGAAACGGTTGTATATTGTACTACAAGGAGAACAATGATAAAGACAGATGTATTTTCTGTCACAAGGACCGGTACAAGCCAATTCAGGATAAAGGAAAATCAACTGCCCGAGCAAGTTTGCGTTCTTACAAGTACATATAATATTTGCCGATAGCAAAGAGGCTGTAGAGGATGTATATGTCCGCAAATACAGTCCAACACATGACATGACCTGACATGACATGACATGACATGACATGACATAGCAAGGAGCGTAAGATGGATGTAGAAAAATTATCTCATCCTTTTGATGTAGAGGCATGGAAGCATTTTGATCGATGTCATCCTGAATTTGCTGCGGAGCCTAGGAATGTTCGGTTGGCTTTATGTTCTGACGAATTCATTCCTTTAGGAAAGTCGGAATCTCAGTACTCTTGTTGGCCGGTAATTTTGACCCCTTACAATCTACCATCATGGATGTGGATATGAAGACTCCAAATATTTTCTTGACACTTATCATACCCAGTCCAAAAAATCCAAAGAATAATATTGATATCTATTTGCAGTCGTTGGTGGGTGAGTTGAAACAATTGTGGCAGATCATTGTTCAGGCGTATGAGATATCGAATGAGCAGACCTTTCAGATGAGAGCGTCACTCATATGGACCATCAATAATTTTTCAGCATATGGGATATTATCGGGGTGAAGTACTCATGCTACTATGTCTCGTTCGATATGTATGGAAAAGAGTAAGGCATTCCATCTTTGAAATAGAGGAAAAATATGCTTTTTTTATTGTCATCATCAGTTTCTGCCTGTGTCGCATCCGTGGAGAAGGAACAAAGATGTCTTTAGATCCGGTAAATAGGAACTTTCTCCTCCTCCGTTGAGATTGCCAGGAGACACAGTTTGGAAAGAGGTAGAAGATTTGCCGACTGTTATAGAAGATCCGTGATCGGTCCTTCACTTCGAAGGATTCAGACATAGCCATAATTGGACGAAGAGGCATATCTTTTGGGACTTACCTTATTGGAAGAACAATCTCATATGACACAATCTTAATGTCATGCATATAGAAAATAATGTATCCGACAATATCTTCAATACGGTGATGGATAACAAGAGAAAAACGAAAGACAATCCCAAAGCTAGAAAGGACTTGAAAATTATTTACAGGCGTCCAAATTTTCACCTAAAATAAAGTGCCAATGGAAATTTGGTCAAGCCTTCAATGCTATTTACATTGAGCAGGGATGGTAAATTGATAATATGCAACTGTGTAACCTCCCCTAATTTTCAAGATTTTTTTTAATAATAGGAAAGAGTAGAAAAATATAATAATAATAATAAGCATAACACAACACTACAAACAACATTCAACAGCATCAGACTTCCTTCACCCGATCCCCCCCTTCACGACCCGTGCTGCCTAGGCAACCCGCGAATGCCCGACCTCACGCCCATCTATATATATACTCATATGAAGCCAAACGAAAACCCTAACCCTAATCATTTTTCTCTACCCTCTTCGTCGAGCCCTCTCCGCCGAACTTAGATCGTTGCGCGACCACCTACACCGCCATCAGACCCGCCACTGTCGACGACCGCTAGAACCGCCCGCTGCGACCCCTGGTTCTCTCGTCAGAAATAGTAGTCCAGGTACACATATTCACCCATTCTTTTCTCCCAATCCTCTCGATCAAAATGTATTCTGTTTGATCCTATAGAAAGATCACTTAACCTAGTTTATGAACTTGCAAACACAGAAGAAAAATATTATTTAACTCGGCTTGAAAAATCCTGTTGAAATTTCGGAAAACCCACGAGCATATAAGAACAATTTTCTTAAACTAAAGCCCTGATTTGGAAGGCAATGATTCGCCAGGTTATTGAGTATTAATAATATATATTTCTGCAGACCTAAAGACAACCTATACAACATCAAAATGATGTATTGTTTACACATGTATTGTTAGCTCAAAATCATAAAAAATAGCTTTCACAAACTTGGAAATTTTTTGATATGGAGTGTCACGCCCCCATCTCCCGCGGTCTCGATCGTCCCCGTCGGGCACGAATCATCGCGGCAGCGCTCCCGCGGGATGGTCGTTCCCCTCGAGACGTGATGCCCTGCGAGCCTGGAGATGCTCTCGCACAAGGCAACAACATAAGTTGTCTTGGTTATCATCGAACCGATCGAGTTTGCAGCGGAGGAGCATTTTTACAAATAATAATCCTTCTGAGTACAATGGCATCATTTCATACATTATGTCCCTCTAAACAAAAATAACTCAAAACATCTCGGGTAAAGGTCAAGGTACGAGGTTCTTTGAATACAATGGCATCGTTCCATACATTATGTCTCTCTATACAAAAATAGCTCAAAATATCTCGATACAGCTTACGACATCGACTCCAGATTTTTGGGTCCTGGGGATGAGGCACGGCTATCGCTTCTTCGGACGATCCAACATATGCGAACAAACAAACTGTTGGTGGGTCCGCACTTTGGAGAAAATACTGGTGAGTATAAATCAACGTAAAGAAGCAACACCCTATAAATCCAACACTAAGTAAGCATGTGGTAAAATATTACATTACTAGTGATATTTCTAGTTTTATCTAGGTTCGTTACATGCAGTACAGGAATAGAGTCATATTACTTCTTTTGAAAATATCTTTGAGATCAGAATTTAGTTCAATACAATTAAGCATACAAGGCAAGCAGTTCAAGCACGATGTGCCGATTCTTATACTATCAGGGTGTGCACAGCGTATCTCGTGAGCTATACTCAAAGACTCTAGGGACAAAGCAGCATCTAGTGGACTATCATTATTATACTATTCAAGGCGATCATCATATTCAAGCAAGCATGCAAGTCTAAGTGCGATACAAAACAATAAGCAAAATCAACATATCACTTATTATATGGTTCTTAACCCTTGCTGAACGGTTATTCCTATAGCAGACATACAAGTTAGCAACAATTTGCAAAAATATTTATGTTCTATTTTTTCTCCGTATCTGCATCAAATAGTTAGATATGCAAGAAGGCTAGCCTAGCATGCATCCTAACTACCTGAAATGTAGCTATCTCCATGAACAAACTAACTTATCTAACTCAAATTATTCCTAACAAAAGCACCGCCTCCCATCTAATAGCCATACCCTCAGGGCACACTATTAGTCTTACCCCATCAGTAGTCTCCATCCACCATTCTAATAGCCATAACCCGAGCTTAGGGCGCACTATTAGTCTCCAAACTTGTCATTTAGCCTCCATCCACCAGTCTAATAGCCATACCCCGAGCTCAGGGCGCACTATTAGTCTCCCATCTTCTCTATAACAAGCATAACACAACGTGACAATACACAATTTTTATTCCATCTATCTCTATACGGACTGGCCACCATCTCTCTAATACCATTCACGCATTTCAAACAATTCTATCTATGCACAAACGATAAGGTAACATGCAAGCAATCTCTTACTCTTCTTATTAGCATGACAAGAGTTCGTTCGATAGCGGTGTCAGTGTGACCTAGCGAGCTAACCGAACTATACCAATCAACACGTTGTTTTAGTGAAGCATGCATATTTATGGGTTTCTATCTTGCCTTAGTTTATTTACAAGTAAAGCAGCATATAGAATTTATTGAAATGAACGTGCCACCGTTCGGTGGATTTTACCTGTCCGTCTGAATGACCTGCATAATACTTACCTTGCCTTCCCTGCCACGAAGTCACAAGTTAGTATGCAACAGGTTTAAATATACACAAGGATCACTGGCATGATGTCACAAAGGGACGGTTTATAGTCTCGGGACAAGAATGTTATGCAACGCAGGTTGCGAGCCCCGCTATATAGCATCTCGTCCATGACAAACGACTATACGAACTCTTCCGCCCGGATCGGATCGGCCCCAGTGCCCTGGTGGCCATCCGTGGAAGCCAAAATACCTTGTGCACAAGTTGTCCGTGATCGAGCACATTTAGTTCGAATTATTACACACGAATTTACAAACGAATTTTGAACGAATAGGAGCAAGCTCCTTAGCCAAACAGTTTTGCATAGTCTTACTGATCAATCTGTGCCAAATTAAAGTGTGTTCCATATGCATAGCACAATTTATAGAAGAAACATGTATTCTAACTAAAATTGAAACATATGTTGAACATTCCAAACGAATAAGCATGCAGTGTAAATAATCGTTCCCAAGTTGAATGACAAGCAATACAAACCAAGTCTATTCCCATTTTATCTTGGTATGTTTTATTATTACTTGGTATCGTTAGATCGGGGCAAAGAAAAGTGCACGATTTTAGGGTGTGAAGCTTGGAAGCAGGGCTAGCTAATCGGGATGGTAGCCACTCACTTAGAAGTTGGAAAGAAGAAGGAAAGAGGCGCTTCACGACTCCGCTCGCTAGCCGCCTACTGCTCGTTCACCTGCACATGAACAGCTCGATTAATACTTCTTCTTCTCTTTCCATTCTCAGAATTGAAGTGCAGTTCAATGAACGAAAACAATGAAAACCATCGAAACCGTTCAAGAAAAATAAGCAAATCCCAAAACCAACTCAAAGCACGAAAGCAACAAGCGATATCGAAAACCGAGGCAATAAAAGATAGCAGCGGAGAGGTCCCTCCTGACTCTGCCGCTAAGCCGATCCTTGGGGCGCGGTCCACTGAATATGGGAATCGATTCCGAAGAAACAAATCCATAACGAGGACGAGTTCTTAATTCAATCTATCCCGATCGAACGATACCGTCTTGTATTTCTTAGCCGCGCTCCTCGAATAGGAGGAACGAGGCGCTACATCCTACCCAACCAATTGGAAGTTTCGTCCCGAAACTTAGGAATAGAACCAACCGTTAGGTATTATTTTGTTGCTGGCGGCGATCCGGGAGTGGACAGTTTTGAATCAAGTGCCCGTTGCCGCCACAGTTGTAACAAGACCCATTCTTCAAGTAACAATTAACGATGGTGTGCCCCGGCCTGTGGCAGTGCTCACAACGCACTCCTGCATTTGTCTTGTTCTGACCATCGTTGTTTTGTCGCTTTGCAGCGTTGTTTCCTCTCTCGTTGCCTTGGCGTTTGTGATTGTAGGTATGCACAACGCCGATGGAAACGTGAGGATACTGCGGTTCGAGAGATAGGGCGTGATTCATGACTTCACGCATTGTCCCGTACCAATTATTGACTACGTGCCCATGAATGGCAGGGCACAGACCGCCTTCAAACCTTCTAGCTCGACTCGCTGCATCAATTAAATAGGCCTTAGCGAATTTTGAGAGTCGGTTGAATTCGGCGGAGTACTGCTTCACCGTCATACTGCCCTGCCTCAGTTGCACGAAGTCATTTTCCATTTGACGTTGTACTGGAGGGGGTATAAACTCCTCTTCGAATGCGGCACGAAAGGTCATCCACGAGATCGCCTTCTCTCCGTGATAAAATTGGAGAGATCGTCGATGCACGTTCCACCAATCGTGTACGTTGAGGCAGAGTTATAGTTGCGCGCAGGCGACGCGCTTATCTTCGGGAACTTCTAGCAGAGCGAAGTGATCTTCAAGCTCGGCTAGCCAATCTAGAGCTACCACTGGGTCCTCAGTCCCGTTGAATGGGGTGTTGCAGGCTTTCTTGAAATAGCCCAAGTTGAAGGCAGTCACGTCCCTCGCCTTGGGATTTGAGGCGTCTCCACTTCAAGCACGGGCTGTTCCATCGGAGTCATTGCTGTTGCGGCGGAATGGTTGGCAGCCAAAGCGCTCATCGATCTGTTGCAGGGTATCTACCTGCTTCTGTTGGACTGAGAATCGGGTCTCTAGATTACTCTCGAACTTGGCTTGGCGAGCATCATCTCTTTGTCGTTGCGATTCTAACATTTGCATTACCCGCTCAAGCGGGTCGACTTGAGATATGCCACGCTGGCTCCGCGAGCTTCCCGAATTGCCCGAACTACTTTCTTGTGTTTCATTCGGTGCTTGCGCTGCAGATTACGCTGGTACCATTCCTTCAAAAGAAGGTAAATTACATTAGAATCATAATGTATTATGGACTTATTGCATGAATGTATCTCATTTTGGCCTAGCGAGTTCAAGAGTTCGCATAGGAATTTGATCGTTAAAGAAACTTTTCCAGCACGAAGTCTAAGGAACTTGAATCTGTGCTCTGATACCACTATGTCACGACCCAATTCCGTAGAATCAATTGAGGCGTCCCCCGAATCGTGACCGCCGTGCGGGCCTAGGGTTGCGCCCGCACAAGGCTTTAATAATTTGCATAGCAAGCACATATTCAGAGTACGCAGATAAATTGAAACACAAATTTGAAATATAGAAAAGTTCTCTTTATTGATAATGAACATCTATTACAAACTCCTGAACGAGTCAGCTAATATGCCGAACGGCTTACAAAAGTGTTGACTCAAAATGAGATAGCAGTCCTGTACATTACATCCCTTTATAAACTCAAAATGATAAAGACCTCCGGGCTGGAGGACGGCTTTGCCACGGAGCTGCATTGTGTATGAAGAGTACAAACTCCTGGTTCAAAATGCTTCAAAAGGGCGCGATGAATATGCGCCAACAGCTGGACTGGATCGGGAAGACGACTTTGGCTCCTCGCTCGGTTCGCCTTGGTACGGAGAACCTGTTTCAACGAGGGTCAGCATATCGAAACATGCTGGTGAAGGCGAGCTAACCGAACTATACCAATCAACACGTTGTTTTAGTGAAGCATGCATATTTGTGGATTTCTATCTTGCCTTAGTTCATTTACAAGTAAAGCAGCATATAGAATTTACTGAAATGAACGTGCCACCGTTAGGTGGATTTTACCTGTCCGTCTGAATGACCTGCACAATACTTACCTTGCCTTCCCTGCCACGAAGACACAAGTTAGTATGCAACAGGTTTAAATATACACAGGGATCACTGGCATGATGCCACAAAGGGACGGTTTATAGTCTCGGGACAAGAATGTTATGCAACGCAGGTTGCGAGCCCCGCTATATAGCATCCCGTCCATGACAAACGACTATACGAACTCTTCCGCCCGGATCGGATCGGCCCCAGTGCCCTGGTGGCCATCCGCGGAAGCCAAAATACCTTGTGCACAAGTTGTCCGTGATCGAGCACATTTAGTTCGAATTATTACACACGAATTTATAAACGAATTTCTAACGAATAGGAGCAAGCTCCTTAGCCAAACAGTTTTGCATAGTCTTACTGATCAATCTGTGCCAAATTAAAGTGTGTTCCACATGCATAGCACAATTTATAGAAGAAACATGTATTCTAACTAAAATTGAAACATATGTTGAACATTCCAAATGAATAAGCATGCAGTGTAAATAATCGTTCCCAAGTTGAATGACAAGCAATACAAACCAAGTCTATTCCCATTTTATCTTGGTATGTTTTATTATTACTTGGTATCATTAGATCGGGGCAAAGAAGAGTGCACGATTTTAGGGTGTGAAGCTTGGAAGCAGGGCTAGCTAATCGGGATGGTAGCCACTCACTTAGAAGTTGGAAAGAAGAAGGAAAGAGGCGCTTCACGACTCCGCTCGCTAGCCGCCTACTGCTCGTTCACCTGCACACGAACAGCTCGATTAATACTTCTTCTTCTCTTTCCATTCTCAGAATTGAAGTGCAGTTCAATGAATGAAAACAATAAAAACCATCGAAACCGTTCAAGGAAAACAAGAAAATCCCAAAACCAACTCAAAGCACGAAAGCAACAAGCGATATCGAAAACCGAGGCAATAAAAGATAGCAGCGGAGAGGTCCCTCCTGACTCTGCCGCTAAGCCGATCCTTGGGGCGCGGTCCACTGAATATGGGAATCGATTCCGAAGAAACAAATTCATAACGAGGACGAGTTCTTAATTCAATCTATCCCGATCGAACGATACCGTCTTGTGTTTCTTAGCCGCGCTCCTCGAATAGGAGGAACGGGGCGCTACAATCCAGTACCTGCGAACAAGAAAATTGTTGATGGGTCAGCACTTTGGAGAAAGTACTTGTGAGTATAAATCAACGAACTTAAACAACCCCCTCTAAAACCAATACTAAGTACGCATTTGATAAAATTTTATATTACTAGTGATCTTTCTAGTTTACCTAGGTTCGTTACATGCAGTACATGAGAAGAGTCATATTACTTGAGATTATAGTTCAGTTCAATACAATTAAGCATACAAGGCAAGCAGTTCAAGCATGATGTGTCAATTCTTATACTATCAGGGTATGTGCAGCATGTCTCGTGAGCTATATTCAAAGACTCTAGGGACAAAGCAGCATCTAGTGGACTATCCTTTTTATACTATTCATGAAAATCATTATATTCAAGCAAGCATGTAAGTCTAAGTGTGATGCAAGACAATAAGCAAAATCAACATATCACTTATTAGGTGGTTTGTATCCCTTATCGAACGGTTATCCATGTAGCAGACATACAAGTTAGCAATAATTTACAAAAACATATATGTTCTATTTTCTGTCCGTCTCTATATCAAATAGTCAGGTAAGCAAGAAGGCTAGCCTAGCATGCGCCCTAACTACCAGAAATGCAGCTATCTCCATGAACAAGCTAACTTCTCTAACTCAAACACTTTCCAACAGAAGTATCACCTCCCATCTAATAGCCATACCCTCAGGGCACACTATTAGTCTCACCCCATCAGTAGTCCCAATCCACCATTCTAATAGCCACACCCCGAGCTCAGAACGAACTATTAGTCTCCAAACTTGTCATTTAGCCTCCATCCACCAGTCTAATAGCCACAGCCCGAGCTCAGGGCACACTATTTATCATGCCCAGTCCAAAAATATGTAGGACTAGGTATACATACACATGCCAATTGTACGAACAAGTATATGAACCCAATTTAATGGACCAAACCAATCATAGTATACTGTAAAATATATCTAACTCACAGTATTCCAGGCAGATAAAATCTAGTCTCATCCACAAATATCACAGAGTAAAAACTGAATGAATAGACAAGTCTCAGAATCAAATACAAAATAAAATCTATTGGAGAATAATCCACGAAAACTGAGTACAAAAGAATACTGAAAGAATACAACTAAGCAATAAAGAAATAGTCCGGGCGTCAGCTAACTAGGTAAAGACACCCAAGGCACTAAGCAATTATCGTCCATGAATGCTCAAGTAAACTCATGCGGTTCCACCTCAAAGTTCTCGTCTGCAAAATCTCTAACTCCGTAGTTCGTCGGGTACAAGTGCTCGTTTGGATTTGAAAAATGTGCCAGGTCCTCAGAGGGACATAACAAGTACACAAGAAATCGATATACATAAAAGTAAAGCAGTAAATAATAAATAGGATAACTAATCATCTAAGTGATATGCACTCGAGATATCTCTAGTGGCGCATGAGGGGGAAGAAATAGAAGAATATTCATCCCACTAGGCGTCCAAAAGGACTCGGGGGTACGCCAGTCACACTATATACACAGTAAAAAACATAAATCCCATACGCTGAATAGTAGATTCTTCCCTCCCAATGTATCTGAACCGTATATGAGGTGCAGAAATAATGCAACGACGTCAATAAAAACTTAGAAAGTAAACTAACACCAACTACTAATACAAGGCGCAAACTCACGTATTGATGTACGGTCGACCTGCTAGTCTATGCACTCTCTCACTCAGTGTACGTGATGAACAAGCTAGAGACGTATCGGCCTATATCCCCACCAATATGATCTCCATTACAGATGTCACTAACCCTGGGAACCGGGGCCTGGCCATCCCATCCCGGTCGACGTTCTAGCGTTGTTTGTCCGTCGACAGCTGAATATTTTGTATGTCAGGTCAAAAGATACCCCATACCTTCATAATATACTGGATAATAAGACGAGTGCACACAACTAACAAATAAAAAAACTAGGCATATGTAAACTGAATAATACAATTAAGTAAGGTGTACTTGCCTTCCAAGCCAAGCTGCGAACACAACAAATCTGGTCCGGAGCTCTCCACAGGAACGTCTCGAACACCTACTAATTAATTATTACACTAATTAGACTCTTATTTTATAGTTTAATTAGGTTATTATCTAGTTATTAATTCTACATTGGTTTGCACATACAAGTAACTATACACGAAAATATTACCAGTCGTTAAACATTACCAAAAATTATTTTAAAACATCAATTATTAAAAACTATGAATTCTGTAATTTTATTAGAAAATAGGGGTTTTAGTATTAGGGTCATCTTCTATAAATTCTATGAGTCCAAAACCAAGTAGATACCAAAACTAGGTCATAACGAGTTACATACTAGTCACCAAAAATTAATTTTTGATAAATAGATAAATCTTGAATAAATACTCATAAATCAGAATTAAAACATAATAATATAATTTTAAATGCTAAAATAAGAGTTTTTGGTCGAGGGTTAAGTCTAAAACTGTCGGGGACAAATTTTGTCAAAACTAGGTCAATTTGTTACATAAAGTACCTAGAATTCTAATTTTTATAATTAAAAATAAAATCTGAATATATTTTATAAAAATTAGTACTAAATATAATAAATACCTTTTTCTTTTTAAAAAATTAATTAGGTTTTATCATCTACAAGTTGATCCTTTAGGATTGGCAACAATCCTTGCTAGTGGGCATGTCAAAGAATGTTACTTGGGTTTTGTGACATTTAAAGGCATCAAAATTATATTTATTTAATATAATTTTAGAATATATAATTTCTGGAAAAATAGTAATTTATCGAGAAAATAAGGTTTTTTTTATCTACCATTAAGTCCTAATAAGGTCCAAGGGTTTCCACCATGCATACATCATGACTAGGTCAAAGCTACTCATAAAATATGCTCAAAATCCTAATTTAATATCTATTAATAATTCTAGAATTATTAATTAAAAAACTAAATTTAATTCATATTAAATCATCTTTATAAGTTCATCAACAAAATTTAAAGAAGGTTTTACATGCATGCACAAACTTTTGGGTTAAACCTCAAACTAGGGTTCATGGGTTGCATAAATTTTTCAAAATAAAATAATAGAGTTTAATTATCACCACACATACAGGTCAATATTTATATATATATATTTTTAGCTTCATATAAAAGAAAAATTGAAGAAAGAATGAGAGAATGATTAAAAAAAAATTTACTAGAAGTAGAAGGATGTACTAGGGTTCTTGGATGAAGGAGGTGGTTGAGGGATGTCCACATGAAGGAGGGGGGTAGGTGGGGGGTCGGCGGTCTTGAAGATGAGGTCGACACGAGGGAGGAGGTGAAGAGAAATTTTTTATTTATTAGGGTTAGGGTTTGGAGATTATATATATATATATATATATATATATATATATATATATATATATATATATATATATATATATATATATATATATATATATATATATATATATATATGTTGGAGACAGGGGTCGCGGCTTGGAGGGGTGCATGCGGGTATGGGGCCACCGGTAGGATGGGGAGTTAGGAATATGATTGGAGGATTTTCCTAATTTGGAGGTTTCCTAATTTGGTGGTTAGTAACTAATTGGTCAATCTTATCTAATTGTAATAATAATGCAGATTTGATTGGGATTCTAAAGTGATAATGATAATGGTAAATAATATGCAAATCTTTCAAAAAGAATATTGCCTAGATTTGATTGGCGTGGAAATGCCATGGTGACAATTTAATTATGGGTTGATAATTAAAGAAAGTTTGGATTTGAACATAACCATGAATAAATTATATATATCTAAATATCTAAATATTAAATAAAATAAACTACGGTTGCTACACTAGTGCCATATTAATGCTAAATGATCGAATTTTGTGTCACGCGAAGATCCTACGGGTAGTGTCTCCAGTGTAGGCTACTTTCTATAAGGACGATATAGATTTTGGGATCATTCTATATCATTAATGTCCAAACCACGGTAAAGTATCCTAAAGCAACCATTAGTTTTAATTGATTTTTAAAATAGTCTAAATAAACACAATAAATAGAATACACACAAAATATATATTTTTGGGTGAGAAGGTTTACAATCTACCAAACTTATAAGAATTTTGTTCTCGAAATTAAAAATAAGGCACAGTTCCAAAATTAGAGAAGGCAAAATGGTAGAAAATGGTCATCTATAAATTATTGTACCTCAAACTTGAAAATAGAAAAATATAATCTTGTATTAAATTCTAAGGGTCAGTCTGGTCTACTCTAGGTAAGGTGATATGGCACAAATAATTTTTTTGTACAAAGAAAACTTGCACATGGAATCGAAGATACGATAAAAGAGATGAGTACCCGATATGAAGTATCGTTGATAGGATGGAAGATAAACTGTCACTAATTGGTTACATGAACGATTTTAAGCTATCTATGACCTAATGATCGAAAAAGGATGTCCCTCTATTCTATAAATTCTACATAGCCACTATGGCCTACATTATTCTCATTGAAGTCATAAAATTTTTAAATCCTCCAAATTCGTATCTAAGTCAAGTCAACCGCAATCTTTTTAAAAATTTAAATAATAAAATCTATTCAAATCTATCGCAATCTCTTCAAAATTAAAATAACCACTATTTAAATCAGAATTCAACCTATCGCAATCTCTTCTCGTATTTTCAAATAATCAAAATCTAAATTTAAGTTGATCTATATGACATCTTCAAGATTTAAATAACCTATATCAGATTTTAAATCACGATTCCAACTATCATAATCTCTTCTAGATTTTAAACAATAAATAAATAATCAAATCTTATTCCTAGTGTTAAACTTAAAATTTTCGTACTCATCAAATTTTAAATTCAATTTTTATCCTCAATATTTCAAATAGGTGATCTTACAATAAAAAAAATTAACTTTTAATTCAAACCTCGAATCATAAAATTTTAAATCAAATCTATCAATGCTCACGTTTAGAATTTAATATTTATTCTCAAAATTTAAATCGAGGATTCAATCTCCGATATTCAAAATTTAAATAATATTCTCAAATTATAAATATTTTATCCAATATCCAAATTTATTCCATAAGGCATTCTTCTCTTACAGTTAAGTCATCATCATCATAATTATCAAGAAAAAAAATCTTAAAATTAAATGACTTAAATCTCTCAATCTTATCTTACTTGATCACGATCTAAGATTTTTACCTTCACATAACCTTTATCTCAAGTTGACAATGCAACTGTACAATTTACCAATATTTTATAAACACAAGGCTATAATTTTTTTTTCTCAATCATTCAGTAGTGCTTACTAATCCTCAAAATCTTAAAACAAAATCTATCACATGTGATATGCCCTTAATTACAAAAAATAGTCACATAGTAATGTGATTGGCCTATGGGGTATACCTAGTACTATACGTGTGTCAAACTTATATCAAGCACGAGCGTTCGTCTTTTTGAATAGAAAAAGACAAAAAACAACAATAAAGAGTTCAAGGAGGAGGTGATAGATTACAAATACGAGATTCAAGGGCGATTGAAGAATCAAAAGAGAGTTGTCAAGGCAGTTGTGGATTGAAATCCTATTTTTATAAATTCCTATTCGCAGGCTCGTATCGGTATAGTTATGTACCCGATACGATATGCTCGGGTTTGTCTAGAGGGCAAGTATATTCTTTTAACAAGCTAAGTCAACTTTATCTCAATCCATGTAAAGTAGTCATGCGAAGAGCAAACCAAGTGCACTAAGGTTGTCCAGACCATAATACACTGATTCTAATTTAGACAATATATTAGTGTGGGCCCCCAATAATACATATGTCATAAAAAAGCTCGATAAAGAATAAGCTTACAAAACTAGGCTGTAATAAGAGCATGAGTCAAGATAGTCCAAAAATATAAGTATGTCAGATTTTGATGAATGAAAGTATAATAGTTCAAGTTTATCAAGAATCTAAGACTCATCCGGTGTTTGTGCCTCTATAGTTGCCATACTAAATCCTTGTCTAAGTCTCTGGTCGACCAAATGGGGGTATGGGCCTCTAAAGTTCTATAGTCTGGGTAAACACTATCTTCTTATGCTAGCATATATTCAGGTGTCATTCACTTATATCCCATTAGTGTATTTTAATGACTATGAGATTATATACTGTAAGGCACGCTACCCAACTTACAATGATTCGACTATTACTGTAACTACCTTAGGGGATTCTACAAAATAACCTTGTTCTTGTAAATAAAGTAGAAAAGTTTGTTGGGGTATACGAGGGAAAGATCTTGGTACTTATTAGGGTATCATATTGCATTATAAAACTCCATAGGTAATGGTCTTATTAACTCTTAATCATAGTGCTTATAAAACAAAAGTGTTATTATTAAGAATGGAGAAGTTACTGGCTCTCAAGTGATAGGGGATATGACCTATATTGAGATATATGAAATATATTACTTGATTTAAAACTAAAGGATAATCATAAAATTATAATCTAAATGAATAACTTAAAATGTCAAGTCCTAACTACTAAGTACAAAAATTTAAAATTCAAGATTAACAAACTACAATCCTACCAAACTATATATATCCTAACATAAAATGAATCACTTGGCCTACAATTAGAAGAGTAATGTGGCATAATTTAAAAGATGAAGAAAAAATTTAGTCATCGCACAAATAATGTGCGTTAAGGTTTCGAAGAAACAAGATATGAAAGTAAATAAAGAGACTCTTGATGATATCATGTTTCCTAAGGGAAGGGGTATGCTAGTCTCTATGTTCGAGGTATAATCAAGGAAAATGTTCTAAACAATCAATAGGTTTTAATTGGGTAAATAGCTATGACAATTGATCTATGATTGAGGGAGGGATTAACTCAAGATGAAAAGGTATATAGATAGTTGGATGAGATACCACGGTCGGTGACTCTTGAAGACTCAAGTATGACTCAACAATGATCATAGATTCTAGGGGATCTACTAAGCTTAAGGTAGGGTACCCTTACTCTTACTAAGGTATTGGTTTATTCCTCTTGGTTTCCTAAGGTACTGCTCTGCTAATATCAACACAAGAATCTATATTTATAGTCCTCTTATATTATCACACTATAAAAGTTATGTTTAGTCCTAATATTCAACCTTGGATTTTATTGGTTCCTTAATACTAGGGTCAAATAATATAGTCAAAATTTTAACTAACTTTAGTAGTATCTATACTAATCTCAAGTCATTCCTAAATATATCAAGGGATAATGATTAATCAATTTATAAGCGTTGGATGTTAGGGTCCATTAGGTATGCTAAACCTTTGGGAACTGCCAATATTTAAATTTATTTTTCTTAATAGGTATGCTATTATCATTATCTTCTAACTCTAACAACAAGGATTCCTATATTTTGGCAGAAGGCTATATACTCAAGGAACTATTAGGCAAGTTTATTAAATAGGAAAAGGTGAGGAAACATGGATACTCAAAGAATTAAGCGAGTACAATTTCGAAGGTCAAGGAAGATGAGTGAGTTCAAGAATTCAGAACGAAAATAAAGATGGAAGTCAAATATGTGGATGAGATCTTATACTCTAATCCTATTTGTAGGCTTGCTCGGTACAATAATGTAACCGAGACAATATACTCTCGACCTGCATGGGCCACCACTAAAAATATGTCATGCTCCAGTCCCAAAATACGTAGGACTAGGTATACGTACACATGCCAGTTGTACGAACAAGTATATGAACCCAATTTAATGGACCTAACCAGTCGTAGTGCGCTGTAAAATATATCTAAGTCACAGTATTCTAGGCAGATAAAATCTAGTCTCATGCACAAATATCACAGAGTAAGAACTGAATGAATAGATAAGTCTCAAAATCAAATACAAAATAAAATCTAGTGAAGAACAATCGACAAAAAATGAGTAAAAAAGAATATTGAAAGAATACAACTAAGCAATAAAGAAATAGTCCGGGAGTCAGCTAACTAGGTAAAGACATCCAAGACACTAAGCAACTGTCGTCCATGAATGCTCAAGTAAACTCCTGTGGCTCCACCTCAAAGTCCTCGTCTATTAAATCTCCAACTCCGTAGTTCGTCGGGTACAAGTGCTCGTCTCGATCTGGAAAAGGTTCTAGGTCCTAAGAGGGACATAACAAGTATACAAAAAATTGACATGCATAAAAGTAAAGCAGTAAACAATAAATATGGTAACTAACCATCTAAGTGATCTGCACTCAAGACATCTCTAGTGGCGCATGAGGGGGAAGAAATAGAAGAACAGTCATCCCACCAGGCGTCCAAATGGACTCGGGGATACGCTAGTCACACTATATACACAGTAAGAAACTGAAATCACATACGCTCATTAGTAGATTCTCCCCTCCCAATATATCCGAACCGTATACGCGGTGCAGACATAATGCAACAACGTCAATAAAAATCTAGAAACTAAACTAACACCAGCTACTAATACAAGACGCGAACTCATATATCGATGTACAGTCGACCCGCTAGTCCATGCACTCTCGCACTCAGTATACGTGATGAACAAGTGTTAGGTCAGAAGATACCTCGTACATTCATAATATACTGGGTAAGTCTTCTACTCTAAGATGCGTGCATAAAACTAACAAATAAAAAAACTAGGCATATGTAAACTAAACAATACAATCAAGGAAGGTATACTCACTACCAAAATATGTGAAATAGCGACATTTTTAGTGACATCAAAGTAAAACGTCGCTAATATTAAAGATTTCATTGACTCCAAAAGGAAACGTCGCTATAAGTCGTTGTTTGGCGACATATAGCAACGTTTAGCGGCTGTAATTCAGATTTTTAAAAGAATAGTCGCTATAAACTTATTTAAGGTCGCTAAACGTCACTGATTTTTATGATTTAGCGATGTTTAGCGACATATGTAGCGACATTAGTAATTTTGATATTTAGCGACTCTTTTAGCGACGTCTATAACGTCGCAATTTTTTTTTATTAGTGACGTCATAAGTTGACGTCGCTAAACGTCGCTAAAATTTTAATATAGGTTTCGATTCTCCCCTTCTGTCAAAATCTTCCCCCAATTTTTCAAAAACTCCCCCTCTTCCCCCACCCCCTCTCCTGCAAACTGCACCCTCCAGCGTCCGGTGTCCCCCTCCTCGTCCTCCTCCTTCTTCTCTAGGTAAACCCACTCTCTCTCTCTCTCTCTCTCTCTCTCTCTCTCTCACAGGACACGGCATAACACTGACAAAGATACGACACACAAACGTGACAGACACTGACACTGACACGACACACACACGTGACAGATACGGCATGACACTAACCCTAACCAGATCTCTCTCTCTCTCTCTCTCATAGATGTATATGACATAGACACGACACACACACACTGACAAATACACGACACAGACTGTCACAGAGGGTGTAAACCCTAACCCTAACCCAATCTCTCTCTCTCCCATAGATCCATATGACATGACACTGACACAAATATGACACACACACGCTGACACAAATACTACACAGACTGTCACAGAGGGTGTAAACCCTAACCCTAACCCGATCCTCAAGAGATGACACATTACTATAAAGTTCTATATAAGTAGGTTCAGTGCATGTTTGGGCCATCCCATTGGAAAGATTGTCTTATAAGTAAATTTGGACCATGTTTTGAGGCCTTGTCCGTTTGAGGGGTCTAGGACAATCGTCAAGCTTGTCCCCCTAATATTGGTCGGCCCTGGCTTCAGCCCAAGTAGATTGATAAATTTGTCATGATCAAGATATTCGTCCTTAACACCCTAACCCTAACTTACATTTTATTTATTTAGATTGAGTTAGGGATATTTGTGATTAAC
This sequence comes from Iris macrosiphon, assembly GCA_036927795.1. Classification (NCBI taxonomy): domain Eukaryota; kingdom Viridiplantae; phylum Streptophyta; class Magnoliopsida; order Asparagales; family Iridaceae; genus Iris; species Iris macrosiphon. Next base: position 151,599,161 of record JAYESA010000004.1, read on the forward strand.
CACAATAAGGAAGGTCCAGCCGGTTCTTTTTTGCGGATCGGTTAGTTCGGTTTTGAACCCTTAAATTCTTATTAAAGTTTACAACTTGAATTAATTAACAATCAACTTAGATAGTTACATTTGGGCCAATTTGTTTAATGACTTCAGTCTTGTAAAATTTAGGTTTAGAATAATTCATATTAAAATTTGACAACAAAAATGACTTAAGTCTTCGTAGTAATTTAATTTATAGGCCGATACTTACAATGGATCCTCCCTAATCACCAATGCAAGGATCGTCTCTTAAGGATCCTCTACCTTATTGAAACCCAGCTCCACAATCCATCTATGGTGGCAGTTTCTTGACTTAAGGAGCCTTCTCTGACTTGGTGTATAGGGCTTCAAATAGCAGGTATTGTCAGTACAAACACCAGATGTAAAGGTATACGGTTGATAAAATATTCAAGGGCATTATGTATCAAGTTAGAGCAGTTCTTACCTTCCTAAAGAAAATCACACTGTATTTAACGATGAGTATATATGCTAGGACTAGGAGTATCAGTGCATGTACTGTATTTAACGATGAGTATATACTTGAACGATGTCTATTCATTTTTGCAAAAGTATCTAGAAATGGATATGATCTTACTATCTGCATCATCGTTCGTGGATGTACAACCGTCATCCTGATGACATATACGGTATGCGGGATGAATTCATTGAGGGTGTACAGCAGTTTCTGCAGTTCGCCAAGGCGTTCCCTCAGTACATGGACGGAACCAAAATTAAGTGTCCGTGTGTGAGATGTCGCAACTTAAAATATCATCCAGAAGTGGAAGTCACATATCATTTATACTCGAAGGGTTTCCTACCGAATTACTATCAGTGGACCACATACGGAGAACTTGTGTCTTTAGCATCGGAGTCGGAGCCTTATGTTGTCATAACCATATTTTCTAGGAAATGGTATTTTAGTAATTTTATAATTAATTAAATATTGTGCATGTTAAATAATTAATTGTTGTATTATTTAATTGTTGTTCGATGTTGGTTATTTATTTTGGACTTATGTTAGTGGACCTAACTAGCTTGTTTAGACTCATGGATCAACATGTATTTATTGTTAGAATTGAGCCCAACTAGAAAGGCCATTGATTAGAAGGTTGATTAATTTAATTAAACCATTAGATTAGAAGCTTCCCACCTTAATTATTTCTTAATGAGAGGCCCAAGGGGTATAATGGACATTACATAGTGACTTAAGGAAGGGGTAAGGAGGGGGCGTCCTATTTAAAAGAGGGGAAAAAGTTTCTCTCCCCCCTTTTCATTTGAAAACTAGATCTAGAATTTTTCTCAACCAAATTTCTTCATTCCACATCATTTTTCCTACCAAATTTTATCCCAATTCCTTCCCAAATCACCATTGGAGACCAGTGGAGTAAGGATCTAGAAGGAGAAAGTAAGGATCTACAAAGAGGAGCAATGATCTACAAGTTGGGAGCCAATTTTATTATATTTGGAGGTTTCATTGGGAATCCATCTCCTAATAGATACAATTCAGTTTTTCTCCTTAATTTAGGTTCTAAATCTGAGATTTAAACATGAGAAATCAATCCATATTCATAGGCTACCCATAGGATTTGATTTTGTGTTCATAGAAGGCCTATTGAGAAAGTTATGGTGTTTTGTGTCAATTTTGGAAAATTTTCGAAGATTCACATTTGTTGTGTGTGTCAATTGGTCCTATAGATCAATTTGGCATATTCTTGTTGTTTGGGGCTAGTGTCGTGTCTACAATTGGGTACGTGTAGGTCGTATCTCAATAATTTGGTGATACATGTTGATTTGGGAGTTTTTCCTCCGACACGACACTTTGTGCATGTCACATTTAGACATGGATACGTAGATTTGTGTTTGACTCTTTGTATTATTCATAAATAATATATTAGACTTGTTCGTGTCCTTCGGGGTACGTTTGGATGTGTGGTGGACTCGTGTCACAAGTGTATCATAGATCTAATGGGATACGGGTGCGATATACTCCATGTGTTTGTGTAATTTAATTTTAGATCTATTTCTAAGTTGTTCTGAGTCATTTTGATTTATAATTATATATATATATATATATATAATATATATATATATATATATATATATATATATATATATATATATATATATATATATATATATATATTAGTGTGTCATAGATCTATGTATCTATTTTACCTATGTGTATATATATATTTATGTAGCTATTCTTCTACATATATAAGAGCTATTAAATATTATAGTATATATATAAATATTGTAGTATGTATATATATATATATATATATATATATATATATATATATATATATATATATATATATATATATGTATATATATATATATATATATATATATATATATATATATATATATTATGTATGATTACATATACGTGTACGTATATGTGAAGTTATATATATATGTTACTATATATGTGTATGTTATGTTATATGTATTTATTATGTACATATATATGTATGTGGAGGAGTATGTGTGTATATATATTTATTATTTGTAGTTATATACATAAATTAGTATATATATTGTGTGTGTATTATATATAAGAGTGAGAAAGGGAGAACAGGGATTTTTGTGACAGTTTTCAGCGACAGCAGCTACATAACAGCAGCAGCAGGGGAATTAGCAACAGCAGCCGCAGCAGCAATAGCAACAGCAGTAGCAATAGAGACGGCAGCAGTTCAGCAACAGCGACAACAACAGGAAACCGTCGCGATAACAGTAGTAACAACAGTGGTACTAGCAGCGTATCAGCAACTACAGCGACGACAATGGTAATTTTTAGCGACAGATTTGCGGTTATATATTTATATTATGTATTTAATTATAATAGATATATATATATGTATATATATATGGTATTAGTATATATTCCTAATTGTTAATTATGTTTTAGTATGCTATATTTATAATAATTAGTTGTAGCATATAATTATTAATGGGTAGTTAGTATATGTATGAAGTTTTGGCAAATATCTTGAGATACCAAGGTAATTATCAAGGTATTTGGGGATACCCAAGGTATTGGGTTTCGGTATCAAGATTGAGGTTTAGTATTGCGATACCAACACTACCAGAATAAGTCAAATTAGTGACGAAAAGAAACGTCGCTAAATGATCAAAAAATGTCGCTAAATAATTTTAGCGACGTAATTAGCGATATTTTACTGAAGTCGCCTTTATACTAGTCGCTGACAGGAAAAACGTCGTCAAACGTCGCTATGTCGACATTTTCTAGCGACGTCAATGCGTCGCTAGATTAGCGACGTTTAGCGACGCAACGTTGCTAAATTAGCGACGTGTATATTTGTCGCTATATGTCACAAATTAGCGACGTACGTAGCGACGTTTATAGTGACGTTACTATGACCTGGCAATACTGCCATGTCAGCAATTTGCGACGGACGACAACTTTGTTTAGCGACGTGTATAGTGACATTTTTAGCAACGTAATTAGAGACGTATTTAGCGACGTGACTTAACGTCGTTAAACGTCTCTAAACATCGCTAATAACGTCGCTAAAGATACAGTGAAAAATAAAAAAATGAATACTAAATTATTTCCAAACTATTTTTCCTGCAGTTTATTAATTCACAATCTGTACAAATAGACCCGGAGCAACCCTCCGTTGAATTTACTGGGTTCGTCGACCCCCTTGGGTTGAACACTCAATACCGATAAATTAACATATATTTAATATGAATAATATAATAATATTTGAAGAAAATAAAACATTAAAATTTAAAACCGAATCAGGAGAAAATATCGTCATAAAGAATACAACAAATATCCATACAACTGAGTCTCGTCCTAAAGAATACAAAGAATACAGCAAATTAAAAGCCTCGTCCTAAAGAATACAAAAAATAATGTCTGAAACACAAACAATCAATAATAAAACGGTCCTAACTAGGACTACTGCGGATCTGTAGGAGGATGACCACCGGCGCGCATGAAGGATAAGAACAGATCATACTACTCCCGTAAAATTGATATCAATGTCGATGGAGAAGGCAGTGACGTCGGTGGAGTCTGTGTCGATGTAGGCGCACCAAGAGGACATATCTGCTCCAACTCTGCGAGTCGCTGGTTGTATGAATCCATGATAGATAACAGCCTTGTACTGCTATGAACCATTGAATCCTGCATCATCGTCAGCCTCTCGCCTATGGATAGCTGTGATGCATGCAGCTCCATCATGCTGCGCTCTGTCGAGGCTCTAAGATCAACTGTCAAATCTCGGAGCTCCATGATGCTGCGCTCGAGCATATCAAATCGTGCGATGAGCGTCGCATCGTTCTCTTGTGGCTGGGACTGGGGCTGCTCCTCCATCCTTCGCAGTAACTAGTCACGAAGAGACGTATTCTGACGGTCAACGGCCTCTTGGACTCGGGCCGACGACTGCGAGGGCTATGGGGAATGTGCACTTATCGGGGAGGCCCTAGATGACTGGGTCGTAACAAGGGTACCATAGGATCCCCTACCGTAGTACGTATCCCTCTAGAGACCACCAGCGGTGGTCATCCACAGCTCGTCCACCGACGGAGCTGGAGAGGGCTGCGAGGAAGTACCAGCCTCTCTAGCTGTAGGTGCACTAGCAGTCGCCCGCTCAAGCAGCCTAAGATACTCGGCCTAGAAAAGTTTGGATACTCGATAATTGCTTAAGTTATATTAAAATTAACATAAAATAAAGTAATACTTACATAGGTCTGTGAGGCCCTTTCATCAATGAGATTCTCGTCCTTTCGATGGATGGCCAGGAAGACGGTCACCATGTTTGCATCCTCACCCCTCTGTACCTGTTAAAAATATATTATTTAGTACTAAAATTAAATATTTTTTTCTACTACCATTTTATCGTACTTACATTAAAATAATATATCTGAAATAAAAAACATACCAAACGACAAAAATATTCTGTCACCGGAATCGAGCCACCCCACCACTTTGCAGCATTCCGCCTAGCCACCTTGGCCTTCTCAGACCTTTCATTTTACCTCGGATCGTTGAATCTAGCCCTCATCGCAGTCCACTACTCAGGCGTGATCCAACCTTGGATCGGTTTTCCAACACGATCATGAGCCTTCTGGTCATCCAGAGCATCACGGATAAGCTTGGCGGCAACGACAGGAAACATCCGCTCGATCAACTCTGCCCGTTGCAGAGGATAGAAATACGTTTGCTACAATAAATAATTTAGTAAGTTATATAATATGCATAAATTAGAGAATTTATATAATATAATTTTACCTTGAAGTGCACAAACCAGAACGCTTTTCTCTCCTCCGGAGCTTCAGAGTAGTGGATCCAAGGGCCACCATAGTTGTTCCTCAGAAAGAGGCCCAGGTGCCTCTAAACCGACGATGGACGATATCTATACAGAGATAATTATTTTGATCGAAAGAGTCAATATATGATGAATACAGAAATACACGATATATATGATGCTAAACCATCTAATTGACTAACTTTGTACCGTCGGCCCAAATCTCTTTTCTCGTCTCCTCCGGAGGTGCGCATGGAGGATCTAGCTGATGCTGGGACAACGTCGGCACGACCTCCTCCATATGCTCATCTGTTTCCATGGTTCCGTCCGCAGGAGGAACCCTGGACAAGGGAGTACTATCAGACCTGGAACAACTCATCGCTGGAATGATGCCACGTAACGTCATCGTAGTCAGAGATGTGATTGATCGATATACTGGAGTACTGGGCGACGAGGATCCAGAACCAACAGTAGGCAGTACCGGAGGTGCACTCTGTCTACCTCGGGACCTATCGAACCCTCCATGTCGTCCTGTCATACCTGATAACAACGTATAATGAATAAAGAAATACACAAATATATAGTACATTCTACAGTCAAAATGTTATGCATATCTCACAACATTTATAGAATTGTACAGTAAATAACTAGTGGTGTCACAAGTCTGAATGGATCGTACATTCTACAGTCAAAATATAATACATATATTCGTCAAAATAGTATATTCTACAGTCAAAATATAGTATATTCTACATGCAAAATATTTTATTTTCAATCATCTTCAGAAAATTCATCTTGTTCGCCTTCCTCTTCCTCCTCTTCCTCTTTCTTCTTCTCGTTTTCACTTTTATCTACTTCGTCTTCGTCTTCAGATAATTCTACATCTTTTATATTATTACTCGTGTAATAAGTAACTTTCGTTGAGTCCACATCTATAATATTTGTTACAAGTGGTAGCTCGTCCTCCTGATAAGCTATTTCATCAATGTCAAAGGTATTTCTAGCTTTAGTCTTGCATGCTGCCCACAAATCCGACATTGCTGTCCTCCGTCTAGGATAAGTTATGAAGTACACGAGCTGAGCCTGACTTAATAGGACAAATAGTTCGTAGCCTTGATATCTACGCTTGTAGTTTATATCCATAAGGCTATGCTTGTCAATTTTTTAACCTTGATCTTAAATTGGATCGAACCATTCACACTTGAATAGCACGATATTAGCAGGTTTTGTGCCATAATTATATGTCAACTCCACAATCTCTCATAAGATACCAAAGAAATTATTGCCTGGGTCGATGTCTTTGTAGTTCAAAGATTTGATACACAAACAACTATTTTTCGTGGAATCAAGATCCAGAAAGCTGTCTCTGATAGGAGCATTTGTTGACTTGAACCTAAACCCATTCACATAGAAACTTGGCCATATTTTAGCGGCAGTAATTTGACCCTTGGCTAGAATTCTAATAGATTCAGTCTCGGATGTTATTAGACGATCGACATAAATACCAAAGTAGCGATAGTAAGTTATTTATTGTGCAAGTGTAAAAAAAAAAAGTAATTACCAAGCTCCTTACATATGCGCTCAACTAAGAAGGAAAATGATATCTCATTTCTTGTTCTACTTCTTCGTCTGTTATGTAGGGTCTAACCGACCTCAACTCATCATTATATGTGCTAAAAAATAATGAAGCAACTGCTGATTAGTAGCATAATAGTAGCTTATACTATTACATTGAGATAATATAAACGTGGACGTATTAATTACTTACCCCTATAGCTTCTCCACTTTATCCTCGTCGTAATTGAGTAATATATACAACTGAGCAGACCTTAGCTCATCGTCATTCAAATATCTCTTCTTCATTTTCTCCGTTGGCTTTCCGGATGTATTGAATACTTTGAGTATTGCATCATTAGATTCCTGATATCCGTCGTCATTTTTTGGAGCTCTTGTTCTATTAGTAGCAATATGAGGTTTGAAATACGTCGAGCAAGAGTTTGTAATCTCCTCGAGAACATAAGCTTCACAAATAGAGCCCTCAACCCGTGCCTTATTTTTAACCTTTCTCTTTAGGTAATTCAGATGCCGCTCGAAGGGGTACATCCACCGATAACCAACAGGACCACCAACACGTGCCTCATAGGAAAAATGAATTGGCAAATGCTCCATAGAGTCAAAGAATCCAGGAGGAAACACCTTCTCCAGCTTACATAGTATTACCGCAATATCCTTCTCTTGCTTTTTTAGACGATCGACGAGCAACTTAGTAGAACAAAGATCTCTGAAGAATATGCTGAGCTCGGTCATTGGATCCCAAACGACCTACGGTAAGAATTCCTAAAATAAAATCGGAATTAACCTCTCCATGAATATGTGACAATCGTGACTCTTCATATCCGCCAGTTTGTTCTCCTTGAGGTCGACGCATCTTCTCAAGTTTGACACGTACCCGTCTGGAAACTTTAGACCCTGAATCCACGTACAAAGTCTCCCTTTATCCTCTTTCTCCAGTGAGAAAACTGACTTAGGCTGCTTTAACTTTCTATTTCCCTCCTCTATCAAATGCAACGTAGGACGTCAACATATTTCTTCTAAGTCCAACCTGGCCTACAAATTGTCTTTCATCTTCTCCTTTACCTCCATTACAGTATTAATTTTGTTATCAAACACATTCTTCTCGATAAATGGATGACATCAAGGTTATGTCTGATCAGATTGGTGCTCCAATATGGTAGATCCCAGAATATACTCCTCTTCGTCCAATTATGGGTGCGACCAAATCCGTCACACTTGTAACCCTTAGTAGGCTCTTCGATAGCACTTGGTAAATCTTTTACCTCTATAAACTTTGCAACTCCATAAACTTTGCAGCATCGGCATTCGGTGCCTCCTCAACTGCATCATGATTGTCCAAATTTAAACTAGGCCCCACCATATCAAAAACTATGTTCGCCCATCCGTCGTCGTAAGCAGCATGGTCGTGGACATCCATATATGGCTCCACATAAGGCTCTGACTCCGATGCTAGAGACACAAGTTCTCCGTGCGTGGTCCACTAATAGTAATTCGACGTGAAGCCCTTCGAGTACAAATGATATGTGACTTCCACTTCTGGATGATATTTCAAGTTGCGATATCTCACACACGGATACTTAATTTTGGTACCGTCCATGTACTGAGGGAACACCTTGGCGAACTGTAGGAACTGCTGTACACCCTCAATGAATTCATCCCGCACACCACGTATGTCATCAGGATGACGGTTGTACATCCATGAACGATGAGGCAGATAGTAATTCATATCCATTTCTAGATACTTCTGCAAAAATGACAGTATGTGTCCTATAAATCATTAAATACAGTATAATTCTCTGGAGGAAGGTAAGAACTGCTCTAACTTGATACACAATGTCCTATGTATATGTATGTGTGGATATGGTTGTTTGAGTGATTGAGTAAGCAAGGGTCACTAGGGAGTGCAGTTCACAGTTTTTAGTGTGCATCATTTGGCAGTGATCAACTGAAGAAAGAGAAGTTTATAGCAGTAGCAGTAGAAGCTAGCTGTACTGCACAGTACAGCAGTAAGGAATCAGTGTGCAGCAACATTGTACAGTGCACAGCAGGAAGGATGCACAACAACAAGTAAACTTAGCAAGTAGCAGCAGAGCCAGTGCATTACAGAGCCTTGAACAACAGGTTTGGCAGTCTGTAGTAGCCAATGCAACAGCTCATGCAGCAAGAAGCATCAGCCCAAGTTGGATATGAGTTCTAGAAGAAGCCAATATCGTATCGTGTCTCGTCTTTGAAGAGTCATTCCCATATCCGTGTAAACGACTCTTCTTCAGTTGAGATCTGTATCATATTATATACGATACAGATATACAAGGTTGTATCTAAACTCAGACAGCTTACTAGAAGAGAGATAGGGTTAGGGTCTGTGTCATATTTTATGTCATGTCAGTGTATGATACAGTCCTCTTTGTAGGAGTCCAAGTGAGGAAGGAGAAACATATGAATTAGACCTGGAAATGAAGAAATTTAGTAATAGAAGAAGAAAGAGTTGGGGATTTGGAAATTGTAGGGTTTTTATTAGAGTTGTAAGGAAGAAGAAGAAGAAGCTACAGATCTAAAGTAATTTGAAACTAAGAAAGCAACAATACATCCATCCCCTCTATTCTCCCTCCTTCTCTTATTTACACTGAACTGAATACATGTATTAGCAGCTAATCGTAATTTGTTGACCGTACTAATTTGATGACTGTGCAGTGGAGCTGAGCTGGCTTGTTGCAGGTGACTGGACAAGAGAGCTTATTCTCACTCTGAAATATTGAGTGCTGAGATCTACACTACAAGATATGCAAGCTCTGATACTTGGTCACAGCTGAGCTCTAACATTGAGTTCCTACACTGATACTACTATGCTCACTGAACTAGAAATGGGGTCACATCAGTGTATGTGTCTGTGTCGTATCCCATGTCATATTTATGTCATGTCTTGTCTATGTTTGTGTGTGTCGGTATGTCTGTGTCAGTATTAGGGTTAATATCCGCATGTTAGTGTGTTCGCGTGCGTGTGTGTGTGTGTGTGTGTGTTCGAGTTAGGGTTAGTGTGTGTCATGTTGTGTCGTGTCGTGTTAGAGAGAGAGACAGAGAAAGGAGACAGAGAGATCTCACCGAGTGAGGAGGAGGGGAGCTAGAGAGAGGAGAACGCCGGAGGGAGGAGGAGCCGCCGGAGGGAGGAGGATGCCGGAGGGAGGACGCGACGCTGGAGGGAGGACGGGACGCCGGCCGGAGGGGGGTCACCGAGGTGGGACGCCGGGAGGGAGGAGGGGACGCCGGAAGGAGGAGGGAAGCCAGACATGAAGGAGGGGGGGTTTAAAAATTTGGGAGAGAGAGATCGAAGGAAATGGGGGGAAAAGGAATTCGTGAACCCTAAATAGAAATAAATTAGTAATTTTTAGCGATGCTAACTTATGACATCGCTAATATAAATATTTAGCGATGTTATACACGTCGCTAAATACGTCGCTAAATATTTAATAGATTAACATCGCTAAATACATCGCTAAACGTCGCTAATAATATAACTCAGCGACGTTTAGCGACCTTAAATAAACTTATAGCGACTATTCTTTTAAAAAACTGAATTACAGTCGCTAAACGTCGCTATATGTCGCCAAACAGCGACTTATAGCGACATTTTTATTTGGAGTCGCTGATATCTTTAATATTAGCGACGTTTTTCTTTGACGTCGCTAAAAACGTCGCTAATCCCACAATTTTTAGTAGTACAAGTTGGTTCAAAACAAAAGTATCCATTTAGCAATTATAATTAGGATTTTATATATTTAATATTGTTTGATATTTGTATATGAGATATTTTATCCTTTGTTTTACGTATCCTGAGATACGGTATCCTAGTATCCTAAGATGTAGCTAGTATGACCTAGATTCTTAATATTTTAACCCAACATCCTTGTGATAGACTCATGTAACCTAGAAATAGGTAGTTTGACATAGTTGACCATAGTTGACCATAGTTTGACCATAGTTTGACCATAGTTTTGACCGGTTTGACTTAAAGTTGACCTAGTTTGACTTTTTGACTTAGAATTGGCTTGTTGACCTAGAAGTTGACTAGTTTAACTTATTTTTGTTTCAAAATCTTGTATTGATATTATATTCCATATCTAGGTCTTTAATGCACCGTATCAGACATCTGTGAGACTATTTTTTGGACTTCAGGCGAGTATATTCTCTGATGGTTTCTTATTTATGATATCCTCTATGTTCATTGTATTTAGTGTAGATATCAATATTTTTTGATACGATGGTTACACAGATTGGTATATGGTGTATCTTGTGCAAGCCTTGTTTCATTGATTATATTGTATATCTACAAAAACTGATTCTCGAGAAGACTAGCTATCTTCTTAGGAAATCTCGTGCCATAGCGTACCATGGTTGGATCTACTATACTAGTCGGGGGTGGAGAGTTTTTTAGTATAGATATGTGATCATACCCTCCTTATGCATGTCTTGTTCCTTGTGAGTGTTGATCATACACCGCACGTATGATTAACCAGGCCATTATACTCTTGTACAAGTTCCCAAGCCGATAACATGTTAAGCTAGTACTCACACACTTAGTCATTAGTATTCTTGTTCATTGCCATATTATTCATTATTATTTATTCCAGTATTTTCTTATTGTATATCTCTTGTATATATTTTGCATCTTGTATATTCACATCTATTTACTGTTACATAATTTTTATCATTGATTAGAATTGTTGTTAGAGATGTACTCTGCTCCTTTCCTGACTGGATATATTTTTCACAGATGACACTGAGGAGTGGTACCCTACACATTATGGACCTCAGGATGTTGTGGGTTTAGAGTCATAGACCCTGGCTCAGGAGGGACTTATCCCAACTGAGACAGATGACCCAGGATTAGTAGCTTTTTAGTATTCTTTTGTACTGAATTTTTCTCCAGCTTATTTGTTTAGTTTCTTCAGATTCATTGATATTATTAATTTAGACTCATGAGTTGTATATGACTATTCTATTCTTTATCATATTCGTGCTCGTTTCCATCTTAAATTTGTGATTGAGTATATTGATATTGTTGGTGGTTCATTATATTGCTAGATAGATTACCCAGACAGCGTTCTACCGCCGATTCTGCGGCATAGGCTGGACGTTGTTTTCGACTTGCATCCCTACATTGGGTGTGGGTCATGACACATTTTTAGTGGTGGCCCATACAGGTCTTCTTCGAGGTCGCAATTAGTGCGATTCGTAGTAGTGCTCTGAATTGAGTGTTATTACGAGCCTGTTTCAGGATATAGGATATAGGCTAAGAATACTCAATCATATCTCGGAAAAATTCTTTTAATTTATTCAACTATTCTCCTTTGATATTGATACTTGATCCTTAAACTGTCCTTTCCTTGAGTGTCTTACATTACGTGCCATATTGATTCTTTTTTTGCTTTGTCTCAGGGTGCCGCCAATGACTTGATCGCAACAGGGGAGAGCAGCTTCTGAGAGGTCTGCGACATCCCGAGGGCCTGCACTAGTCACTTCTCCGGTGATTGGAGTGTCAGTTACTTTCGGAGATCCACCGCCTACTCAAAGGACTGTGCCAGCTGTATCTGAGGGACTTCTACCTCGACCTTCCGTGCCAGCAGAGGCGACACAGATGTTTACACTATTTTATGAGATGCTTGAGGCACAGAGGGCTCAGTCTGAGGCACATCAGAGGCAGATCGATGTTTTACGATAGGGCATCGAGAGTGCTCATCAGCTTGCTCGTGTCATAGTAGAGAGAGGAGTTTCGGTCCAACAGTAGGATGCTCCTCAGGTTGCTCAACTTTGACCAGGCAATATTTAAGACTTCAAGAAGATGGAGCCTAGGGTTTTCAAGGGGATGGAGGGCATCGTCTATGCAGATGATTTGCTCGAGGACATTGAGCGTCTTATGAGGGTGTCCCGTGTTTCTGAGGATCTGAAGGTTGAGGCGGTAGGACTTCAACTGTTCGACGTTGCCCGCACTTGGTTCAGGAATGAACCAATTCTTGTTGACGCCGGACAGCCTTGGGAGGTGTTCAAGGAACTCTTCAAGAAAAATTTCTTCACTCGGGCAGACAGCTAGACTTGGGGAGGCAGTTTGAGAGCCTCATTCAGGGGAGCATGTCTGTGGAAGTGTATGCTGCGGAGTTTGGCAGGTTGAGCCGATTTGTAGAGTATTTGGTGAGAGAGCCAGAGGTTCAGGCTATTCGTTTCCGTGAGGGTCTAAACTAGGAAGTTAAAATCCTCATTCCATCTTTTTATGAGATATACTCGAAGACACCGGAAGAGCATGAGGAGCATTTGCGGATTGTGTTGGAGGTGCTGAGGAAGGAGAAGCTATATGGGAAGCTGTCCAAGTGTGAGTTCTTTCTGGACAGGGTGGAGTTCTTGGGGCATGTTATGACTGGTGATGGTATTTCAGTGGATCCGAAGAAGATCACAGCAGTGGAATCTTGGAAGACCCCGAGTTTGGTAGCAGAGATCAGGAGTTTCTTCGGATTGGCAGGCTACTACAGGAAGTTTGTGCAAAATTTTTTTGAGGAATGCCGAGCCGATGACCAGACTCACTAGAAAGAATGTTGAGTTTGTCTGGATGGAGGATTGCCAGGTTGCTTTTAAGTAATTGAAGAAGAGGTTAACGTCTGCTCCTATTTTGACGTTGTCATCAGGGTCTGGAGGTTTCACTATTTATAGTGATGCATCGGGAAAAGGTTTAGGTTGTGTTCTTCAGCAGAATAGGAAAGTGATTGCCTATGCATCCAGGCAATTGCGTCTCATGAAAAGAACTATCCTACCCATGATTTGGAGTTAGCAGCAGTCATCTTCGCCCTGAAGTTATGGAAACACTATTTGTACGGAGAGCGTGTGGAGATCTTCACAGACAACAAGAGCTTGAAATACGTTTTCACGCAGAAGGAGTTGAACATGAGGCAGCATCGGTGGTTAGAAATGATGAAGGATTTTGATATATCTTTGTAGTATCATCCTGGGAAAGCTAATGTAGTTGCCGATGCCTTGAGCAGGTATCCGGTAGCTATGTTCTTGACGCAGGATTGATATTTGTTGGAGGACTTGGAGAGCTTGGGCATTGAGGTGATAGTTTCTGGTTTGGCTATGCAGATGTGGGGATTGCAAATACATTCAGATTTGATGGACAGGATCAAAGCAGCACAGTATGAGGATGTATCTCTGAGGAGCATCAGAGCTCAAGAGAGAGCAGGACTGGAGGATAATTTTACCATTGCCGAGAATGGTTCTTTGCGGCATGGAGTTAGATTGTGTGTGCCTAGTAGGAAGCTACGTGAGGAGGTATTGCAGGAAGCACATCGCTCTCAGTATTCTATACATCCAGGTGCTAACAAGATGTATCAGGATATGCGAGAGAGAGTGTGGTGGTATAGCATAAAGAGGAAAGTGGCACAGTTTGTATCCAGATGCTTGGTGTACCAGCAGGTGAAAGCCGAGAAGTAGAGGCCAGGAGGTTTACTTCAGCTATTATCCATTCCAGAGTGGAAGTGGGAGAACATTACCATGGATTTTGTATCTGGACTTCCACGATCTCCAGGAGGGAAAGACGCAATTTCGGTCATCGTTGAAAGGTTGACCAAGTTGGCCCACTTTTTGCCTTTTAAGGTGGGTTTGTCTACGGAGAAGCTTGCAAAGATATATATGAGGCAGATCATCAGGATACATAGAGTTCCGGTTAGCATAGTCTCGGATCGGGATAGTCGTTTCACTTTGTATTTCTGGAGGAGTTTGCAGGCGAGTTTGGGCACTCAACTCAATTTTAGTACTGTATATCATCCCCAAACAGATGGGCAGCCAGAGAGGACTATTCAGATTCTCAAGGATATGTTGCGCACTTGTGTACTAGATTTTGGGGGTTCTTGGGAGGACCATCTCTATTTGGTAGAGTTTGCTTATAACAACAGCTACCAGGCTAGTATAGAGATGTCACCTTTTGAAGCTCTGTACGGTCGAAGATGTTGTACTCCCTTGTCATGGGACGATATTGGAGGGAGAGTTTTGCTTGGGCCAGAGATGATTATGGATGCAGCGGAGAAGGCTCAGTTGATCAGAGACAGATGTAGAAGCATGAAAAATACGCCGGATGGCTATACGCAGCATATTGATGCAGAGCATCGTAAACAGAGGCCTTTAGAGCCATCAAACGTGCAACAAAAGCTTTTTTCGCTAAACACAGCATGAAATATAAGCTCAAAGGACCATCCGCGTAAAGGCAGTACGTCCAGGATGCTTCAGCGTAAACAGGGTTCTTCGTCGCCTCCTGGGCGTAAAACCCATCCTCTTTCAATGCAGCATTGAAGTGTACGAGAGACGCTTCGTATTCTCTGAAGTGAACCTGTCAGATCCTGCAATGAACCTGTCAGATCCTGCAATGAACCTGACGTCTGGACTTCTGACAAAGGGATACTGCACGGCTACCCAGACGACGGCTATAATGATGGCACAATACTGCAACCCAGGCTGTCATTTACCGCCCTCTCTTTTGCGTAAACTACTTTTACGTGCGCAAAGGGATACGCTGCCTTATTTTACACAGGCAAACATGAGCTGTTTACGCTCCGCAGTAGACAAACCGCCTGCCACATCAAAAGATGCACTTCGTACGGGGCTCGAGGCACGTCTTTAAGTCCAATGCACAGAGCGATGACAGTTGCTCGAGGTACGTCTTTACGTCTAATGCACAGAGCGGTGACAGTTTCTCGAGGCACGTCCCTACGACTGATGCACAGAAGGGCTGCAGACCTTCAAAAACATGCCTCCACATTTGCACAGGATGGTGGCAAATCTTGGCATTTAATGCAAGAGATTTGATTATAGCTTCAAAAGCCGTAATTCCGGCTAAGACGTCCACATCAGCACTCTAGCACGGTACGTAGCGGCTTCTACTCCCATTCAGCTCCTGTGCTCACTCGGCTTCTACGCCCATTCAGCTTCAACGCCCACCCGACCTCTATGACCACTCGGCCTCTACGACCACTCGGCTTCTACGCCCACTCGGCCTCTATGACCACTCGGCTTCTACGCCTATTTTTGGCTTCTATGCCTACTTGGCTTCTACGCCATGGTGACAGAAATTGGCTTCTACGCCCACCTCTTCTACACGAGGGATACCTACCTACGTGGCTTCTACGCCGTGATCTTCGTAGCGATTATACGCGTTTTGTCCCTTAGTTGGACACGCGTCACACGCTCATTCAAAGGATCATCTATACGTAGGCATTGGTTATTTTAACCGTTGTATAAAAGGGTATTGTACTTTCCACTCCTCGGTTTCTACACCGACGGAGTGGTCACTGTCACCAAAACTCTATAAATAGAGACCTCTATCAATGAGGAACAAGGTCGGGAAATTGGTCAAGAAAACTAATATCAGATCCACGGTCGAAGAAATTGAGGGTCGGAAATTGGTCAAGAAAACCAATATCAGATCCAAGGTCGAACTTCCGAGAAAGATCGAACCAGAGGTCGAGAGAGAGAGAGAGAGAGAGAGAGAGAGAGAAAGAAAGAGAGAGAGAGAATCCGGAGCTCAGGCAAAGAGTAGGGATCGACGACTTTGGCATCGTGCATTCACCCTCTTTTGTAACCTTCGAAGCTGCTACCTGTCTTCCACGGCACTTCTTCAATATCGTGTGGTCCAAGGGCTAAAGTGATCGACTGCAGATCAGACACCTATAGCAATATTTATCCAGATTAAATAAATTGTACTCCCACATCCTCGTATATGATCAAATTATACAAGTTTATTTGTAAACCAAAGAAGGCGGGTTTCGTGTAAACCCCATCTTGAATACATTTTTATTCTTTCGTTTTCCACCACAAACAAGATGGCGACTCTGTTGGGGACATCTTTCTCTTCTGATGAGGAAGTAATTGCTCAACACGATACGGTATCTGTAGGAACCGTGAAGAAGACACTGGTCGTCCAATTCGACCAGTCTGCCTACGAAGACATGCTTCGAACCAGGGGTAGCTCTCACCCTCTCTCCGTCCAAGACAACAGGAAGCTGCGCAAGGTCTGGATGCCCAAGACATCCTCTACCATTCCTGTGGACTCTCCGATCTCTCCGACCAATGAGGTTGTAGCATCGCTCCCTCCGTGCCCCGCACGTAAAATTCAGTCTCCCGCTACGCGCGATACAGACAAAACTTCGGGCAAAGCCTCAGCGCTAACCCAGAAGTATCCACTACGCTCTACGCGTAGAAACCAGTCTCCCGCTACGCACGGTACAAACAAAACTTCGGGCAAAGCCTCAGCGCTAATCCAGAAGTATCCACTGCGCTCTACGCGTAGAAACCAGTCTCCTGCTACGCGCGGTACAGACAAAACTTCTGATGATGCCTCAGCACCAAATCGAAAGTACAAATCACGCTCCGTGCACAAGACAACATCTGACCTCTACGGGGAACCAGATGGTATTTTTGTGTCAATTTTGGGAGAATTTTGAGATTGACATTTGTTGTGTGTGTCAATTGGTCCTATAGATCAATTTGACATGTGCTTGTGTGTTTGGGACTAGTGTCGTGTCCATAATTGGGTACGTGTAGGTCGTATCCCAATAATTTGGTGATACGTGTTGATTTTAGGGTTTTTTCTCCGACACGGGACTTTGTGCATGTCATATTTTAACACAAACACGTAAATTTGTATTTGACTCTTTATATTGTTCATAGATAATATATTAGACTTGTTCGTGTCCTTCGGGGTACGTTTGGATGTGTGGTGGACTCGTGTCACAAGCGTACCCTAGATCTAGTGGAATAAGGGTGCGATACACTCCATGTGTTTATACAATTTAATTTTAGATCTATTTCTAAATTGTTCTTAGTCATTGTGATGTGTAATTATATGTATGTATATATAGTATTATTATATATATATATATATATATATATATATATATATATATATATATATATATATATATATATATATATATATATATATATATATATATATATATATATATATATATATATATATATTAGTGTGTCATAGATCTATGTATCTATTTTACCTATTTGTATATATATATTTATGTAGTTATTCTTCTACATATGTAAGAGCTATTAAATATTGTAGTATATATATAAATATTATAGTATGTATGTATATATATATATATATATATATATATATATATATATATATATATATATATATATATATATATATATATATATATATATATATATATGTTGTTATATATATACTTATATGTTATATGTTATATACATATAACATATAAGTATATATATAACAACATATATATATATATATATATATATATATATATATATATATATATATATATATATATATATATATATATATATATGTTACTATATATGTGTATGTTATGTTATATGTATTTATTGTGTACATATATATATGTATGTGGAGGAGTATGTGTGTGTATATATTTATTAGTTGTAGTTATATACATATATTAGTATATATATTGTGTATGTATTATATATAAGAGTGAGAGAGGGGAGAACAGGGTTTTTGTGACAGTTTTCAGCTATAGAAGCAACATAACAGCAGCAGCAGCAGGGAAAATAGCAACAGCAGCCGCAGCAGCAATAGCAACAACAACAACAATAGCGACAGTAGCAGTTCAGCAACAGCAACAGCAACAGTTTAGCAACAGCGACAGCAGCAGGAAATCGTCACGATAACAGCAGTAACAGCAGTAACAACAGTGGTATCAGCAGCGTATCAGCAGCTACAGCGATGACATCGGTGGTTTTTAGCGACAAATATGCGGTTATATATTTATATTATGTATTTAATTATAATAGATATATATGTATATATATGGTATTAGTATATATTCATAATTGTTAATTATGTATATTTATAATAATTAGTTGTAGCATATAATTATTAATGGGTAGTTAGTATATGTATGAAGTTTTGGCAAATACCTTGAGATACCAAGGTAAGTATCAAGGTAAGACAACTTTCTGGATCTTGATTCCACGAAAAATAGTTGTTTGTGTATCAAATTTTTGAACTACAAAGACGTCGATCCAGACAATAATTTCTTTGGCATCTTACGAGAGATTGTGGAGTTGACATATAATTATGGCACAGAACCTGCTAAGATCGTGCTATTCAAGTGTGAATGGTTCAATCCGATTCAAGATCAAGGTTGGAAAATTGACAAGCATGGTCTTATGGATATAAACTACAAGCGTAGATATCAAGGCTATGAACCATTTGTCCTATCTAGTCAGGCTCAGCTCGTGTACTTCATAACTTATCCTAGGCGAGGGACAGCGAGGTCGGATTGGTGGACAGTATGCAAGACTAAAGCTAGAAATACCTTTGACGTTGACAAAATAGCTTATCAGGAGGACGAGCTACCTCTTGTAACAAATATTGTAGATGTGGACTCAACAGAAGTTACTCATTATACGACTAATAATGTAGAAGATGTAGAATTATCCAAAGACGAAGACAAAGATGAAGAAAGTGAAGATGAGGAGGAAGAGGAGGACGAGGAAGGCGAACAAGATAAATTTTCTGAAGATGATTAAAATAAAATATTTTGCCTGTAGAATGTACTATATTTTGATTGTAGAATGTACTATTTTGACGAAGATATGTATTATATTTTGACTGAAGAATGTACTATCCATTTAGACTTGTGACACCACTAGTTATAACATTTTGACTGTAGAATGTACTCTATATTTGTGTATTTCTTTATTCATCATATGTTGTTATCAAGTATGACAGGACGACGCGGAGCGTTCGACAGGTCCCGAGGTAGACGGAGTGCTACTCCGGTACTGCCTACTGTTGGTTCTGGATTCTCAGCACCTAGTACTCCAGTATATCGACCAGTCACATCTCCGACTGCTACGACGTTACGTGGCAGCACTCCTGGGATGAGTATTTCTAGGCCTGATAGTACTCCCTCGCCCAGTGTTCCTCCTGCTGACGAAACCATGTAGACAGATGAGTATATGGAGGAGGTCGAGCCGACGTCGTCCCAGCATCATCTAGATCCTGCATGCGTACCTCCGGAGGAGATGAAGACAAAAATTTGGGCCGACGGTACAAAGTAAGTCAATTAGATGGTTTAGCATCATATATATCGTGTATTTCTTTATTCATCATATATTGAATTTTTCGATAAAAATAATTATCTCTATATAGATATCGTCCCTCGTCGGTACAGAGACGCCTGGGCCTCTTTTTGAGGAACAACTATGATGGCCCTTGGATCAACTACTCTGATGCTCCAGAGAAGAGGAAGGCATTCTGGTTTGCACACTTCAAAGTAAAATTATATTATATCAATCATCTAATTTATGCATATTATATAAGTTACTAAATTACTTATTGTAGCAAATGTATTTATATCCACCGTACCGGGCCGAGTTGATCGAGCAGATATTTTTTGCCATTGCCGCCAAGCTGATCCGTAATGCTCTGGATGACCAGAAGGCTCATGATCGTGAAGGAAAATCGATCTAAGGTTGGATCACGCCTGAGCAGTGGACTGCGATGAGGGATAGATTCAACGATCCAAGGTACAAGGAAAGATCTGCGAAGGCCAAGGCGGCTAGGCAGAAGTCAGCAAAGTGGTATGGTGGCTCAATTTCGATGACATAATATTTCTGTCATTTGGTATGCTTTTTATTTCAGATATATTATTTTAATGCAAGTACGATAAAATGGTAGTAGGATAAAATATTTAATTTAGTACTAAATAATATATTTTTAACAGGTACAGAGGAGTGAGGATGCAAACATTGTGACCGACTTCCTGGCCACCCATCGAAAGGGCAGAAATCTCATTGATGAGAGGGCCTCGCAGATCTATATAAGTATTACTTTACTTTGTGTTAATTTTAATATAACTTAGGCAACTATCGAGTTTCCAAAATTTTCTAGGCCGAGTATCTTAGGCTGTACGAGCGGACGACTGCTAGTGCACCTACAGCGAGAGAGGCTGGTACTTCCTCGAAGCCCTCTCCAGCTCCGTCGGCGAACGAGCTGTGGGTGACCGCCGCTGGTGGTCTCCAGAGGGGTACGTACTACGGTACGGGATCCTATGGCGCCCTTGTTGCGACGTAGTCATCTAGGGCATCCACGACACGTGCGCATTCACCACAGCCCTCGCAGTCGTTGCCCCGAGTCCAGGAGAACGTTGACCGTCAGATTGCGTCTCTCTGTGACGAGTTGCTGCGTAGGATGGAGGAGCAGCCCCTGTCCCAGCCGCAGGCGGACGATGCGACGCTCATCGCACGATTTAATATACTCGAGCGCCGCATCATGAAGCTCCGGGATATGACAACTGATCTTAGAGCATCGATAGAGCGCAGTGTGAGGAAGCTGCAGGCATCACAGCTGTCCATGGGCGAGAGGCTGACGATTATGTAGGATTAAATGGTTTATAGCAGTACGAGGCTGTTTTCTACCATGGATTCATACAACCATCAACTAGCAGAGTTGGGGCAGATACGTCCTCCTGGTGCGGTTTCATCGATACAGACTCCACCGACGTCACTTCCTTCACCATCGACATCGGTATCGATTTTATGGGAGCAGTATGATCTGTTCTTATCTATGATGTGCGCCTGTGGTCATCCTCCTACAGATCCACAGTAGTCCTAGTTATGACCGTTTATTTATTGTTTGTGTTTCAGACCTATGATATTTGGTCATTTATGAATATTCTTTATTTTTGAGGTATTCAGACATTATTTCTTGTATTCTTTAGGACGAGGCTTTCAGACTCAGTTGTGTGGATATTTGTTGTATTTTTTACGACGAGATTTTGTCCTTACTCGGTTTGTAATCTCAATATTTTATTTTATTTAAATTTTACTATACTATTCATATTAAATGTATATTAATTTATCGGTATTAAGTGTTCAACCGAAGGGGGTCGGCGAATCCAACAAATTAACGGAGGGTTGCTCCGGATCTATTTGTACAAATTATGAATTCATAAACTGCAGGAAGAATAGTTTGAAAACAATTCAATATTCATTTTTTATATTTTTTACTGTGTCTTTAGCGATGTTTTGCGACATTTTGTGACATTTATATACATCGCTAAATATGTCGCTATAGACATCGCTATCTATGTCGCTATACACGTCGCTAAACACGTCGCTGCCCGTCACAAATTACTGACATATCAGTATTGCCAGGTCAATATAATGTTGCTAAATGAGTCGCACAACGTCGCTAAAAAGAAAAAACTTAGCGACATATAGCGACAAACTAAATGTCGCTAATTTAGCAACATTGCGTCGCTACACGTCGCTAATATAGCGACACATTTACGTCGCTAGAAAACGTCGGAATAGCGACATTTTGATATATTTTTTCGGTCAGCGACTAGCTTAAAGGCGACTTCAACGTAACGTCGCTACAGACGTCGCAAAAAATAATTTGCGACATTTTTTTGGCCATTTAGTGACGTTTCGAGACGTCACTAATTTGATTATTCTGGTAGTGAATTGTCTTCAAAGGCAAGCTGCGAGCACAACAAATTTGGTCCGGAGCTCTCCACAGAAAAGTCTCGAACACCTACCAATTAATTATTACACTAATTAGACTCTTATTTTCTTGTTTAATTAGGTTATTATCTAGTTATTAATTTTATATTTGTTTGCAAATGCAAGTAACTACACACCAAAATATTACTAGTCGTCAAACATTTCAAAAAATTATTTTTAAAACATTAATTATTAAAAAATATTAATTCTGAAATTTATTAGAAAATAGGGTTTTTAGTAATAGGGTCATCTCCTGTAAATTTTATGAGTAAAAAAATAAGTAGAAACCAAAACTAGGTCATAACGAGTTACCTACTAGTCACAAAAAATTAATTTTTGATAAATAGATAAATCTGGAATAAATACTATAAATCAGAATTAAAACATAATAGTATAATTTTAAATGCTAAATTAAGAGTTTTTGGTCAAGGGTTAAGTCTGAAACTACCGTGGCTAAGTTTTGTCAAAAATAGGTCAACTTGTTACATAAAACACATAGAATCCTAATTTTTATAATTAAAAATAAAGTCAAAATATATTTTGTAAAAATCAGTATTAAATATAATAAATATAATTTTTTTATACAAAATTTATTAGGTTTTATCATCTAGAAGTTGATCCCATTAGGATTGGCAACAAGTCTTGTTAATAGGCATGTCAAGGGATGGTACAAGAGTTTTGTGACATTTAAAGACATAAAATAATATTTATTTAATATAATTTTAGAATATATAATTTCTGAAAAAATAGTAATTTATATAGAAAAATATTATTTTTTATCTACCATTAAGTCCTAACAAAGTCCAAGGGTTTCCAACAAGCATACATCAAGACTAGCTCAAAACTACACATAAAATATGCTAAAAATCTAAATTTAATACCTAATAATAATTCTAGAATTATTAATAAAAACAGAATTTAATCTATATTAAATTATCTATATAAGTTCATCAACAAAATTAAAATAAGGTTTTACTTGCATGCGCAAACTTTTGGGTTAAACCTCAAACTAGGGTTCATGGGTTACATAAATTCTTCAAAATAAAACAATAGAGTTTAAACATCATCACACATACAGGTCAATATATATATATATATATATATATATATATATATATATATATATATATATATATATATATATATATATATATAAGAAAATATTGAAGAAAGAAGGAGAGAAGGATTAAAGAAAATTTACTAGAAGTAGGAGGATGTACTAGGGATCTTGAATGGAGGAGGTGGTTGAGGGGTATCTACGTGTAGGAGGGGGGGGGGGGGTCGACGATCTTAAAGATGGGGTCGACAAGAGGGAGGAGGTGAAGAGGAGAATTTTATTTATTAGGGTTAGGGTTTGGAGATTATATATATATATATATATATATGATGGGGAGAGGGGTGCGCACGGGTATGGGGTCACGGGTAGGAGGTGGGTTAGGAATATGATTGAGGGGTTTCCTAATTTGGAGGTTTCCTAATTTGGTTGTTAGTAACTTGTCACGCCCCAGTCCCAAAATACGTAGGACTAGGAATACGTAAGCATGCTAGCCGTATGTATATGGCAACTCCAATATATGGATACCATAATACACACGTACGCTATAATATGAACATTAACTCACATGTGGTATATATATTATCACAAGTCACAGGGCATAACTAGATCTCATCCACAGAATTAAATAACCAATCAAATGTATAACTGAATCAAGTATAAAATGCTTGATAAGAACAAGTAGTTGGGCGGAGACAAATCCACTACCAACTAGAATATAAGAGAAACCACATAAGTACATCTAATGATCAATGAGGCTCGGAGAGAAGACCTCCTCGAAAGAGAGATAAGTAGCTAGTCCTGATCCGTTCTCCTGCGAATAATCATGATCGTCTATACCTAGAAAGGGACCAGGTCCTCAGAGGAACGTAACAAGATACATAGAAGCATGCCAATTAAATACAGTAAAACATGCATAATAGACAGAAAATATATAAGTACGGTGCACTAGACAATCTATATAAAAATGCATAATAAGGACAACTTTTTGACGTATGGGCATGGGTAGGCTACTGTATCTAATCTCACAACTCACACACACGTCAAGGATATCATTAGCCGTTATACCACGATGGTAGCAACCATCGTGACACCATCAGCCGACATACCGCAAGGGTAGCGACCATCGGACACGACTACCATAGTGCGGGCTAGTTACTACGGTTTACCAGAGTGGTTATAGCCCATACGCCTATTGATTATCCTCCCCTCCCATGATACTATGTGTCAAGTGTGTGTCAACATATATATAATATATAATTATGACTGAAAGAAAACACATACGCAATAAATATATAAAAATATAATAAGAATGTAAAGTACTATAAGCAATTTGGCAAGGTATCTTGTCTGGTCTGAAAAGGAATGAAGTCCCAACTCAAGGCGTCGTCCGATCTACCCGTCACATAAATTAAATAAGTTAGGTTACAAAAGTGGGTGAATAGGTTCCTCCATTTTAATCTACTTTAATTCTGAATAAAATAACCTAAAATAGTATTTTAATCTTATTATAATCTGATTTTATTGTTAAATCCTAATTTTGTTCCAAAGAAATTCAACTTTACGGATTTGTGATCCGTGACACGCAAAAATGGCAATCTGTTGACCAAAAAGTCAACCGACTCAAATCCTGGATTTATGTGTAAAATTCTATAGATTTTAGCACTACATGAACGCCAGAATCGACTTTTTTATAAAATCATAAGTCGGTAAAGAGTTATGGCTACAAGGGCGAATAGATGACAGTTTTCAATGGTTTCCTATTTACGTCTACGTTGCAGAAATTTTACAGTAGATTAAACTTGTATGTCAAATTATGGAAAAATAATTTTATGTAAGTTCATCATGTCAACTTTCTGAAACTTCAAACGGTTCATAATTTCGAGTTCGGGATCTCCCATAATCTCAAAAACACCAAAATGCGTCTAATTTTGGACAGCTGACACTTTTAGATTTTTTTGGAAAAATAGGTTCATAAATTATTAAAATAATTTATATACTCAGTAAACTAACCTTGATATGATTCTAAAAAAACTGGAGCGCGTTTGGAGTCCGGAGCTAGGAGATATTATCTTTTTAAGTAGTCATAACTACTAGAAAATGAGGCTGAATTTATGACAAATTTGGACTGTTTTTATACGAAAAAGAGAGGAGTTTAGAACAAAATATGAAAGATGACTTTATTCCATAAGTCTAATAGGTATTTATAATGGTGGATACTACTTAATTGAATAAGACCATGATTGGCTAATTTGGATATGATTAGGATCAGTTTAAATAAGGATAGGATATACATGAAGTTGCTTTCCTAGTAGGCTCAGGATTTAAATTAATTTAAAGTAGAGTTTGAGTTTATCTCAATAATTTATAATCTTAAATAGAATTAAATATAATATAAATAATTTATATATAATCTTATTAATATCTATTGACACTAAATTAGCATCTATCTAATATTATGACTATATATATTCAAATAAATCCTAAATAATTTTAAAAATCCAAATAAATTTCTCAAAATTCTAAATAAATTACAGAAAAATATAATTAAATATTTTAACCTAAAATAAATATTTGGTAGGAACAATATGCAAGTTTGATCTCATAGTAAATCATGGAAGTCCTAGAAATTTACGTTCCCTATGTTTTAATTACCAAAAAATTCTAGAAAAATCTCCAAAAATCTAAAATAGCCTAAAAATAATTCTAAATAAATATTTACATAATTAAATATACTAAGAAATTTATTTTCTAAATTAACTAAGAGAATACTCTAAAGAAATTCAACATCTGTAATAAATATAACAATATAAAATACACACAAAATATCTATTTTGGGTGAGGGGGTTTACAATCTACCCAACTTACAAAAATTTTGTCCTCGAAAATAAAAATAAGGAATGATTTGTTAAATCTTTCACATTCGTATCTAAGGCAAGTCAACCGTAATCTTCTTAAAAATTTAAATGACAAAATCTATTTAAATCTATCATAATCTCCTCAAAATTAAAATAACCACTATTTAAATCAAAATTTAACCTATCATAATCTCTTCTAGATTTTTAAATAATTAACATCTAAATTTAATTCAAATCTATATGACATCTTGAAGATTTAAATAGCCCATATCAAATTTTATATCACGATTTTCAACTATCATAATCTTCTATAGATTTTAAACAATTTTAATCAAATCTTATTCATATATTTCAACTTAAGAATTTTGTCCTCTTCAAATTATAAATTTAATTTCGATTATCAATATTGCAAATAGGTGATCCAACAATCAAAATTTAACTTTTAATTCAAATCATCAAATTATAAAATTTTGAACTCAATCCATCAATGTTCATATTTAGAGTTCTATTATTTATTTATTTTCCTCAAAATTTTAAATTGTTAATTCAATATCCAATATTCAAAATTTAAAATATATGCTCAAATTATAAATATTTGGCTGTAATATCAAAATTTTAAAATTTATTCTATAAGGCATTCTTATCTTTAAAGTTAAATCATCATAATCTAAATCATTCTTCTAAAAATTCTTAAAATTAAAATGACTTAAATATCTCAATCTAATCTTACTTGATTACAATCTAAAAAAAATTACCTCAAGTTGACAATACAATTTTTACCCAATTTAGAATTTATCGATCTATCACATAGGCTATACATTTAAGAAAAATGTCCTCAAATTATTTAATCGTGTTATTCAATCCAAAAAAATATCTAACATATTTTATGTCCTTAATTACAAAAGATAGTCACCAAGTAATGTGATTGGCCTATGGGGTATATCTAGTACTATCCGTATATCAAACTTATACCAAGCATGAGCGTTCGTCTTTCCGAAATAGGGAAAGACGAAAAACAATAATAAAAAATTCAATGAGGAGGTGATAGAATATAAGTACGGGGTTCAAGGTGATTAAAGAATTCAAAAAGAGAGTTGTAAGGGCAGTTGCGGATGAGATCCTATTTTGATAAATTCTTATTCGCATGCTCATATCAGTACAGTTATGTAACCGATAAGATATGCTCGGACATGTCTAAAGGGCAAGTATATTCGTCTAACATGCTGAGTCAACTATATCTCAATCCACGTAAAGTAGTCATACGAAGACCAAACCAAGTGCATTAAGGTTGATTAGAACACAATACACTGATTCTGATTTAGACAATGTATTAGTAGGCATCCCCAATAACACATATGTCATAAACAAGCACGATAAAAGAATAAGCTTGTAAAACTAGGCTATAAAATAGCAGCATAAGCGGAGGTAGTCCAGAAAATATAAGTACGCTGGTTTATGATGGAAGAAGGTACAGAATAATTTAAGTTCATCAAGAAGACCGATGTTGTGCCTCTACAATTGCCATACTAACTTTTTGTCTAAGTCTATAGTCGACTAAATGGGGATATGGGCCTTTAAGTTCTACAGTCTGGATAAACATAATCTTCTTATGCAAGCCTATAGTTGGTGTCATTCAATTATACGTCATTAATGGGTCAAAAGGACTATGTGATACAAGGTTATGAGGCATACTACCCAACTTACAAGAATTGAACTAATAATGTTATTAAACAATAGAGTGTATATACCTAGGACAAGTCATCTTCCTAACCCCTATCAAGCATGAAAGAAGAGAAAAGATTAACATTGTGAAAGGATCAAGTAAGATGCAATGCAAGCAATCAAATAAGAATGCAAATAAAATCAAGGGAGGTAATTAAATAAGTGGATGAGATCCTATACTCTAATCCGATGTGCAGGCTTGCTCGGTACAGTAACGTAACTGAGATAATATGCTCTCGATCTGCATGGGCCACTACAAAAATATGTCACGCCCCAGTCCCAAAATACGTAGGACTAAGAATACGTAAGTATGTCAGCCGTATGTATATGGCAACTCCAATATATGTATATCATAATACACACGTACGCTATAATATGAACATTAACTCACATGTGGTATATATATTGTCATAAGTCATAGGACATAACTAGATCTCATCCACAGAATCAAATAACCAATCAAATATATAACTGAATCAAGTATAAAATGCTTGATAAGAACAAGTAGTTGGACGGAGACAAATCCACTACCAACTAGAATATAGGAGAAACCACATTAGTACATCTAATGATCAATGAGGCTCGAAGAGAAGACCTCCTCGAAAGAGCGATAAGTAGCTAGTCCTGATCCGTGCTCCTGCGAATAGTCATGATCGTCTACACCTGGAAAGGGACCAGGTCCTCAGAGGGACGTAACAAGATACATAGAAGCCTGCCAATTAAATACAGTAAAACATGCATAATAGACATAAAATATATAAGTACGGTGCACTAGACAATCTATATAAAAATACATAATAAGGACAACTTTTTGACGTATGGGCATGGGTAGGCTACTATATCTAATCTCACAACTCACACACATGTCAAGGATATCATTAGCCGTTATACCGTGATGGTAGCGACCATCGTGACACCATCAGCAGACATACCGCGAGAGTAGCGACCATCGGACACGACTACCATAGTACGTGCTAGTTACTACGGTTTACCAGAGTGGTTATAGCCCATACGCCTACTGATTGTCCTCCACTCCCATGATACTATGTGTCAAGTGTGTGTCAACATATATATAGTATATAATTATGACTGAAAGAAAATACACATGCAATAAATATATAAAAATATAATAAGCATGCAAAGTACTGTAAGCAATTTGGCAAGGTATCTTGCCTGGTCTGAAAAGGAATAAAGTCCCAACTCAAGGCGTCGTCCGATCTACCCGTCACATAAATTAAACAAGTTAGGTTACAAAAGTGGGTGAATAGGTTCCTCCATTTTAATCTATTTTAATTCTGAATAAAATAATCTAAAATAGTATTTTAATTTTATTATAATTTGATTTTATTGTTAAACCCTAATTTTGGTCCAAAGAAAGTCAACTTTACGGATTTGTGATCCGTAACACGCAAATCGAGGCAATCTGTTGACCAAAAAGTCAACCGACTAAAATCCTGGATTTATGTGTAAAATCCTATAGATTTTAGCGCTACATGAACGCCAGAATCGACTTTTTTATAAAATCATAAGTCGGTAAAGAGTTATGGCCAAAAGGGCGAATAGATGACAGTTTTTGGTGGTTTTCTATTTACGTCTACGTTGCATGAATTTTACAGTAGATTAAACTTACATGTTAAATTCTGAAAAAAATATTTTTTTGTAAGTTCATCATGTCAACTTTTCGAAACTTCAAACGGTTCATAATTTCGAGTTCGGGATCTCCCGTAATCTCAAAAACACCAAAATACGTCTGATTTCGGACAACTGACACTTTTAGAATTTTGGAAAAATTGGTTCATAAATTATTAAAATAATATATATACTCAGAAAACTAACCTTGATATGATTCTAAAAAAAACTGGAGTGCGTTTGGAGTCCGGAGCTAGGAGATATCATCTTTTTAAGTCGTCATAACTACTAGAAAATGAGGCTGAATTTATGACGAATTTTGAGTATTTTTGGACGAAAAAGAGAGGAGTTTGGGGGACAAAATATGAAAGATGAGTTTATTCCATAAGTCCAATAGGTATTTATAATGGTGGATACTACTTAATTGAATACGACCCGGATTGGCTAATTTGGATATGATTATGATTAGTTTAAATAAGGATAGGATATACATGAAGTTGCTTTCCCCGTAGGCTCAGGATTTAAATTAATTTAAAATAGAGTTTGAGTTTATCTCAATAATTTATAATCTTAAATAGAATTAAATATAATACAAATAATTTATATATAATCTTATTAATATCTATTGACACTAAATTAGCATCTATATAATATTAGAACTATATATATCCAAATAAAACCTAAATAATTTCAAAAATCCAAATAAATTTCTTAAAATTCTAAATAAATTACAGAAAAATATAATTAAATATTTTAACCCAAAATAAATATTTGGTAGGAACAATATGCAAGTATGGTCTCATAGTAAATCATGGAAGTCATAGAAATTTACGTTCCCAATATTTTAATTACCCAAAAATTCTAGAAAAATCTCCAAAAATCTAAAATAGGCTAAAAATAATTCTAAATAAATATTTATATAAGTAAATATACTAAGAAATTTATTTTCTAATTAACTAAGAGAATACTCTAAAGAAATTCAATATCTATAATAAATATAATAATATAAAATACACACAAAATATCTATTTTGGGTGAGAGGGTTTACATAACTAATTGGTCAATCTTATCTAATAGCAATAATAATGGCGATTTGATTGGGATTCTAAAGGGATAATGATAATGGTAAATAATATGAAAATCTTTTAAAAAGAATAATGACTAGATTTGATTGGCATAAAAATGTCATGGTGGCAATTTAATTATGGGTTGCTAATTAAAGAAAGTTTGGATTAAAAAATAACCATGAATAAATTATATATAAATAAATATCTAAATATTAATAAAATAAACTACGGTTGCTACACTAATGCCATATTAATGCTAAATGATCGAATTTTGTGTCACGCGAAGATCCTATGGTTAGTGTCTCCAGTGATAAATTAATAGAGAAAAAGTAAAATATTGAAGTGTCGCGATCGTACCGAAGAAAACCAAAACATTCAAACATCCTTGTCTTGTGCAAGCGTAACTTTATGCTCGTGCATGTGTCATGCCCGGGTTAGGGCAATTATCCAACGGAAGCATTGAGGTGGTGATCTCACGTCCAACGAGGGTGATCGAACTTGCGAGAGACCGGAGCGTGACAACTAATGGATCGTCTTGAAATTTGGTTCGACACGATAAGACAAATTTTGAAATGCAAGTGATCAAAAATATTTTAATAGATAAGTTAGCTTATAACCTGAATATAAATCATGCTTGATAGTTTCGTAAATGGATACATGAATCAGGTTGGACAAATTAAAATTATAAATAAATGTTTAGAATTGAATCTTGGCTTGGTGGACTAGGACGAACGTGTTATTGAGAGTAGGAAAAATATGTGCTTGATGTTTAGAAATTTGAGTGAAATGAGCTTGGGTAGAATACCCCATGCAAAAGAACAATAGTTTAACCCTAGAAATTGGGGCGAGCATCGTGCGACGAATTTGTATGATGTATCGTGTGCTTAAACTTGTACCTATGACCTTGTGAGCTGACTTAGCGATTAGGCAGGCGACCCTGTGCCGAATGAATGAACCAGAGTAACCGACTTTACCATATTGCTGGAACAAGCTATAAAATTAGGGCAGCAAGACTTAGGGTTAGACTTGGGAACGATAACGTGTGCCATGTTTGACCCGAACGGATGGACGCTAGTCGAAAAATTAAATAGATCATGCTTAACGGTAGTGCAAATACTTAAATTGAGTTGGGATGGAAAAATGACTTGGAATTTGATTGACCCTATCAGAAGTATCCTCGTGATTCAATAAAATGAGAAACCTTGAGATTTTCGTAAGTAACTTGTCCGATTTCACTATCTCTAAGTTTGGTTGAATGCATATGTTTGAGGGACACCTTGAACGTGTGCACGATTCAAGACCCAACGAGATGTGAAACTCGAGTGCTGAGACTTTACTATCTCTAAGTTGGTTGACATGCATATGTTTGAGGGGCACTTCGAATATGTGCATGATCCAGACTCGCGGTATGCTGATCTCGATGCTAGTGCAAGTGAATATCCACCTGGACAAGTATAACGACTTGTATAAGTTTGCCTTAGCCTTAGATCATTAATCAAGATTAATTAAAACATACCCCGCGTTAAGTAACTTATCGTGCGCTAAGGCACAAATGAGTCCGACTCAGCATATACGTGACACGGCGTAAGGATCATAGGAGATTGTGTTCAAACGAATTTAGTGGTACCGATTGTTAAGATTGGGATAGATTCGATAATGAGATAGAATGGACTACCCTCGGTAAGTCTCGAGGATGAGACTTTCTCTGAGTGGTATATGATGTAACACCCTATTCCGCTCAAGCGGACTCTGATTCAAACGGCAAAAGTATAATGTCCCGACCCGCTTTGTTTCAGCGAGAATACTCGTTTGAGGCAAAGGATTTCCAGACTTGGTTCTTCAGGAGTACCGGCTTAGGCTTTCAGAGGCTCGCTCGGAGTATCGCTCGACCGAGGTGAATCATCACTAAGGTGGGTGGCTACGATAAACTTATCTTTGCTTAGCCAGCACACTTAAAATATGGATGTTTCATGCTAGTCGCTAGGTGAATCACCCCCTGCATGCTAATAAGAATATAATGCACATAGCCAAGGGAATAATCCCAACTTGTATTACTTGTGTTAGAACATGCAAATAAAATATTGCTTATAATCTGACCCTCGCATGCTACCTTTGCCTTGTGCAACCAGACCCCGCTATGCCTCGAGTAGAACTGTATGAATATTACACTCTTTGTAGTGCACTGCTTTACTTGCTATATTGCATGACCCTAAATTTTATCGCCCGGTAAGCCCCTTTACGGTTTTACTTCTCGGCTTACCTTCGGGCCTGAGCCAACGTGAATGCTTATGTTTATACAAATGCATGCTTGCCTGCTCATATATTGCCTCGTTTTAATGCTTGTCGTATAAACTATGCCAAGACCGTCTAATACTGTGCATGTCATACATTCATCTAAGTTCTCCTCGAAAGACTATATAATAGTCGTTCTGTGCAAATATGAACCTGAAAGTATCCGGGACCGTTAGGTCGCTAAGGCAATTCCCGAACCAGAAAATTTTCACCAAGTCAATGATCCAAGAATCACAGCTCATGGAGCAATACCTTCCCGGTACTGAATGAAATAGCTTGGGAAGTCGATACACAATATTGTGAATAATCCTGCCTGAACTTGTTCCATATATATATATATATATATATATATATATATATATATATATATATATATATATATATATATATATATCCTGCCTCAAACTTGTTCCATATATATATATATCCTGCCTCAAACTTATTCGTGTACCTGATCAGAGATAGAACGATTAGAGACTTGCATGGTCACAGGACAACTTGGAAACAAGGTTTTAGATTCGCAGATGGTTGCTGGGACACTGGCACCGATCTGATCCGGCCGGAACTCCTGATAGTCTCATGTATCAGACGGAATGGCCTATGACACCCTGATCCTTGCGTTGCATGTCATTCCATCCAAGACTAGACCGTCCATTATGGCGCCATGCCAGTGACCTCATATTCATATAAATAAGTTATCCTCGCCTAGCGGCAATCCACGTGCGAGTCATTGCATCACAACGAGAACATCTGAAAACACCTGAATGATCATAACACAATTGTATATATATGGAGCACTTGAACATGATATGCAACACACCCGAGAAATCCTTATAACTCGTGCATCCGATACGAAATATCGCTCACGACACTCGTGTTTGCATATGTTATTGCCTTGGTTTTTATTGCAAATGCCCGTGCTTGAATTAACTTAGTTTGCCTTGGACAGGGAAAAAAAATGGTAAGTTGGTAAGTCTCTTTGTGTTTTCTCTTATATCGCACGACACACTGCCACACGAGCTAGGCTATTCAATTCTTTGCCATAAAACTGATCCTAGGCAATACTAGAAAGACAACTAAATAGTTGGTGCACGAAATCTATTGAACATGTTTGGATTTGTCAAGCGGGCGAGTAGCCTCCCTACCAGTGCATTCATGTACTGATAACCCACCAGATTCCTTGTAGGGTGTGGGAGAGCCTCGTTCGATGCGAATGCCTCCTTTGTGCGTGCTAAGGCATGGGAGTTCACTCTGAAGCCTTGGAACGCTGCACCCGGAACTGAAGCACATATACAAGACATAATGTTGGAACATTGCCTATACATTATTCCACAAATGTAGCCACTTGGTATGCTTTTACTGTATCAGAGAGAGAGGCTTGAGCGACTTGTAATCTCGGCTTAGCGCCGCATGTAACACTTGTTATATCAATAAAGAGTTTATTTTTCTTCTATTTGTGTTATTCAATGCTTCTATTGTCAACTCAGTTAACTTGCTACCAATCGCTTATGCATTTACAATTTCGCTGTACTCGGACAATCTGTGCGACTCTTTGGCTTAGACCTCTTACCGCCAGCCAATGAACCATGGCCTTGCACGGGCGCGACTCCACGCTAGTGCGGCATCACGTCCAGATGGGTCAAAGCGAACGTCCTGCGGGAGCGCTGGCGCGGTGATTCTCGCCTAGCGGGGACGACCGATTAGCCCGCGGGAGACTGGGGCATGACACAACATAACTCCTAACAAATCGAAGTTGAAACTTTCTATTTCTATTTTTTTGTATTTTTTTTCCTTCCCGAATACAAGGCACGTAGACAAATATTGCTTAGCCCCGACAAACCACTCGAAGCAAACTATTGTTGGCTTATTCATTGGTTGAGATATAGGACTAGATACAATTTTATTACTTGAAATTTGTTTTAATTTCTGAATAAATTTCTCTTCTACCTATTCGCAAATTCTACATTTTAAATGTTTTTAATTTTTAATTTTATTTTCAAAGAAAATTTGTAACTAGTATCCATATGACAAATTAGTAGCTTTCTAATACGATCCAAAGGAAACATGTGTTTATACACCTAATGTTTATATGTGTCTTCTAGCGTCTTGTGCCATGTATCTTCCCACAAAATTCAAATATATTCGACAGTGTGTATAGTCTTTTCCCAAATAGATACGTAGAGGGTTAAGGTTTACCTTCGGAAGGGAGGAGAGGATCTAACGGAGCGCGAAGACGGATGCCTGGGGCCAATGGAGGGCCTAGCTCAGATTCCTGAGGTCAAAGGAGGGGCTCGGGGGGATGTCTCCACCGCTCGAGTCGAGGAGTAGGAGGCGGGCTCGGGAGGATGTCAGGGCTCACCAGAGAGGGTGAGGGGCTGCTTGTCGCCGGAGAGGGAGAGGGGGTCAGTGGAGGAGGAGGGGGAGGGGCTGTCGGGGGTCGGAGGAGGAGGAGGTCGCTGGAGAGGGGGAGGGGGTCGGTTGAGGAGGAGGCGGAGATGAGGGCGAGTGAGGGGGAGGGGCTGTCGGAGAGGGGTCGGGGGTCGGAGGAGAAAGACGTCGCCAAAGAGGGGGAGGGGGCCGGGGCGGTGGAGAAGGAGGTCACCGGAGAGGGATAGGGGGTCGGAGGGGATCAAGAGAGAGAGAGATAGTAATTGAGAGATTGAGAGTGGGGGAAATGAAACGGGCTCGGAAAATTTAAGTTTATGCAGCGACGGATAATTCCGTCGCTAATCCGTCGATGAAGTAACAACGACGGATTAGCGACAAAATATTGACAAAATATAATAAATTTGATTTACATAAATAATTTAGTCGTATTTTTGTCACTGAGATCCGTCGTTATTTAACAGTATTTTTGTAGTCGAGCTAGTATAACTCGAACAAACTTCTAACTGAAGAAGCACTTGGCAATTAGAAGGTTGTGAGAGAGTTATCTCGGTGATGAAAAAGTGAATGCTAAGATAAAAAGGTTAAAACTTGAAAGAATGAGATAGTTAGAGTATATTGGAATGGTGAAAATTATTCTTTATTTATAGGCTTTTTCCTGACCTAGTTCGAGAAGAGTTCGGATGCTCTAACGTTCAAAAATTTGAACATTGTACCATGAACTCATTGAAGGAACTGAAGATCATGGGACTATTCTTGGGTCTGACCAAATTTGCTCCGAGTTCAGTCCGAACTCTGGCCGAGTTCTAACACCCTTGTTCAGAACCTAATTTGCAAGTTTGGGTTCAGTTTGAGTTGTGTTTGAACTAGGTTTTGGGTAGGCTTATTTGAGTGGACTTGAATGACATCTAGTTGCCATATGCGACATAATTTACATAAGTCCTAGACTCAAATAAAGAACAAAAATACAAAATAAAATAGGAAGATTGAAACAACGACAAACGACTGTAGCAGGTGTCTTCTGGTAGATTTAGAGTTGTTATACTTTGTAGAAGTCTATTGTATTAAGTCTGTTATGTCGAATATCAGAATCAGGTTGGACTGTAACCATACTGTGCCAACAATCTCCCTTATTATGATAACTGACAAACCATATAAATACAATTCCAATATGATGTGAGGATACAATACAAAAATGGAATGCTCCCTCATAATACTTGTACTGATCATTCTTCAGAGTATCGGTTATTGGTACCAATGCTTGCTTGCTCTCATTTGTATCTTGTACCTTTGTATTTTGTAGTTCTCCTCCTTTGTCATATATCAAAATGAGTAGCTCTCCCAAACATGATGACAAGTAAGAAATATGATAGAAACTAACATACAATATGATAGATATTTTGAGAGCACAATGAACTAAAAATTAAATTCATAGGTAAACAACATATTAATCATCCTAAGCATGATTATTAGTTAACTAGATGATTGGAAAGTGAAGTGCTTTAACTAATATCAATTAAATCAATTTGCATGTAATAAACTATGAATTATTTTTGTTTTAAGCATATAAACTAGGAGTTATATATTTCAACAATGAAAATGTAAACCACATTATCTATCAATTTTAGCAACAAGATTATGCAACAAATTTGGTACTAAAAAAACTGAAGTCCATAACTAATGTAAGATTTTAGTTTTTATACAAATGAATAAAACTAAGGCACAAAATACTACAACTGACAATAGAAATCCACTAACATGAAAGTAACAACTAGAACAAAATAAAAGAAAATAAACTCCATAACTCTAAAACTCCATAAGCACAACATCAAGATAATGGTCGTCACTGGTCATAGGATCATCTGTTGATCAGTTTGGATCATAGTATTCCGCAGTAGGATCCAAGTACCTCTGAATGAAAGGATTATGAAGACGATATCCAGTACGAGAGGGATCACGAACTGGTAAAAATGGTCCGGCTGGGTGCTTAGACATGGAGTGCTGAATGTCTACTAGGGTGTTGGTTGTGGAGCTGACGACCATGGTGAAACGGTAATCCTGATCGGAAAAATGCATGTTCAACAACGTATCTTGCTCATGGAAACATGTTGAGATCATCTCGTCTTGCAATCAGAACCGCTCCAGAATTAAGTCCTGGATGGAATCCAGAGTAGCAAGTGGATCAGGTGCAGGTGCATCAGGTTGACCAGGTAAGTCACCTTCTGCAGGAGGGGTAGAAGCAGGAGGGATAGGTATAGTCTTATGAGATGTGTGGAGATAGACTGGCTCAGCCAAGAAATGACAGTTATCCATAGGGATATCAAAATGTGCAAAGATGATGGGTAAGTACATCGTATACGGTAAGTTTTGTTTATTCTTGCGACATCGAACAATAGCTTCAATAATGGTTTTTGGTAGACTAAAAGGAATATCGAAGTGCAAATGATACATTGCAGTCATTTCCAGAAGTGTAATTTAATCAGTAAAATTCTTTTTAAAAGACTGAAAAGACCATGCGATGCAATTCATAGAACCAATTGTTCAAGTGTTTAGGACAAAATTGTCCAGGAGGATGAGGGTTGGGATTGCACAATGTCCTTAAACGAAATATAAGTCATGCCGTCTTGAAACCCAAATTTAGTAATTTTTACTAGGGCATAGCCTTCATTAGGAAAATAAAGTATCTCACCTAAGTCGTCATCATCAAATTGAATGTCAATACCGTCGGCTAGTGTTCGTATAGTCCCGTGTTAATGAGTCAAATTGTAGTAAAACATATGAATGGTATAGAGGTACGTGCGATATCGTGTTACGATTAGTTCCTCTAAGCCAAGAGCCTAAAAGTGAGAAAACTATAATGAAAATACTATGAAGTTTAATAGGTTTTTGGTACAGATAGTTCATTCCCAGAAATTATTAAACCACTCAAAAGATGCATCAAGGGATGTAAATAAAAAACCATCAAAATTACCATCCTCGGGTGAGAGAGAACTAAACAATGAGTGAGGGACATCCTCTGGAGGTTGATTGAATGATGAAGCATCACCAACTTTTTTTGTCTTCTTCCCAAATAACTTAGGAGCCATTTATAATTTGGAAGAGAAAATAAGAGGTATACCTCAAAAAAATGGAGAATGTGGAAGAGAATCTTGAGGAGAACCCAAAAATATAAATTTGAAAGAGAGGGGACCACTTGAAAAAGGAGAACCACACATCTAGGGTTTAGGTTTTTTGGAGAAAAGGGGCTGCTCTTGGATGGAAGATGAAGAAAAAGCTAGGGTTTATTTTAAAAAAGGTATAAAAGATGAGGGCTCGGATCACTGTTGTTCTAGAAATATAGGATAACCGAGTTCGGGGCAAACTCGGTCCGAGTTCTGACCCTGGGTTTTCAGAACTGGTTTAAGTGCTTCCTTTGTTCAGAAGTTCAAATAAAACTATATATATATATAAGGAATGTTCTATGGTATCAAAAAAAATCGTAACAAGAAAATGTTAACCATGCTAGAGAACATATAAGACATGGAAAATATAATTTGATATTGTATTTCAAAGATAGTTGTTAATGAATCTCCGTAAATCCTTATTTCATAAAGTCTTAATCATCTTGATTTATCTGTAGGGGCCGGATCACAGCTAGCGGTGGTCCAAAGATACTTAAGTACTGTGTCGCTTAGGTTATTTACATTTTTTTTGACAGAATGACCCTTTCAGCTTGTAACCAAAATAACCTTAAATTTAAAGAGCGTTGATTCAACGAAAAATTTAAAATAATTTGTATCCTTATACATTACCAGAATCATAATCCAATGACTGAGCTTAATAAACATATGTAATACTTATGTTTCATTTATGATATATATGAGAAATATTTAGGTAAAGTATAACTATTTGAAACATGTTGATGATAAATCATAGCTAAAACATAACACAATAATTGTGCTAGTTTGAAATTAGTAAAATATCACAAATTAGCACATTACCAAATATTATAGTATCTATATTAGTGCAATTTTTGTGAAGATAACATTTGTAGCAGTGCAATCACCAACGTACTTCTTGGTACAAATTTTTGACACAAAATATTCTACCTGCATTCGTAGGCAGAGACTTTGGTATCCAAGATTTGGATCTACACTGATTAGTTTTTGGAACCTATTTGAGAATATTCATATCTACTTGCTTTCAAATAACACACTAGATATGTGTCCTTTCAAACCACAATAGTGACATGTATCGTGTGTATTAGTGTTTGAGACGTGTATGTGAGCAATGTATGATATAAGCACTTTTTTGAGATTATGTAGAAGTAAAAGCATGATTGTGAGAACTGATAACTTTTTTGTTATTCTTGTGAGAAGTTCTCATGACAGTGACTTTTTGTTGAGTCACGTGTTGTACGCACTTGGTGCTTGATTGAGTAACAGGTTCAACAATCTATTTTTCCAATCGAATTTCTAATCTCTTGTTAGCTGTTGATAATTCATTACATTTAGAAGTAATAGCATCAATTTTAAGTGAATATGTAACAAACTTCTTCTTTTCTGACTCTAATTCCTCCTTGAATTTAGCATTTTTATGTGCTTTGATTTTGACACAATCAAGTGCTTCTTGTAAGGTAAGCTTTAGTATGGACATATCATCATAGTTGTCAGAAGACAAAATTTTGCTAGCTTCATTTAGTAGACAAATAAGATTTTCATTGTCAAGCTGATAAGATTGAATATCGTTTCTAGCTTGTTTGTATTTACTTCTAAACTTCTTAAAATCTTTAAATAATTTAATGAAAGCTTCAAACAATTCACCATATGAGAATTTTTCAAATAAAGGATTTTCTTTTACCTCGCTTACCATTAGGCATAAGTCTGTAGGATGTTGGGTACATTCTACTTCAGAATTATCAGGTTTTCTTTCTTCCCTATTCTCATGAGTTCCTTCTAGCAGTTTTCAGATCTCCTGTGATGTATTGCACATGGAGATGCGATTGAACTCACTCATATTTACAGCATAATAAAGAACATGCATTCCCGTTGCGTCAAGACTAGCTTCTTTCTTCACCTCTTCTGTGTACTCATTATCTAATTTATTAATTGCTTCAGAGCCTCTTATAACATAAGACCATAAGTCAAAACTTAGTCTTTTAGATAAATATTTATATATGCCTTCTAATACGTGTAGTCATTTCCATCGAACAAAGGTAGACAATTTATAGACTTGCCTTCACCAAAAATTGGATTGCTAGTTTCCATGGATCTACTCAAGGATGTTAATCCTGATCAAGAGAACTTAGCTTTGATACCAAATGATAGTTGTAGTCACTCTATATGAGGGTGAATAGAATGTGTGCAGAATACTAATCCAATTTAAAACTAAGACAATAACCAACTTGAAAGTAAATACAAAAATAAGTATTGAAATAAAATAAAATCTAATTACCAACTTATGAAACTGCTATAATGAGTAAATATAAGATCAGAATAGAAGTAGAGTATAAGTAAAGTAAAGTAAATAGAGTTCAGAAGGCAAATGCAAACACCGAGATTTATCTTGGTTTTTCTTGTGGAGGACTAGTCCAGGCCCGAGAACTCTTGCTCGGAGTTAATCTACTATTGTGAAATATGGTACACCACAAGTTTTGATCCAAAGGTTTGCCAGTTCTTACAACACGAGTTTTGATTCGAAGATCTCGCTGACTTCTGACAGACACGCGCTTTGATGCGAAGAGCACCCTAACTTCTAACTTTGAAAATAGTAATTGAATTTCCAATCTAGTAAAACTGAACAAAATTCTAACCGAAGACGCACTTGGCACTTAGATGGTTGTGAGAGAGTTGTCTCGGTGATAAGAAAGTGAATGCTTAGATGGAAAGGTTAAAGCTTTAAATAATAAGATAGTTAGAGTATATTGGAATGGTAAAAACTATTCTTTATTTATTGGCTTTTTCCTGACCGAGTTTGGGCAGAGTTCGGATGACCTAACATTCATAAATTTGAACGTTGTACCCTAAACTCATGGAAGGAACTGAAGACCAGGCGACTGGACTTGGGTATGACCAAATTCGGTCCCAGTTCGGTTCAAACTCTGGTCGAATTCTCTCACCCTTGTTCCAAAACCTAATTTGCAAGTTTGGGTTCAGTTTGAGTTATGTTTGGACTGTGTTTTGGGTAGGCTTATTTGAGTGGACTTAAGTGTCATCTAGATACCATGTGTGACTCATTTTATATAAGTTCTACACTCAAATAAAGTACAAAAATATAAAATAAAATAGAAATACTAAAATAGCTACAAACGACTATAACAGGTATCTTCTGGAAGATGTAGAATCGTTGTTCTTTGTAGTAGTCCATTGTATTAAGTCTGGTTACGTCGATTATCATAATCAGGTTGGACTGTGACCATACTGTGCCAACAATATATAGACTCAACATCGGTCCTACAAAACACACACACTTGCCCTTGCCCCTCATTTATGATTCTGATCCTGGCCAGTCTCCATGTTTAATAACCTCTCTAACACCAGTTTATAGAGGCATAATTGCATTTTTCTGGCCACTCCCGTCATCCAAACAACCTCTGCATGCTCTATATTTTTATGTGCACTCCAAATCTGATTGTAAGTAGTCTAGAACTTGAATTCCCCATGCATAGTATCTTCACAAATCCACATGTCTGCCTGCAGGCACCTGTCAATAGCGCATCCCTGATGTCATTGATGTCACTGTTGTACCAACGGGCAGTTGTGTGTCGCTCCAGTCGCCACTCACCATCAATGAGATAGAACTCACCTTATCCTTCCTATAACTCACCATTTCCATGGAACCAGCTATCTCTGCCATACTCGTATGTCGAATCCATAGGTCAAGCCATAGATCTGTGGCATCTCCATCACATAGCATACAGGATATAACCGGTTGCGCATCACGCCGATGGAGAAGAATCTGGTTGAAAAAACAGATTCATTGGTGTTGGATTTGTATGCCCAGAAGTCGGCTCCCTTCAGGTATCGTCTTTGCATCCAGGCCACCCATATACCTTCACCTTGCAGAAACCTCCAAGTCAGCCTTATTCCTTCTACTCTCCTGACCATATAAAAAGGCCGAAGACTGATCCCCCTTCCACACGAGGCCGACACAAGACATCCCAGGCTATGGCGTTCACCCCCCCCTCGAGATAAAATTTGCACACGTCTTTTACATTCTCATGATGGTAGCCAACGGAAGCATAATGGACTGAAACCGGAATGCAGTAATGATCATGACAAATGATCTGACCAGCTCAATCCTTCCTCCAAAAGATAGCGTTTGAGCTTGTCAACCCTCCACTCGACGTTATACATACTCCACCAAGATTTGGAAATCAAAATCCTAAGTGTGGTCGACTGCTAGTGGTATCCCTAAGTACTTCACTGGCAGCACCCATGCATCATACCAAGCACTACATCACGTTTCTACTTGTCTGGGCACTGGGAGTTAAAATAAACTTTGATTTTGTCCCTATTAACATATAAACCTAAAAACTTAACAAATTCCATAATGTCTATAACCACACCAAGGCCCTCCAACATGGGCACTATGAAGACTAATAAGTCATTCGCGTATATGAGATGAGAGACGTGAGGCCGTATCAACCTGTATAGTGGCACCACCCGCTGTTTATATACAATAACATCTATCAAGCATATAAAATGCTCCATCACTAGAGTAATTAGATATGGCGACAAGGAGTCACCCTGTCGAAGCCCTCGGTTGCTACTGAAGAACCCATACGGTAAACATTTGATGAGGACGAAGAACGTCACCGTCGAGATACACTCTCAAACTCTGTCCACCCACACTTTATCAACGCCCATGTCTAGCATAATGTGGCAGACGAATTCCCTATTTACCATATCGTAACCCTTCCGCGAGTGGAGCTTAATGCAAGCCTTCTTGCTTCCAACTTTATTGAACCCGCAAATCATCTCTTACGTCGGAAGACTGTTCTCCGTAATTGATCATCCTTTGATGAATGTAGCTTGATTATGGGACACTAGTTCTTGTATAATTCTCTCCATATGCCGATATATGAGGTGAGTAATCAGCTTATAGATATAATTACATGAAGTAATGGGACGAAAATCAGCTAGAGTAGAAGCACCCTCTTTCTTCTGGACCAAAGTGATAAATGTATGGTTCAACTCCCGAAATAACCTGCCATGCTGGAAGAAATTATGAATCACTTCTAGAACTGACTCCTTAATTTTTTCCCAATAAACCTTGTAGAATTTGCTACCGAATCCATCTAACCCCGGGGCCTTGTTTGGGTAAGCCGCAATGACAATAACCTATACCTCCTCCATCATCATAGGTGCTAACAAGGCTTCATTCCCATCTTAGGTAAAAAGCCTCTTGCATAAAATTTCAGGGATCACAGAGATATAATCACTTTGATTATAAAGATCAGTATTGTACCTGGCATCTTCTACTTTATGTCTCGATGTGTTGTAACCTCATTACCATCTCCATTAATGAGCCGACTGATTTGGTTTTGATGTTGCCTCGTACGGACCATGTTGTAGAAGAATTTGGTACATTTATCACCCGTTTTCAACCAAGAACATTTTATTCGCTAAGTCGTTGGATTTTTTTTCCGTCATAAGAAGGTAGCCAACCTCTCGGATCAAGCAGTTCTTCTTTGCCGCCAAGTCCACATTCAGCATGTTCGCCTGCAGTTTTTGTTGAATCTCTTGGAGCTCTTTGTCCTCCATGGCAAGATCTGACACCAGATTACGATAGCACACCCAGCCCTTCAACGCAACCTTCATCCTCTTCAGCGAGCCACAAGGCGGTATTATTCATTTCTATGTACCACTGACCGCAGAACCTCCCAAAAAATCTCCCCTTATCCATTCATCATATGCCATAAATTATTATATTGAAAAGGTCTAGCTCTGATAGTAATTTTAATAGGGGAATGGTCGCTCATCCCCGTCGACAACCCTTCAACTGCCCAATGAGGAAACTTGTCAAACCAGACACTATTATCCAGCGTCCTATCCAACTGACAAGCTACCCTCCTTCTAGC
This sequence comes from Iris macrosiphon, assembly GCA_036927795.1. NCBI lineage: Eukaryota > Viridiplantae > Streptophyta > Magnoliopsida > Asparagales > Iridaceae > Iris > Iris macrosiphon. The sequence continues at coordinate 151,643,677 of JAYESA010000004.1, forward strand.
TGCCTTATTATTCCAAATCTAGACATGGCCTATCCTTTCGATACACTTTAGACCCGATTACAACACATACTTTTGGAAGTCAAGTAAAAGTGCGTTAGGAACTATTTGCCTCCAATTTTTTATCCGTGATACATCAGGGCATTAAAATCCCCCATGAGCACCATAGGTAATTTAAGTTGTGTTTTCACTATGACGCTCACCTGAGTAATTTCCTCCCACAATCCTTCCCTCCGACGCCTGTCATTGTGCCGATACACTGCACCAAGAATGAATTTGAGGCAACCCCTATTAATGAGCATTACAGCAATAAGTTGCTCTGCCATATGAATCACCTGTCCATCCTAGCTACGTCTATCCCACTGAATCAATATTCTCGCCATGTCACAAATATTCAGGTTATTCACCTGAGACAAAGTACCATAGGTTCTTCGGGAAGTCTCTACGATTTTATTTTGATCTCCAGAAAAGCGATAATGGAACACTTCCCTCTCCGAAGCATCTCACGTATCTCTTTCCACTATCCTATTAAACACATCCCCCGTACATTCAATGCTATAAGAGACATTAATTAGTGATCATGTCCCTATGAACGTCAACAGCGCTATCAACTGGATGATTTTCTAGCTCCCTCTGGCTCTCATACGCCTCCTCCGTACCAACTAATTGGTCCATAGAACCTTCCTAAGGTATTCTAACCAAATCAAGGTTGTCTCTGGCCACATCATCACCTGGAATTATCAAATAAACTTGGTAGATTTTAGGAGAGTCGTCCCGAATACTTCCCGCATGACGCTTACGACTGGATTGAGCTGAGCCACCCTCCTTTCCTCCTTCCTTGGTCCCATTACTACCCGTTGCCGACTTCCTCCTCGTCATCACCCCCTTGAGGATCATCAAAAGCTTTGAACACAACTGGACTTCTAGCCGCCAATCCAGGGAGCACCAAGGCTAACTCATTGGCCATGTTCCCAGCCTCCAACATATGCACCCTAACAGAGACCTGTGATACTTGGCACTTCTGCCCTCCTACCGCCAACCCCTTGCCCTGAGTATCTATCTGGGAACCCTTGGATGAACCTGGGGACACCACCACCAGTTCCCTGCCTATATCGTTCTTAACCTCCATCATGTCCTTGGCAACACCTAAAGAAGACCTCTTTGAACTTGATTGGCTACAATTGCCTTTCTAGGGGTGTCACCCATGATACTTGATTCCTCCGTGTCAGTTCTCGACACCTGGCTCACCTTCATCCCTACTACCTAACACTGCTGGATAGTATACCTAAAGGATTTTCATTGGCCGCACGTCGAGGGAACCAATTCATACTCAACTACATGTGAAGACGTTGCCAGAGGGGATGTCATACTCCAGTAATCTAGGCAGCTTCTTGTATTCTTCAATCTCCATAAACACCTTTGTATATATCAGTCTGGATCAATTCCTTGTTGCTTCGTCCGCCTTGAGAGGAGACCTTATCGAACTTGCCAATTTTTTCTACATAGATGTGTTCCGGTACTGTATGGCCATCCCAGGGAAACGGATCCATATAGGAACCTTGTGTAGAATATCTTGCTCGCACTTGGATCCTGTATGCCAGTCCTTAAGAATAATTAGTGGACCATCGAAGGTCCAGGGACCTCCTTGCATAATTCGGTCTGCATCTCCCCGCATCCCAAATTGAATGAAATAGAAGCCAGGCTCACGAGTAAAGAATTCCAAACTACCCCCGGCCTCCAAATTCTATTAGCGTATGCTCGGATATGACCATAAAGAGGCTTGTCCCCGAGGACATAAAGTACCAATATGTTCTTCCAGAACTCTGTGGTCTCCCCTATCTCCTCTTCCATAAACGAAGCATGACATCCGTCACCTACCTTCTTTGGCTTGACGAAGTGCGCAATACCATATGCAGAATCAGTTCCTTTACGTGGAGCATGAGACGTCAACGCCACGCTTCCATGCACCTTGCCATTCATTATCACTGACGGGGGGGGGGGGGGGGGGGGGATTTGATGACTCCCCACCGATCGACCTGACATCCCCTTTCCTAGTCCACCTCCTCCATTTCTGGGAGAAACACCGTGCGTATCTCGCACTGGATTGTTCCTGCCTGCCACCACGCCTAACTGGGAATTGCTCCCATTACTCCTCTTCCTCCACACAACCGTCAACCACCAACCGTCTTCCTTATGCAGCCCTAGACCCGCACCCATACTGGATGACTCTGACCTCCCTTCCCCCACCAAATCGGGATCCCAAGACTCCCTAAACCCTAATTCTCCATTGATGTTACATACCGCTAGGAAGCAAGGGTTTGACATATATATATATATATATATATATATATATATATATATATATATATATATATATATATATATATATATATATATATATATATATAGTGAATTCAACTTATTTAAATAAAGAGAGAATTCTGTTATATATATATATATATATATATATATATATATATATATATATATATATATATATATATATATATGGGATGTTTATTTTTCCCTCCAATTAAAGGAGCTAGAGTCACTAATTGGATCTAATTAGAGATGGACCCACAAAAAATGTCATTTGTTTTTCATATAATTAGATATAATTAGTGCTTAACGATTAATTAGATTGCCCGAAAAAATAAAGTGTTAGCTCGCAACTTTGTTTATAATTCAATCTCTAATTGGATGCAAAAAGATCATTGTAACCTCGACAAGTTCAGCCTTACCCTCTTATATCCTTAATGCTCATGAAATAAAATCTAAAAAAAATGAGAATATAGAGAACGACCAACAATTTATGCATGAATTACTTGACTAAAATATGGCAGGATTACACACAATTTCTGAGATTAGTGTAGTTTTAGTGTTTTTGTTGTTGTAGCTACTGTGTGATAAGAAAGTGTTTAGATATATTTTGTAATTATTTTGACATGCATGGTATAGCCTAAGAATGTGATATTTCACTTAATTTCTAATCAAATTATTTTGATATGAATTCAGTTTAAAATTGTCATTAATATTTTTTTGACATAGCATTAGCGAAATATTTTATTTTTAAATACTTATTGATAAAGTTACAAAGGTAAATTAATATTTAATTAGACATCCAAAAAAAAAAATGAACATATAACTACTGGTTGAAAAATAAATTATTTTTAAAAACCACTAAAGTGGAATCCAACTTCTTAGTATCACAAAAAAAAAAAAAAAAAAAAAAAAAAAATGTGATCAATCAAAAAACCAAGTGGCCTTTGCAAAAAGCTAAGACTCGTATTAGTTTAATCTCAGTCCAGGGACTCAACTAAGCTCTATATTAAAATGTAGATAATTTTGGGAGAGGCCATTTGTTCATGTGTGTTGATTCTCTTTCTGTTTGCCAGTGCACATGATTATATATACCTAATTAATTAGTCCACTTCACAATCTTAATGCTCACTAACTCTCTTTTAAATATAAGAAGATCGTTGATTATATATACCTAATTAATTAGTCTCACGCACTGATGGTAACAGTAGTAAACTATACAACTTGTCTCTTACCTGATACCAAATGGTTCTCTCAATTGAAAAGTATTTATCATAGATATGGAAACAAATGTATCTTATGGTCATATAAGAAACAAATCTACAAGCAAAAAATAATGATAATTATGAGGAAATTATTTTTACTCTTGTTTGACCATTTATTTTCGAATATTTTGGCATTTTTATTATTATCGTGGAATCCCTTTGTCCATTAGAGACTCATAATAAATGGACAAAAATGTCCCTATTCTAAGCATCTCTACTACTGGAGAATTTCTTCTCAATATGTGAGCTCATTTATTTGAATGAAACCTAAATTGGTAAATTGAATTTGTGTCATGTAACTCTAAAATTTGGTGTTAGTGACAAAGTCCTCAACAACAACAACAAAAAACTCATATCTGCCATTATTACAAATGTTGGTGTTGGAATATTGTGTTGTGATCTTACTTCTTTTAAAACACTTAACTGTTCCAAAAACGAAAAATTATTTAGTGAGTCGAACTCATCGTACACATTCATTTTTCTTCACTTGATGGCATAAAATTAAGGACTGTTACAGACTGCTACTACATGCACTCATCCTCATGTCATCAAATAGGAGAATAAATGTGCAGGATAAGTCCGTCTCACTTAATAATATCTTTCAGAAAACAACTTAGAAGGATCTTTGACGGCCGTTAAGAATGTATTGTTGAAACGGAGAAGTTTCAAAGATAAAATAAAAATAATAAAAAAGCTTAAGGTGTTAAGGTACACAAAATGTCTCAGAGTTTGGTCAATATTTGTTACTAAATTGAAATGGTACTTCCCAACCAAATCATTGAAATTTTGAACAGTAACAGCTACACCCACATTGCCACTAAAAACTTGTGAATGGAGTTGGAATCAATCCCTTTCATTGACAATATGAAGCCAATATAACTTGAGAAGTTTTTTTTTCTTATGTCTTTTCTAATAAATTACTATGAACTTTATCTTCTTGTATTTATTCTGTCATGAAAAGTAGAATTCCTTTGTAATATCCAAAGCAATTCCTTTTACTTGAGAGTACATAATATGTATTGATTAAGTAGCTTTCGTGTCATTTTATCGACAATCCTTATGACCTTCCATCCAAAAAAAATTTCTTGCATCTGCCGTCTAAAGACTTTTCTTGCCATTCTTCTTGTTCTTACTATTCTTGAACAAGTCCCCCACATGTAACCTGAGAGAGACTGTCAGAAATAGATTTAGTCAAAGTATGTTAAATTTAAACTTTAATATTGCTAATATATGCAGTTTACATGAAAGTACATATATAGCCCTTGTGTTAGAAGACATGGTAAAGTACTTAGGTAAATTCACCAGAGAAAACTAACGCATGTCTAACGATAACCAAGTACAGAAAAAGACAACGTATATGACGGTGACTACGTCACCTGAATAAATCATAATCTATATACCTAAAATTAAATTACAAGATTGACAAAACCAATGTTGAACCCTTTGTCCTAATGGGTTCAACCCCCTCACCACACTCAAGAAGAAAACAAAGAGAGGTTACAATTGAAATCACTCACCAAATCCCGTAGCAATTTTTCTGAACGAATGCGACGACTCCTTGATCGGATCTTATTTTTCTTCTGTCTTGGATGACGAGTCCTAAGATAAAAGCACTGACTTTCTCTTAAATTTTCTTTGGACGAGCACCCCGAATCTTCACTTTTGTACTATATTCTTTGTGCCTCCACCCTTACCCATATAAATATGATGAGAAACCCTAGTTTAGGTCATATGAATTCCTAAATAGGAAATTTATTATATAAAATAGAAAACACCAATTATGGACGTCCAAATATGGTTAAATTAATATTTGATACAAATTTTAAATCTAATCAAATTAATGTAGATTTTTAAATTACATCAAATCAAATCTTTTATCATAGTTTAACCTAAAAATTTGCTCTTACCAATTCAGACTGGATCCAACATAAAATATATATGGTGGTGCAACTGCTCCCACCTATTACGGCAGCACTTGCTAATAACTACCCATTAAGGAGGTCAATTGCCACTAATCGCCTATTAATGAGGTGAGTTGCCATAAAATTTTGAGAGAGGTTATAACATCATACTATTTACTTATCTCTTAGTACATTTCTAATTCTACTAATATAAGTTGGTCTAAATTTGAGTCGTCTAAGCCATTTATAAATACACAACTAATTATTTTTAAAAAATAAAATAATTGTTTAACTACCTAATATGATTTAATTATAACTAAATATTTTTAACTCAAGTGGTCAAGATGGAAGACATTTTACTTAGTTGTTTGAGTTCAATTCCTAAAAAAAATAGTACATATAATAAATTTATATTTATTTATTTTTAATATTTTTTTACATATGTGTAATACGTGCACGTTACTAATCAAAATAATGACTTGATAAAACACACAAATGCAAGAAGACCCTTACTTCTCCCACATGAGTGTTATCAGATCATTTGGCTAAACTGTACTGGGATAAGCATATAGTGATCACTATATTATATTTATTGACTTTCACAACCAACCATAATTAATTTATTAGTCAAACTCTAAAAAATTTGATACAAATGATATGAATCAGTACCCTAATTAAAATCATTAACTAATCAAATCAAAATGTACATGTTGTAGCTGAGCGAACAACAGTTGGAAGTTGATTTGTATACCAGCAAAGCTCGTATATTTCTTTGGTCCAATGATATTGCAAGTATCATTCATTATATCGGCTTTGCAAAGATTTTCCACATTTACAACATTATTAGAAAATAAACTTCACTTAATAGATTAATACTCTTCAGTAGTTCATCTAATAGAAAGTAAGTTTGGAACATAATCAAACTAAGTACATCATTATTATCAGATAACAAGTTAGATATTTATACCTTATTCCCACATTCAAACGAGAATGAGAGAAGGCTTCAAACATATTTTGTGGAACATGTTTTTGAAAAACTGCAACATATAGTGCCTTTGTCAATGGATCAATTGTCATGTACGTCCTGATTTTGCCGAATCACTAAGTCGTCATCGGATGTGACGTCGTACAAATTTAAATTATATTTGTACAAGACAAGAACGTGCATGAATGATAATTCTTTTGAACAAAAGGTTGAAATCACATAACAACAGAAAATTGAACGACACGACATAGAAAGAAAGCTTTTTTCATAATTTAAAATGGAGTACAAGATCTCGATACAATTGAAGTACCATCTTGACTTACATTTCATAAAATAAATAAAATGACTAACAAACTGTCATGAAATAACATTATCATTCCATAAATCATGTCCCTTTATGTACATCGAAATCAAAATAACATCTTCAAAATACTTTTTAAAAATATGAAGAGCTTTAAGCCGCATTCTAAGACTTCTACTAGCTTTGTGCACTCGTGTTGTTCCTGACACCTTTGGAGGAGGGGGGGTAGTAGATTGGAGAATACATTGGGGAGTAGAACCAACTTAACTCACCTAAATCAATATTGTAATCATGTGAAGCATATGATTTATTAAGTGATCTTGCTATTTGGAATTATGATTGACTGACAGTTCATAATAAATAAAGTAAATTGAAAGTAAGAAACATATATCATATCACTTAAAAGTGAATTTCTTACCAATAGTCGACTTGTTCTTTCCTGCATAAAATGGAGAATTAATACTTATCGCACTTAAATAAGGCATACGTTAGCATGCAGCATGTCTATATGAGATCATTGGTGAATCTGGCACCATAAAGAACTATTATGTGGCATTGCGACATGTACTCCCAATCTGGGTAGCTAACCCTACTGAAGGTCACTCAATCATTTATTCGTAAAGCACGTTCCACATCCTCGGTTTACAATTGTGTAAAAGGAACGGATGTCCAGACAAGCTGGCTAACAATGTGCCGGTGGCTAAACGCCAAAAAAAAAAAGAATGTACAAGACAAGTAGTGATCAAGAAACACATTCGTGCCCTTCAGCGACCATCTATCTGGTCCACATTATTGTAGGGAAGATAAGCCGAATCCTCAAGTGCTGGCTCTAAATCTGGCCATACAAAACCAGTGGGTTAGACACCAAATAGCAAGTACCACAAGAAAACACGAATGTAGAAACAAAACCCAGATCAAGTATATAGTGCAAAAGCCAAGAATCATTGGCGGTGCCCTATCTTCGGGATAACATGACACTCCTTCACCAAACAAGAACAGAAAATACCATGTCATACGAGATAAGGTACTTCTTCCCATGATTATGGTCAAGCTAAGATTCTGTAGCGTAGCTCGATCCATATTCTATCATAGCATAATGACTCAACTCCCCAATCAAACAAGAACAGAAGTTTAACACCATACTATGACAGTCCATGTCCCTTAGTTACTAGCAGAGTTACAATCACAACCAAGTCAAGTTAGAATAGCCAAACAATATTACGGCTTATTATGTGGAGTCTGGGGATTATCCCAGATATATGATAATAATAAGCATCCACAGATCATGCCATGTCGAGCAGGGCTAACCGAGCCAATATTATACAAGTAGGAAATCATGATCGCACCAGTCCCCCGTAGGACCACCGCGCTAATAAATCAATAACAGCTCCAACCTTCCTATAAGAAAAATGTTGGCTCAGTCTTAACTATAAAAAGTCGAATATTGTACTCCACTACATGAGGATAATATACAATATCCATGGTGGCCAACCTTGCACACCATAAAAATTATCACGAAGTGGCCCATCACACAAGATCTCGGGATGTTGTTCCCTTCCCATGTTCTAATCAGCTTTGTTACCTAATTAACCCTACAGTGATATAAAATTTTTTATCTTGGCCACACGAACGTTTCCCTTAATGATGTCGTACAGAGTACGTGCACATTTGATACGAATCCATTTAATATTAGGAGTCAAGTCTGGATTCATCCCAATATGGATGCAACATTCAAGCAAGCAATATCCTAGACACGATATGGTTCTAACCCATTATCATTTCCATGCCAAAAAATTAGAAATATAATATTATACACCAAGCAGAAATCATCATGTCACGTTCAGTATACATGTTGGCTAATGTCCCACACTCAGTGTACAATATAGTCGTTATAAACAGGTGAGCGGGACAAGTGTATCAGCACGAATACAATAACCAAGTCAGGATACCAAACCTATCAGTTGGCCACATGAATCATGTTTTTGTCAAGTCAGGAGTCATAATTAATTAGGAATCTAATATCTCATATGATCGAGTTATGGTCATGAATGCCTCATTAATTCCTTAATTTCTGGGATCATAGATCATCAATCATGGTCAAGCTCAACTAATCTAGAATAGGCATCAAGTACACAACAGCACCCATGCATGCACAATCAATCACAAGAAGTCCTAGGTCGGTGCACTTTGTAAGTGCCAAATAGGCTAGTAAGGAATAGTGGCGCACTGTGGGCGAGCAAGCAACTATATAGCACATTCTAAACATGCAAGAAAATAGGCGCACAAAATTAATAATAGGCAAGTTGGCGCACAAACCTAGAATTACCAGTAAATAAAGTGGCAAACTATACGAGTTCAAAATAACTACAAAACAAAACACTAGTCCCCATACAGCGCGACAGTCCAGGGTATGACAGTCGAGGGCATTGAAAATTGAGACATGTCAAAGTCAAGGTTCGCTTATCGAGGCTGAACCGAGCAAGAATGCTCCAAGAGATAAAAGTCCGCCGGGTTATTAATCCATCAAAAGTGCGTCAATCGTTGAGCGTCCAGAAAGTCTTCCAAATGTGCGCCAAGAAGAATTTTTCCAAAAATTTATCCCCTCGATATACTTTTGCAAGAAATTGGTAGTACTCTTAAAGTACGCACGAGTATGGAATGCGGGTCCCACTGAACATGCGCTCATGGACTATGGGTTACACTCAATATACGCCCATAATGCAAATCCTCATGTGTTCTTCTTGTCACTATTCTTTTTCTCCAATGGACCCACCATTGATGCACTCAGAGCTCAAGCTTGAGACTATGACAGTGCTCCATTCCCAAACAACATGAACAAGAAATCAAGAAAAAATTCCAAGCTCGAAGTCAGGAAACAACATCTTTTAATAATATCTCATTTTTTGGGGATCATTTCCTATGAAAATATACTCATAAAATCCCTCATAATAAAATCAAGCTATAAATTATTAACCATCTATAATCTGAAAACTCCAAGAACTAAATAAAATAAGAACACTACTAGAAACTAATTACAATAATAAAATACTAAGAATAAAACTATAGCCGACCATATTTCTTCATATTTGCAAGATATACTTGCCTATGAAGAAAACCAGGAGTAAAACAAGAAAATAAACAAGTGAGGAGAGAGAAGGAGAACAAGGATATATATAGGCAAGGGGTTAATGGTGAATCGTTGGATCTCTCCAATAAATCCAAGCCACACACCCTACCTACCACTACATACAAACAACACTTAGCCAATGTGCGCCGAGTTTCACTCAACCGTGCACTTGAAGCATACCTGAAGTGAGCCAAAAGTGAGAAAAATTATGAAAGTGCGCCAACTTGAGTATATTCCAAGAATATAGGGATAGGGGAGTGACAATTTGCCAAGAACAATCAACTACATTTAGTAATCATTATAACAGAAGTCAATCCATGAATATATTCATCCAGATATATTAGATGTCGAAAGGTTCCCCAATACTTAGTTTCGACTGAGTCAAACTAGACACAAGTCTACACATAGTCCGTCGCACGGAGTAGGACACTATATCAGCCACCATGTTATGTGTACTATGGTATTCAATGTCTGTAATTCCTTCTATGATCTTGTCTTGCACCTTAAAATATTTTTTCTCCATGAGTCTTGAAGCTTCATACCTCTTATTATTCTTGGCAAAGAAAATAGTTCAAGCATTATTGTCAAACCCCAATTCTGCAGAATCACCATTCGTCCCCCGGGTCGTGATGTTGTGCGAGCGTAAGACGCGCCCTCACAGGGCCTAGCATAATGATATATATAAAAATATAACCGCATAGTGCACAAGTTAAAGAACACATATTAAAATGAAGTAAAGTTCTCTTTATTGATAATGAATATCTTTGTTACAAACTTTTGGCTCAAAAGTAATGGGGTGTCATACGGTCTTACAAGAAAGACACAAAATGAGATAGTTATTCCATACATTACATCCCTTACAAAATATTTTAAAGTACAAAACCACCTTGGGTGCGTGTTTGTACCATCGCTTAGAGCTTCAAAAGGGTAGGTGCGAGCTCCTTGAGAATATCTACTTGCACTCCAAAAGTTATGAACACGAATGCGTCAGATCAGTGAGAGTTTGGGGGAAAGCTTCTAGCTCTTCGCCGCGTCGCCTTGGCTCAGGGAACCAGCTGCAACGAGGGTCAGTACTTCAAAAAGTACCAGTGAGGGCGAGCTAACCCAATACTCCAAATTGACACAGTATTCATGTGAATATGCAACATTATCATTATGTGATCTTTTTATCATTTCCCTAGATCAAGTTACAAGTAATTTATATAAGTAAATGACATAACAAAATATGCCATCGCTCGGTGATTTTTACCTACGTCGTCTGAATCACCTGTACGAAACTTACCACGACCTTCTCTGCCATGAAGACATAGTTAGCTTGCATAGTTTAAATATACATAGCATGGTCAATGGTCGGATGAGAGATGGTCGGTTGTCTTTCCACTTCGGGCAGCTAGCCCTTAGCGAATGTCACGACTCATCCAGTGCTAGGACTTCAACTAGTGCAATGTTCCACCTAGGTCGAAGCTGTCCCAGTGCCCTGGCGACCATTCATAGAACCCTACCCTTGTACATAAGTTGTTCTTGACCATGTATCATCTAAAGACTAAGTTATCAAACGAAGCATTTCAAGTAATATAAGAAAATGAACTTTATGCATATTTCATAGTATAGGCTACCTGCTCAAGTGATCACATTACAAATTGCACTACTTATTGCATAGTTATAGATAAATAAGTTCTAGCTTACAACTGAAATATAAATAAACATATGCATAGCAAACAAAAACGCACAAGGTGGTCGTTCGGTGAATATGTTCATGTGACAAGCATTAAGTGTTTCAAGTCTACTTCTTTTTATCATGACTCAAATTTTATTATTATGGTATCGTTGAACGAAATGCACAAACGAGTCAGATTATTAAGAATGAAGACTTGAAAGAAGGGCGCTAATCGAAAGTAAGTCCACTCACAAGTTGGTAAATCAGAAAAGAGAAAGGGAAGATCTTTAGGACTCCGCTCGCGCATCGCCTACACGATCACTTGTACGCATCAACAGATGATCAATATCTCCTTACCTTGGTCTCCCATAGTTTGATATGGAATATGAAGTTCAAAGAACGAAGTTAACAAAATCTATCGAAATCGTTCAAGAAAATGTAAGTCACAAAACCAACAAGAAAGCAACCAAGCGGCATCAAAAACGAGAAAAAAACCAGCGCAATAGAAAGGCCCCTCATGACTCTGCCGCTGAGTCCTTCCTTGAGGTATGATCCGCTGAATGTGGGACTTGTTTCCGAAGAAACCAATCCAAAATTAGGAAAAGACCTTGATTCAATCTGTCCCGATCGAACGATACCAAGTATTTCTTATCTGCGCTCCCCGAAAAGGGGGAACGGGGCACTACAATTATCACAATAGATTTATTATCTTCTTAATATTTTTGACAATTTGCATGCCTTGTATCATGTTCTTCAACCAACTAAATTGCCTAGTCGCATAAAATTATCTTATAAATTCAGACTCTATAGTTGATACAGCCCTAGATTGCACCACCAGCTAAGGTGACTATGTATCCACTTGTTGACATAAGATCTTCCATAGAACCACCTAAACTTACATCTGTGTAGCAAAGTATTTCCAAATCTTCTACATGATGATATCCTAACACATAAGAATGTGTTTTCTTCAAGTGCATCTTCACTTTCTTCCCTACGTTCTAGTGTGCTAGAACAAGATTCGATTAAAATCTACCCAACACACTCAATGCAAATGGTAAATCGGGTCTTGTATATACTTGTGCATACATTACACTTCCAACTAATGAGGCATAGGGTTTAACAATCATGATTTCAAACTCATAATATGTTGTTGGATATTGACTAGTCAAAAAATTGTCACCCTTTGAAATAGGAACATCACCACCATTACAATTTTTCATGTTGAACAATTTGAGAAATTTATCCATATAGTTTTTTAAGATAGTCCCAAATCTCTTCCTTATCTGTCTCTTACTATCTCAATCCCCAAAATATAATGAGCTTGCCCCAAATATTTTATAATATATTCATGGTGTCTTTAAGTAATTAAATGCTAGAACTACAAGTAGTATGTCATCTACGTAAAGTAACATAAAAATAAAATTTGACTACACCATATTCATATAAATACAACATCAATTATGTTTTCAACAAAGCCAAAAGAAGTATCTACTTCATCAAATTTAAGTACCATTGTCTAAAAGATTGTTTTAGACCATAATTTGACATATTTATCTTGCACACTAGGTTTTTCTTCCCCTTTTCAATGAATCCTGGTGGTTGATTCATATACATATCTTTACCAAGATTTCCATTCAAAAAGACGATCTTCAAATCCATTTGATGGAGTTAAAAATCAAAATGTGCAGTGAGGGCTATAATAATTCTAAATTAGCCTTAGAAACAAAGAGAATGTTTTATTGTAGTCCATACCTTATCTTTGTCTGAGCCCTTTAGCCACCAGTCTGGACTTATACCTGTCAAGCTTGCTTTGTGAATCTCCCTTGGTTTATATACCCATTTACAGCCTATCGACTTAGCGTCAGGTTTGCTTTCAACTAGGGTCCATACATTATTCTTTGCCATTGAAGCTAATTCATCTTCCATCGCAGCATGCCATAGAGGGGAATGAGGACTCTCCATCGCACTTTTGTAATCATTGGGCAAACTCATCTTTCTAATTCTTTGTGACCTTCTCAAATCAATAGTAGCGGTTGTTGATGTAGATGGATTCATATTTGAAGCAACATTATTATGTGAGAGATATACATTCTCTGGTTGAACTATTCGTGTTCTACATGCATCTCAAATGGCCCACAAATAGGTTGTTCTACCTGTTGACCAATCATAAGTGTTGGTATTGTATTGACTACAACAAGCAATGTTAATGGGAGAACAAATAGTTCTTTTGGCGATGAGGGGGGAATTTCATTTATTTCTTCAAAGACATAAGAATTCAATGACTCATAATGCATGGAGCTGAAATCTTCAATAAACTTGGCGTTGTTACTTTCCACTAACCTTTTATGTGAATGAGGACAATAGAACATAAAACCTTTAGATTTTTATGAATAACCAACAAAGAAACAACTTGTTGTCCTCATAATTAGCTTTTTTCATTTGGATTATATAATCTAGCTACACATTTCCAGTCCCATGTGTGAAAATCTCAAAAGCTTGGCTTCCTCCAAGACCAAACCTCAAATGGTGTAGTACCTACTGCTTTCATAGGAACCCTATTCAAAATGTAATTAGTCCCCCCCCCCCCTCCACACACACACACACACACACAACCCTATTCTGACATGATGTTCCTAGAGTTGTATATTGTGCAACTATACCCTGTTGTTCCATATACAAAGTAAATGGGCTTTTTGTTGCCCACTTTCAATATATTGACCAAAATATTCGCCACCACAATCTGATTTTACTATCTTAATTTGTTTTTCCAATTGCTTTTCAACTTTAAGTTTGAAAGTTTTGATATATTTTAAACTTTATGACATTTCAGAAATCAAATATAATAGGTATACCTTGAAAAATCATCAATAAAGAAAACAAAAATAAGAATTTTCAAAAAGAATGGATGATCTCTACGAGACCATTGTAGTATTTGAACTTGATTTCTTAGTTTAATCCGTAGTCTTGCCTTTAAAACAATGAATGCAATTTTCAAGGTCATCAAGGTTAAATTGTGGCAACACATAGTTTTCATTAGTCTTATCATTTTTTCCTTAGATTTGTTCCCAAGTCTTCTATGCCAAAGCACGATGTATCCATAGTAAGCAATCTCTTGGAGGCTGAATGTTCAACATTAATACATTCATGAAAGTTAGTGCATTGAATTTTCCAAAGATCACCATTGAGAAATGCATATCCAAGAAGCTTATCAAATTGGTTTTTAAGATAGAACTTAATATAATCATCATTCCCAACATAAGAAAAACCATCTTTTACAAAATGAGTAACTGAAAATAGATTCATTCTCATAGAAGGTACGTAGATAACATTATTTAAAATTAAAATGCAACCGGAAGGTAACTTTAACTTAACTAGACCAACTTGCTTAACTACTACTTTATTTTCATTTCCAACATAAACATTCTAGACCACCTTACTTGTCCCCTTGAGGCATTGAAATCCCTGCAAAGAGTTAGTTATATGGACAGAACATCTAATGTCAAACCACCATGAGTTTCGAGGGATTAAAAAAATCATATTTGATTCAACTGTAACAAAAACATTTATGACATCTTTACCTTTCTTAATGAGCCATGCCTTAGAACCATCACAATTCTTCCTTAAAAGCTCAGTGAAATTGTAATGAAAACACTTTTAAGTTGTTTTTGTTAACCTTAAGACTAGGACTAGTAGTAGTAGTAGTAGTGCCGATTTTAGCATGCGTGCCAAAATGTTGCCCATTTTTCTTTGAACCGAAAGAAGAACCTAATTTTGGACTTGAGTACTTTGGCTTGAAATTTCTAGCCTTGTTTGACGGTGTTGCAGCCTTGCCCTTGCCAGTATTGACCAAATTGGCTTACTCGGTCTTAGTCTTCTTCCTCTCCTCCTCTTGACATCAAATGGCAATGAGTTCATTAATGTTCCAGGTATCCTTATGAGTGTTGTAGTTAACCTTAATTTGTTCATAGTCATTAGGCAAGAAGTACAGATCCATATAAACAAAGAACTGATTAGTAATGCCAATATCTAGAGCATTCAACATATTTTGCATTGATGAAGGCTAAAAGATAAGCTCATATATCTCTCCTGTCATACCGCTTGAACTACTCTTCAATTATGTTCATGAACTCCCTTTTCAAACCACAACTTAGGATCCCTCCTCTTATATGCTCTTACATAGCATTTTGCATGATGAGAAGGGACATCTGACTATATTGTACTTGCATCGGATAATGCAGATGGCTGAGGAAGCTTAAAGGAAATATTAAACTCCAATATGCCCAAATGAAATCTAAATATGTTGTTTCCAAGTTTTGAAGTTGTTTTCATTCAACTTCTGTCGTGAAACTGGCATCTCCTACTATTAAATTGGAAGCGTTTCTTAAGGAGGAAGTAGCAACTCCTAGTGTTAAGGAGGAAGTGGTACATCCTAATGTTGGGCAGGCACCAGCTCAGAGGGGAAGTTCCAGTCACCCAGCATCTATAGCGGAAATTGATCACCTAGACGCTGCTTATGCGAAGTATCTGAGAGACTGGGTTCTGCCCCAGCGTATTGGATTTTCTTGAGAGATTGAGAAATTGGATAAGACTTATGGTGTGACTGTGATACTTTTATTGTTCTTATTGTGTGATTGTGATACTTTTATATTGTGCTTTTTGTGTGACTGTGATACTTTTATTTTGTGTTTATTGTGTGACTGTGATATTTTATATACTTTTGTGATATTTCGTACCCAGAAAATTCAACGGAGGGTTGCTTCGGGTCTGTCTATTTTTATGATCTATTATAAGTCTGTGTATTTATTTTATCATCATATGTTATTATCAGGTATGGCAGGACGATGCGGATTGTTCGGAGGTCGATCCTCTAGACGGAGTGCTCCTCCGATACAGTCTACTGGTTTCGGATTCTCGTAGCAGATGGAGGAGGTTGAGTCGACTACGTCTGCGCATTATCAGAGCGATCCTCCATGCGCACCTCCGGACGAGACGATGATGAAGATTGGACCGACAGACCTCATAAGTAAGTTAATTAGTTAATATTTTGGATCGACGGGCCAAATTATTATATCTTTATATTCATGAATTTAATTATTGTTGTAAAAATATCGTCCGTCGGCAGTATAGAGAGCACTGGAGATATTTATGAGGCGGAAGTATGGTGGGCCATGGATCAACTACTCATATGCTCCTGTTGACGGAACCTTGGAGATAGATGAGCATATGGCGGAGGTTGAGCCAACATCGTTCCAGAATCAGCGAGATCCTCCATGCGCACCTCCAGACGAGACGAGGACGGAGATTTGGACCAACGGTACAAAGTAAGTCAATTAGTTGGTTTAGCATCATATATATCGTGTATTTCTTTATTCATCATATATTCACTTTTTTGATAAAAATAATTATTTCTATATAGATACCGTCCCTCGTCGGTATAGAGACGACTGGGCCACTTTCTGAGGTACAACTATGGTGGCCCTTGGATCAACTACTTTGATGCTCCAGATGAGAGGAAGGCATTTTGGTTTGCACACTTCAAGGTAAAAATATATTATATCAATCATCTAATTTATGCATATTATATAACTTACTAGATTACTTCTTGTAGCAAACGTATTTCTATCACCGCACCAGGCCGAGTTGATCAAGCAGATGTTTCCTGCTGTTGCCGCCATGCTGATCCGTGATGCTCTGGATGATCAGAAGGCTCGTAATCGCGAAGGAAAACTGATCCAAGGTTGGATCACGCCTGAGCAGTGGACTGCGATGAGGGCTAGATTCGATGATCCGAGGTACAAGGAAAGGTCTGAGAAGTCCAAGGCGACTAGGAAGAAGGCAGCAAAGTGGTGTGGTGGCTCGATTCCGATGACGAAATATTTTCGATGTTTGGTATATTTTTTATTTCAGATATATTATTTGAATATGAGTACGAGAAAATTGTAGTAGGATAAAATATTTAATTTTAGTACTAAATAATATATTTTTAACAGGTACAGAGGGGTGAGGATGCCAACATAGTGACCGCCTTCCTTGGCACCCATCGAAAGGGCGGGAATCTCATTGATGAGAGGGTCTCGCAGACCTATGTAAGTATTACTTTACTTTGTGTTAATTTTAATATAACTTAGGAAATATACAAATAAATATCCATGTAGTTAGTAATAAGTACCTTAGACACATTAGCAATTATCGAGTATCCAAACTTTTTTAGGCCGAGTATCTTAGGCTGCGTGAGCGGACGACTGCTAGTGCACCTACAGCAGGAGAGGTTGGTACTTCCTCGCAGCCCTCTCCAGCTCCGTCAGCAGACGAGCTGTAGGTGACCGCTGGTGGTTGTCTCCAGAGGGGTACATACTACGGTACGGGATCCTATGGCGCCCTTGTTGCGACGCAGTCCTCTAGGGCCTCCACTGCAACTGTGCATTCCCCACAACCCTCACAGACGTTGGCCCGAGTCCAGGAGATCGTTGACCGTCAGATTGCGTCTCTCCGTGACGAGTTGCTTCCAATGATGGAGGAGCAGCCCATATCCCAGCTGCAGGCAGACGATGCGACGCTCATCACATAATTTGATACGCTCGAGCGCAGCATCATAGAGCTCAGGGATATGATAGCTGATCTTAGAGCGTCGACAGAGCGCAGAGTGATGGAGCTGTAGGCATCACAGCTGTCATGGGCGAGAGGTTGACGATGATGCAGGATTCAATGGTTCATAGCAGTACGAGGTTGTTATCTACCATGGATTCATACAACCATTGACTAGCAGCGTTAGAGCAGATACGTCATTGTGGTGCGCCTTTATCGACACAGACTCCACCGACGTTACTGCCTTCTCCATCAACATCGGTGTCGATTTTACGGGAGTAGTATAATTTGTTCTTATCCCTGATTCGCAATGGTAGTCAGCCTCCTGCAGATCCGCAGTAGTCCTAGTTAGGATAGTTTACTGATTGTTTGTGTTTTGACCTATGATATTTGGTCATTTATAAATATTTTTTATTTTTGAGGCTTTCAGACTTTATTTCTTGCACTCAATTGTGTAGATATTTATTGTATTCTTTACAACAAGATTTTTTCCTGACTCGGTTTGTAATCCCAATATTTTATTTTATTCAAATTTTACTATATTATTCATATTAAATGTATGTTAATTTAACGGTATTGAGTGTTCTACCGAAGGGGTCGACGAACCGAGCGAATTCAACGGAGGGTTGCTCCAGGTCTATTTATATAAATTATGAATTCATAAACTGCAGCAAGATTGGTTTGGAAACAATTTTATATTCTATTTTTTATTTTTTACTGAAAATTTAGCGACATTTAGCGACGTTTATATATGTCGCTAATTATGTCACTAAATTCGTCGCTAAATACGTCGTTGAATATCGCTAAATTGCTGACATGGCAGTATTTGCCAGTCAATAAAATATCGTTAAATGTGTTGCAAAATGTTGCTAAACATAAAAATTTAGCGACGTTTAGCGACACAAAATACGTCTCTAATTTAGCGACGTTGCGTCACTAAACGTCGATAATATAAAAAATATTAACGATGCAATACGTCGCTACAAAACGTCGCTATAGCGACGTTTTGCGACATTTTTTCTGTCAACGACTAGCTTAAAAGCGACTTTATTGAAACGTCGCTAATTACGTCACTAAATTTTTTTAGCAACGTTTTTAGGCCATTTAGCGACGTTTCCAGACGTCGCTAATTTGACTTATTCTGGTAGTGGATTGGATCACCGAGGAGGCCAGCGTCGGCGTCTTCATTCCAGCAGTCAGTACAGACGAATCCTCAGCAACAGAGGTTGTCTTCTTTAGTAGGGTGTTTCCATTATGGAAGCCAGGACATGTTCTTTCTGAGTGTCACAGGGCACTAGGTTGTGTTTTGCATGCATAGCTTCAGACCACATAATTAGTTCTTGCCCCTGAATAATTTTCAAGGAACATTTATCGGTCTAGCCTTTAGCTTGGATAGCTCCAAATCCACAGTTTAAGGCTCCAATGTCAGTTCAGCAGCATCAGGGTCTGAGGCCTTTGCCGACACAAACTCAGACCTTCCAGCAACAGAGGTTGCAGTAGTATGTGCAGGCTCAGACTCAGGTTCAGGCTAGGCATAGAGGCCGACAGCAGAGGGGAATCGTACCCAGATCTCAGGGTCAGCAGCAACTTAGAACAGCAGTCCCGAGGCATGTGCGTGGAGAGTATGGCATTTTGGAGCTGGTGTTGACTGAGGGCGGTCAGATTGTTGGTACGTCATGAGCATCCTTTCGTTCTTATCTATTTTTTTGGGTTCGCATATATTCTGAGGGTGAATCTTGAGTCACTCTTTTGCCAGCATAGTCGGAATGCGTGATAGATATCATGTCTACGAATACGTAAATATGTCCTGGGCAGAGTCATGTCTTTGACTAAGTCGTTGGTACCGACTTATCTCGATACTTGACCCTTGACCATATTTGGGAGTCAGTGTAGGACAGCGAGGACGGATTCCTACTAAGCTTATTCGAGAGGCATATTTATTCATTTGTCTCTAGCCCTTCTTTCTGGTAGTGTAGTTGCTTGTGCATTTATATTATGTTGCTGATTACTTTCATTTTTTGTCTATATGCCATATTTTGTTTCATTGAGGTAGTTATATTTTATGGAGCTTTGGTTTTTGTGCCTTATTGAAATTTTGAGGACAAAATTTTTCTAAGGAGAAGAGATTATGAGACTCTGTCTCACAGTATCTATACTGATATATGGATACGTATTTTATACTGCATGTTTTATTTTTTGGATTTTTGTGGGATTTTAAAATTTGGCATTTTAAAAAAATTCTCCCTGACAGGACTACCGCCGGCATGCCACGGCACACCGACAGAAAATTCGATCGTCAGATGTTATTTTTACTTTTGAGATATTTTGGTGAATAGTATTTAGATATTTTCGTGAATAATGTTAACTCACCCTATTACCCAATGGTTTCTTAGTTTTATTTTATACGGTCGAGATTGATTTGAATCGTTACGTGGATCGCTGACATGGCAGATCCAACAGTCACGATTAATTCCCACCCTCTATATATACAACTTGATTTTCTCTCTCCTCTCTCTTTTCTTTCACCCTTCCTTCTTCATTTCCTCTCCATATTTCTCGCAGAATCTTGGAGCTTGGTCTTGAGGCCTAGGAGTGTGATTTTTGAATTCCTCTTGGTGGTGGAGTTGAAGAGTTAGGCTGGAAGCTCGACCTTAGGCAAGTACATCTTGTCAAAAACTAGGAACGACTTTATTTATTACAGTTTTTACTTTTCTTTATTTTATATGCTTAGAATTTCATGGTACTTGCTTTTTAATAATGTTTCTCTCATGATTTCCAAACCTGTGCATCTTTCACAAATTTGTTTAATCTTGCTTTTGACTTTTTCGGTATAAATCCTGATATTTACTGCTTAGGAAACTCGATGTCGGAAATGATTACCAGAGTGATTTCTATGAGACTTAGTGTATATGCTATGTGAGACCCTTCCCTAGCCTTGTATATGTTTGGTTTGGAGTTAGGAGGGAATCGGAACACGTTTTGGTTTCACGGGAAGCTTATTTTAGAGTATTTTAAGGAATTGATCTATCAAATCTCATAATTTGTGGAATCTAATGCTCATATGTGATGGGAAATTTAATTTTATTTAATTTTGACTATTGAAAGTCCAAATTTTGAGTTAAAATAAAAAATTTATAGCCGAAACAAGTTTTAGAAAATTCCAAGTTCGGGCTGCTGTGTAGTTTCGGATTATCCGAAGGTAATCCGTGGATCACCGATGGAAGATCCAAATTTTGGCCCACAAAGTTGTTGTTTCATATCGGATAATCCATCGGTAATTCGAGAAAATCCGTCGGTAATCCTAATTAGGTTATTTTTGCTGAAATTGACTATTTTTGACCGTTTTGTTCGTTTTTGAGATTCCCCCTTGACTTTAATGATTTATTAACATGATTAATGACCTTGTGTAGCTAGTAAATAGTTGTACATCGGTAAGTGATTAGAGACTAGGATTGAGTCAAAAAAGATCTATAACCATGGTCCTTGTTTGGTTTAAGGGTTATAGTACTGATCTCGAGAAATTTCCAAGTTTTCTTATTGCTTATCAGCCTAACAAGAAAGATATATAACCTCTTTCCTTGTTTAGTTTAACGGTTATGGTTTGATCTTGATGGATTTATTTATATTTCTATTATTTACATGTTCCTTTATGCTATACATGTCCCGACCCGACATTTGGTATAGTTAGGGGACAACTGCCCTTTATACACTTAGCCACTACATGCTAGATTGTGGCTCGTAGTAGCGCACTCTTGCCTTACTGCTTTTATATTCCCTGTTGTGGATTGTTTTTGCATATGCTCTTAATTTTCTAATTATTGTCTGATCTTGCATACATGACTAGGATGAATTCTGTAAAATGCCACACCCAGAATCCTAAATAAAACTGTTAAGGATTAATAACTAGTATAAAAACTAGATCATGGGAGATAAGATTTTTTGGTTGCATGCAGTCCCGTTATCCCAGTCATATTTTGTGGATTTGAAGCCTGTCGTCGAGTAGAGCACACTTCCAGCTCACCGTCGAGTGATGCAACACAACTCTAACATTGCCTTTACATTGACATTATTTTTACATTGATATTGCCTTTACATTGACATTGCTTTTACATTAACATCGTCCTTAAATTACATTTTCCTTATATATGCATTGTTAATTAGGTTAATTATGTATTTACATTTACATTGCTTTTACATTTACATAGTTGTTATTTTTGCGCTATTTGTACTGGATAACCTGGATAGACTACAGGGCATGCAACCATAGAAATCCTCATTTATGCATTTGTTAGTAATTAGGATTTGTGGCAACCCTAGTTAGTTAACGTATCAAACCATACTATTGCTTGGTTGTGCTTTATTGATTGTTATTATTGCCCGCATATTGTCCTTTCTCTTCTCGTATTGGCATATGTGTCGGTGGGTAGCCAGAGGCTAAGTTTGGCTCGAGAAAAGATCCATAACCTCAGTCCTTGTTTGATTTACGGGTTATGATTCCGATTTCGAGAAGTTCCTATGCTCTCTTGTCGCTTGTCGGCTTTTTATTTTCTATAGTTATTTTTATATCATCATGGTTATAGATGTAGACTAGAACACATGAATGGTAATGGGTGTGGTTCCTTCCTTTTGTCCTTGTTTGGTGTAAAGGTAGAAAACCAGGTCTATTGCTTTTTACGGGTTTCGTTAGTTTCATAGTTATTAGTTTCAGTTATTGTACTCACATATTCCTAGCTTATGTCATGTTCTAGATCTTGTACTCACATGCTATATATGACCCCTTGTACTGTACATGTTCACTTGCCTTAGACGTCTTTGCATGTGCATAGTCTTGTTCCCGATCTCGTATATGTTCTCAGTTTTGTTCTGGCACATTATATGCTCGTATGTACACGTTTATCTTTTCTTGCTCCATGTTTATTCTTCTGTTACCAGTAGCTTACTATATATCATTTGTTACTTAGCTTATTATCTTTACTTTTCGAGATAAGTGCAGTGGTAGCGCACGAGGCTCGATGTGCATTTATTTATTTATTTTTGTCTTATATGTTGCTGTGTTAAGATAGTATTGGTTTTAGTTCATAGTTTTTGGCCTTCCTTTGTGGTACTTGCTATTGGGGGTCTGACCCCATTGGTTTTGCATGGCCAGATCTCGTAGAGGAACCAGATGACCTTCCTTATCTTCTGCCGGATGGTGGCCACCCGGAGCACCAGGCGACCTGAGTGGATTTTCTTTCTGTTCACCCACTTGATCCCGTATTGTATATTCTTTTGTGGCGTTTAGCCACCGAGCATGTGTTTAGTTCGTGTTTTAAACTTGACTTCTAGCCTACGGACGAAGACATTGTTAGCTTATTCTAGACTATGAGTTGATCATGTATTACTTATACTCTGCTAGTTTTTCATTTTGTATTACTTCATGATCATCTATGTATATTTGGTTTGGGACGCCTTACTATTTTTGCTTATGATGATCATATTTCTTGTATATTGTTGTTTGCTTGTGATTGAGACACCTATGACCGCTTGACCTAGGATTGACTGATAGATTGTAGTGTTAATCCCCCATGTCTTACAGCTTCACCGTATATTCGGGATACTGGCGTACTCTGATATGCGATATGCGTAGATGGCTTTGTCATGCCTCCGCTCTCCAGTATTCTGGACACGGGGCCTGACAGCATCTCCTACGTGGGCTAGCATGCTTCACATTCACATCATTCTACGTCCTCACTATTGTTGGAAGATTCGGGGAGACTGGATTAACATCACTAAAGACCCTTGGATTCCTCCACTTCCTGACTTTCGGATCAAAGGAGGGATATTAGAATCTACTGGCCCAAAGTTGGTTCCCAATTTGATTCTTGTGTTAAATTCCCAGGCTCGATCTGGATGTAATTCATCTGTTTGTAACTCTTCTTCTTTAATATAGTCTGAGATTTCCATTTTTTAAAAAAAACTCACAAATGCAATAAGACCCTTATATTAAATTCTTATGAGAACTTATTCAATGCATTTTTCGATTTCCAATTCCATACGTTACTCCATTACGACTAATTAATGTATGGCTAAACTTTGAGAGAATTGTTCATTGTCAGTTGGTTTAGATTAAATCTAATCTTACTTCCAATTGGTGCATTATATTCAAGATGACAACAGTACCTTGCTTTAACCATCGCAACCTCACACTTTCATAGACTATAGTTATTTTCTTCACAAACGAGCCCAAGATTGATCATGCCATGATAATGGATATGAGCATGAGTGATTAAAATTTAATTAGGAATCTATTTGATATTCTAATTAATATTTATAAGTTTTTTTCCTACACGGGATCGACTTATTAATTAATTATTAGTGCACACATTTCTTAGTTGTTATATGTGTTATATGTTGGGCATGCGAAAGCGTTGCCAACCCACCTGAGATAACCAACCAATCTAACGAACACCAAGCATAGATCAAAAATAACGTATATAACGACGACTGTGGCAACTGAATAAATCTCAATCTATATAACTCAGATAAAATTAGAAGATTGACAAAAACCAATGTTAAATTATATAGCCTAATAGGTTCAACCCCTTCACCAAACTCAAGAAGAAAAGAAAGAAATTATAAATGAAATCACTCACTAAACCCCATAGCAATTTTCCTAAACGAAGACGACGAATCCTCGATCAGATCTCATCTTCCTTTTGTCTTGGATGGCGAGCCCTAAGAGCAAAATACTGACTTTCTCTTAGATTTTCTGTGGACGAGCACCCCGAATCTCCACCTTTGTGCCTCCACCCTCATATATATATATATGATTATGAGAAAATTATATTCTAGGTCATAATAGGATTTTCTAAATAGGAAATCATAAAATAAGAATCCTATTATGCCTGAAACGGCTACTCCTAATCCAAATTGGACTCCAACAATATGTCGTAATAGAATTTTATAATTAGGAAACCCTAAAATAGGAATCCTATTATATGCCTAAAATATCTACTCATATTCCAGACGACTCCAACAATCTCTCATTCCAGTCTGATTAGAGAGTTTTGACCCTATGGCTCCTCAACTAGACTTCATGTATGTCATCTCGCGATAGAGTTTCTGCTCCCTTATGCCATCGATCTTCGATCCTCCAAGCTATTTTGCATCTTCCTTTGTCTCCAGCTCCACGACTGTCACGTCGATGCTAGCTGCCATGTGTAGCACCTCATGTACCACTGGGATCCTGCCAATATCAATAACACGGCCAAGACCGAAGTTCCTGATGATCAGCCTTACCGTAAGTCTTGGTTGCATTTTCTCGACTTCTGTCTTTCACCTGAACATACTATCATTCCGACGAGCTTCTTTACCCTTGGTTGGCCCAACTAAGAGGACAATGCGATTCTTCCGAGATTCGAACTGCTGAACTTGCCCATATTCGTGTCTGATACTGAAGCTCCCCCGAACAGATGCATCCTAGAGCAGAACATCATGCATTGTGAACGACGTCAATGACCCACAGCTCCTCCGGAACTATGTGAATGGAGATACACCTACCTCAAATTGAGTTATTTACAAACCTTGACCTTCTTTCAGGCTTCGAACTGCTAAAACCGATGTCGCTCCACAAAGCTTTGGTAAACCACTCGTCACCAAAATTGGATTCTTAGAGCAACCCCCACCTGGAGACCCACCAGCTGTCATAGGACCGGCATAATGGCCCTCAATCTTTGACTCATCACCATTCTTCACTTTGTCTCGACGAACTGAATCCTCTGTATCCCTCAAAGTATCTAAAAGTGTCACGACCCGCACCCAGATGATCAGGGCACGAGTACGGTGGGTATGTTCAGCCTACACTGTAGGATCAATGGTAGAACATTGTCTAGGTTATCTAAAATCGATACATGTTCAACTATAACTAATGTACTCAATAACAATATTCTACAGGAAGAATGAATAAAGAAGATAAGCTGTAACGACTAACAAAGAAGAAACTAGAACAAAATGATGAAATAGATAAGCTAGTCTAGATAGTCACCTCATGGTCCAAGATGCAGAAATGGTCTCAACTAAACAATGTCAAGAAGTCCGAGAATGTGTGGCAAAAGCATCCCTAAAAATATTATCCAGTCATAATTGGAGCAAAGTACAAGCACTAACAAAAGTTCCAATTATATTCATAAAGACTATAAAACAGTGAGTAATGAATATAAATAATGAAAATAAAATACTAGAAATGTAATAAAACTAGAATGGCATATTATCATATCATAGGAAAATAACCAGTAATAAGTAAGCAGGTAAATATAAATGCTAGCAAGTATGAACTGGAAATAGAAAATAGAGATACTAGCTAAGTGCCTTAAAATATTTGTTTGCAATGTGAACGGCTTCGGAGTAGATCAAGCTTGCTATATATGATTAGCTATGATACATGTAAGGTCAGGCTAACCATCTGGTTAGATATGATGCGAGCAAGAGTCAGGCTAATCATTTATAATAAGCTATGAGGCATGTAATATGGTCAAGCTACACCCTACGTGAGGTGTGGGGTAATCTATGATGCATGTAAAGTGGGGTATGATTACATAACTTGCTAATATTTCTCTCGGCCCCGACTAGTACGATGGATCCAATCACGACTTCTCATGACAGGTATCTATGATACTAGTTCGTGTATCCACTGTGTCAGAAATCAAGTACAATACTGCAAAACTAGAATTATAGTAATCATCAAAATAACAAAAACTGTCAGAGAATATAATCATCTCAGATTGGTTGAAATCGATGTGCGCGACACGAACGTGTCGACACGGAATAGGTATAATTGCCAAACTTCTCAAGATGGTCTCCAAATGATGTAGCGGTCACTCTCAACGAGTCTATAGCAATCCAAATAGCTATAAACGATATAAACAAATCCAGAATCGAAGTTCAGCACGAGTTTCGAGATGTAGATATCGGGTTCGCAATAGCCCGTAAGGAGACAAGAAATGCACCAATTAGCTAACTTAAAAATTAACTACGTTTAGCTAAGAAAGAAATTATTTTAGTCTTTCATATATTATAAATATTCAAGAAAGTTAGAAATAGTTATATAAGATAGTTTTTAGAAAATACTTGTTTGAATAAATACTTGATTTATTTTATAAACCTTTAAAGTCCAACTCTAAATAAGGCCATCTATATATAAAGTCCCATAATTTATTAAAGTCCAATCTATATAACCAAGTCCATTATATTTATATTTATAATTAACCAAAACCTTAATTTGTTTAAACCCAATAATTAATTCTTTAGTAGAAAATATATAAATTCTCTTTTAAACAATCCATTAGACAAAATCTTAACAGATGTTAACATTAAAGCTTTAATAACTACTATTAAACAAAACTAAATATATTATCATATATATACTAAAAGTTATCGTATTATATAACTAAATACTAATAGTTATAATATATACCTAATTCTCAACTTCATATCTGACTCAGCCTAATAATAATGAACCAAGAAGAGGAGAAAGAAGAGGAGGAGGGAAATCTTACCAAGCTCGAGGCATCGCCGGTGAAGGGCCGGTCGAGGTGGCGCGGTGGAAGATGACCAACGCCAGAGGCACGGCTTCGGCGATAAGATCTGGAGGGTGACGTCGAAGTTGAGTTCGCGGAGAGGGGTCCAGGCACGAAACTGTGGGTCGCCGGATCTGGTAACTGATAGAGGACAAAAGCGACGGATCCGTCAGGGTCGACGCACTACCAGAATAAGTCAAATTAGCGACGTCTCAAAACGTCGCTAAATGGCCAAAAAATATTACTAAATAATTTTAGCGACGTCTGTAGCGACGTTACATTGAAGTCGCCTTTAAGCTAGTCGCTAACCGGAAAAATATCGCAAAACGTCGATATTTCGACATTTTCTAGCGACGTAAATGCGTCGCTACATTAGTGACGTGTAGCGACGCAACGTTGCTAAATTAGCGACGTTTAGTTTGTCGCTATATGTCGCTAAGTTTTTTCTTGTTAGCGACGTTGTGCGACTCATTTAGCGACGTTATATTGACCTAGCAATACTGCCATGTCAGCAATTTGCGACGGACAGCGATGTGTATAGCGACGTATTTAGCGACGTATTTAGCGACGTATGTAAACGTCTCAAAACGTCGCTAAAAACATCACTAAAGATACAGTAAAAAATAAAAAAAATGAATATTGAATTGTTTTCAAACCATTCTTCCTGCAGTTTATGAATTCACAATTTGTACAAATAGACCCGGAGCAACCCTCCGTTGAATTTGTTGGGTTCGCCGACCCCCTTCGGTTGAACACTCAACACCGGTAAATTGACATATATTTAATATAAATAATATAGTAAAATTTAAAGAAAATAAAATATTGAGATTAGAAACCGAGTAAGGACAAAATCTCGTCGTAAAAAATACAACAAATATCCACACAACTGAGTCTGAAAGCCTCGTCCTAAAGAATACAAGAAATAATGTCTGAATGCCTCAAAAATAAAGAATATTCATAAATGACCAAATATCATAGGTCTGAAACACAAATACTAAATAAACGGTCCTAACTAGGACTATTGTGATCTGCAGGAGGATGACCAACGACGCGCATCATGGATAAGAACAAATCATACTGCTCCCGTGAAATCGACACCGATGTCGATGGAGAAGGCAGTGATGTCGGTGGAGTCTGTGTCGATGAAGGCGCACCAGGAGGACGTATCTGCTCTAACTCTGTTAGTCGATTGTTGTATGAATCCATGGTAGATAACAGCCTCGTACTGTTATGAACCATTGAATCCTGCATCATCGTCAGCCTCTCGCCCATGGACAGCTGTGATGCCTGCAGCTCCGGTATGCTGCGCTCTGTCGATATTCTAAGATCAGCTGCCATATCCCGGAGCTCCATGATGTTGCGCTCAAGCATATCAAATCGTGTGATGAGCGTCGCATCGTCCTCTTACGGCTGGAACAGGGGATGCTCCTTTATCCTTCGCAGCAACTCGTCACGGAGAGACGCAATCTGATGGTCAACGGTCTCCTGGACTCGGGCCGATGACTGCGAGGGCTGTGGCGAATACTTACTTACCGTGGAGGCCCTAGATGATTGCGTCGCAACAAGGGCGCCATAGGATCCCGTACCGTAGTACGTACCCCTTTGGAGACCACCAGCGGCGGTCACCCACAGCTGTAGAAGCATGAAAAATACGCTACAGGATTATACGCAACATGCATAAAACCCGCGTAAAGCAGAGTTTCAGTATTGTGCGGCATAAAACATGACTTCAGAGCCATTGGCGTACAGCAGAGCTTCAACACTGTTCAGCATAAAATATAGCTCCAGAACAACCCGCATAATGCAGTATTTCAGACTGCTTTAGCGTAAAAAGCTTGCTACCTCACCTTTATGGCGTAAAACTCATCTGTTTTTAATGCAGCATGGAAGTGTACGAGGAATGCTTCGTATTTCTCGAATGAACCTGTCAAACAGTACAATGAACCTGACTCCTGACAAAGAGTACTGTACGACTATCAAGACGACGGCTGTAATGATGATTTGGCACAGAGCTCTTGACTGTCATTTAGTAACAATGCCTTGATTTAAGTCGTCGTCTATGCATTCAAGGAATACGTTGCCTAGTTTTACACAGGCAGCCATGAGCTTTTACGCTCAAGATGAGACAAAACTGACCGCCACGTCAAAAGCTGCTTTTCGTACAGAGCCTGAGAAATGTCTCTGCAATTAATGCGCGAGATGGGGGCAGATCTCTGCATTTAATGCACGAGATTTTATTCTATTTCCAATGACTGGGAGAGCTATAATTAGGGATAATACGTCCACATCACCATCCCGGCACATTATGCCATTAGGCTATTTTCATCTATAGGAGTACGCCGTATGCTATCTCCTCGAAATACACCTACCTGGCTATTTTCAACTATAGGAGTACGCCGTATGCTATCTCCTTGAAATACGCCAACCCAGGCTATATTTGCAAAGGTATGTGAACAGGTTATCTGATCCAGAATACGCTCAAGACCTCAGTCAAGGAGGAATGACTGGTTACCTTTGCGCCGGCTACCCATCTATGCAGCATCAGGCTTCTACGCCTACTTGGTTTTTTACGCCAACCTGACAGCTGTTGGGCTTCTACGCCTATATGTCAGCTATTGGGCTTCTACGCCTACTTGGCTTTTACGCCATCAGAACAGCTATTTGGTTTTTACGCCAACGAGACTGTTATTTGGCTTCTATGCCAACCATCTCTACACGAGAGGCAGTTACCTACATGGCTTGCATGCCGTGATCTTCGTAGCAGTTATACGCATTATCTCTTAATGGGACACGCGTCACACGCTTATTCAGAAGATCATTTATACGTGGGTAGCAGTTATGATAACCGTCGCGTAAAAGGTGTGGTTCTCTCCGTTATTCAGTTTCTACGCCTATAAATAGAGACCTCCGTCCATGGAGGTCAGGGGTCGAAAAGGGGGCAGATTTTATAGAGGTCGGAAAGAAAGGTCGGAAAATCGAAGATAGAAGAGCACAGACAGAGAGTAGTGATCGACGATCTTGGCATCGAGCATCCACTCCCTCTTGTAATCTTTGAAGCTTCTACTTCTTCCATAGCACTTCTTCATCATCGTGTGGTCCAAGGGACAAAGTGATCGACCGCAGATCAGACTCCTATAGCAATATTTACCCAGATTAAATTTTGTACTTAACATCCTCGTATAGGATTAATTGTACTTCTTGTTTGTAAACCTAAGAAAGGGTTTCGTATAAACCTATATTTTTTTATTTCTTTCGTTTATTATCAAACAACAGCTCGTCCGTCGACAGAGCTGGAGAGGGCTGCGAGGAAGTACCAGTCTCTCTCGCTGTAGGTGCACTAGCAGTCGCCCGCTCACGCAGCCTAAGATAATCGGCCTAAAAAAGTTTGGATACTCAATAATTGCCTAAGTTATATTAAAATTAACACAAAGTAAAGTAATACTTATATAGGTCTGCGAGGTCCTCTTATCAATGAGATTCTCGCCCTTTCGATGGATGGCCTGGAAGACAGTCACTATGTTTGCATCCTCACCCCTCTGTACCTGTTAAAAATATATTATTTAGTACTAAAATTAAATATTTTATTCTGCTACCATTTTATCGTACTTGCATTAAAATAATATATCTGAAATAAAAAATATACCAAACGACAAAAATATTTCGTCATCGGAATCGAGCCACCACACCACTTTGTTGACTTCTGCCTAGTTGTCTTGGCCTTCGCAGACCTTTTCTTGTACCTCGGATCGTCGAATCTAGACCTCATCGCAGTCCACTGCTCAGGCGTGAACCATCCTTGGATCGGTTTTCTTTCACAATCATGAGCCTTCTGGTCATCCAGAACATCATGGATCAGCTTGGCGGCAACGACAGAGAACATCTGCTCGATCAACTTGGCCCTGTGCGGTAGATAGAAATATATTTCCTACAATAAGTAATTTAGTAAGTTATATAGTATGCATAAATTGATGATTGATATAATATACTTTTACCTTGAAGTGCGTAAACCAGAACGCCTTTCTCTCCTCCGGAGCATCAGAGTAGTTGATCCAAGGGCCACCATAGTTGTTCCTCAGAAAGAGGCCCAGGCATCTTTGTACCGACGAGGGACGATATCTATACAAAGATAATTATTTTTATCAAGAAAGTCAATATATGATGAATAAAGAAATATACCATATATATGATGCTAAACCATCTAATTGATTTACTTTGTACCGTCGGCCCAAATCTTTGTCCTCGTCTCCTCCGGAGGTGCGCGTGGAGGACTTACCACCAAATACGTGTGGGGGTGGACTTACTACCATCCAATGCGAATCAGGAGCCTGCTCTAAATCAGGAGTTAGCAGCTCCTCCACTTCCTAATTCGGAGAATATATTGCCTCATGTTGGAGTTGCAATACAACCGATCTCTCACCACTCTGCGGTGCCTCTACCAGCCGAAGATCCGATGCAAGCAGTACGGGAATTGAAAGCCCAATTTGATGACTTGAAGCACAAGGACCAGCTCAAGAAATTGGGAATCAACCAGCCTTACCCAGCTATCTGGGATGAGATCCATTTCCCTCCTAAATACAAACCACAGGCTATGACTTTGTTTGAGGGAAAGACATCACCGAGCCAGTACATGAACTACTTCAGTATGATAACAGTGTTATTGCAAGGGAATGAAACCTTTCTCACTCGAGTGTTCAAAGGCTGTCTCTCGGGAGTAGCTTATCAGTGGTACCGTAGTCTTGCGGACAACTGTATTACTTCCTTTGAAGATTTCAAGACATTGTTCTTCGCGCGATTCTACGAAGGAGGGATGGACATGTCTATGTCCTCTCTCATCGAAGTAAAGTAGAAAGAGAAAGAGAACGTTCGTATTTTCATTGAACGTTTTCGTCATGCCACTCTGTAAATGCCTCCCGGAGTTCCAGACTTGACATTGGTGGACATTTACAGGAAGAACCTTCTTTCAGTGATCTCGGTGTTTACAGGACCATATCAGTTCCATGATTGGCCCTCATTTATTATCTCAGCGGTAGCAGTTGAAGACAACAGTCGGAAGGCGCGTGATGATGGAATTATGATATTTACCACTGATAAAGGCAAGAGGTCATCCTCCAACAGCGACCATCCTCGTGGTTCCAAAGGAAAAGAAGCTCTGGTGATCAATACGTCCAGGCAAAAGACTGCGACAACCACACAGACGAAACCTGGGACTTCCAGGCCCATTAAAGTATATTCTTTTGACGAAGACGATATTCCGAACATATTCGAGTGTCTAGTCAAAAGCGGCAAGATTACCCTCCCAGAGGTAAAGCGGCCTAATGAAGTTGGCAGTACCAATAACCCCAAGTACTGCATTTTTTATAGGTACATACATTACCCCACAAAGGCGTGTTATGTACTAAAGAGGAAAACCCTGGAGTTGATCGACGCTAAGGCTATCACTCTGTGCAATAGCGAGAAGACGGTCACAGCCAACATGATCTCTCTCCAATTTGGCAATCTGCCTCCTCAAGAAGTTTCGGATGGGGTTGTACCTATTTCTCGGACAATGATGAATATTGTTAATCTTCCTCCGGCCAGGGGACAAAATCATAACCTGGTACCCCTAACTACCCAGCGTGGCAAGATTATATGGGTTCATCCAGATCTTGTGTCAGAGATCGAGGAAGAGACTCAAGCTGCTAAGGCTAAGTCTAAAAAAACTCGAAGCGTAGACCATGTCATAAGGTTGCGATATCCTCGATATCAAAAAAAGAGGTATTGGCTACCGAAACCCGTTCAGGGAAAGCCTACCTCAAGGACTATGGAGGAAGTCAGGAAGATGCATCGGCAGACACTTCAGCTGCCAAACTTCCAGAACCTGAACCTGTCGCACCAGAGGCAGGTCCTTCTAGACCTACTTTGGCGGACAAGGACAAGAAAAAATAAGTACGCTTTGATAAACCTTTGAAGAATATTCAAAACAAAGGTTTCGAGAAGCCATATATCTTCGACATCCTGGCCCAGTTGGCTAATACACCAGCCAGATTATCCATTTTTGAACTACTCAGGCTCTCTAAAGATACTCGTCAAGCCTTGAGTGAAGCATTAATGTAGGCTGATGCATACTTGACCCAGCTCAAGTCCCTTGATGAAGAACCTGTGGCATGTCCTCAATGCCATAGTGTGATGGAGGTGGTCCCGAATATCACTTTCACTCAAGATGACATGCTGTTGAAACATAACAAGCATGACAGACCCCTCTATTACACTGGATACGTCGGTTCCATGGACGTTGACCGGATTCACATAGATCCGGGATCATCGATCAGCATCATTCCTCATAGTCTGCTCAGACCGCTAAGGATTCCTACCAGCGAATTGGCTTACACCACCACTACAATCGTGGGCTTCAATGCAAGGAAAAGTAAGCCGTTGGGGAAGATTCGACTGAGGATCCAGATTGGCGACCTCAGATCAGTAGCTACATGCTACGTCATTGATTCAGAGGTTTCCTACAACATTTTGCTGGGCAGACCATAGATCCATGATCACAACATCGTTCCTTCGACTCTACATCAATGCTTCAAATATGTAGATGCCCAAGGAACAGTACAAACGGAGTTTGCTGACCTTAACCCGTTTAAAGGAGTAGAATCCTACTACTCCGATGCCATGTTGTACACCCAAGACTACATGAAGGAGGTGTCAGGCAAGACAGAGGAGAAATCCTACCGGGAGCCAGAAGAACCCTCTGCCGAACAACCCCTGTCAATCAAGGTGAAAGGACGAACTACTCGTCCGAAAGTCATGGAACCCATGGCTATCCACTTGAACAAAACTAAGTCAGGACAAGGAGGTGATCCTCTTGTGATCACTTTGAACCAGAAGCCTCCACCTTTGGTCATCAACCTTCGGCGTAACAAGCAGCCAACTGATGTAAATATAACCAGGAACGTGGTTTCTGACGATAATAAAGATCATCTTTTCCAGTACATTGACGCTCAAATTCTAAATCAGGAATCCTCTCCCCATAACGATATAGAACCTATAGCACAAAAATTCTTGAAAGCTATAGATTTCTATCATCCATATATATGGGAAGTAGCGTCAACATCTAATATCATCACGAC
This sequence comes from Iris macrosiphon, assembly GCA_036927795.1. Lineage (NCBI taxonomy): Eukaryota > Viridiplantae > Streptophyta > Magnoliopsida > Asparagales > Iridaceae > Iris > Iris macrosiphon. Next base: position 151,678,477 of record JAYESA010000004.1, read on the forward strand.
ATATGGGCCATATAAGGATTCTATCTTTATTGTTCCGCCTACTCACAGCAGTCAGCATCCAATAGTCTTCGATCGCATGCGAAACGAACCGACTGTACAAGAAGATTCTCACAAATCCGATGCTGGAAAAATACAGGTTCACAGATATAGCCCACAAGCTTTAAAGATTATGCAAAGTATGGGTTATGACTTGAAGCTGAAACTAGGTCTTAACTATGGGAAAGGCAGGCGAATGCCGTTGCACTATGATCCCTACTGTCAACGAACTCATTTTGGGTTAGGGTATGCCACTTCCTTTGCAACTTCTGAGCTTAATGAGGATATATTTTTCTCTTCTCAAAATGGCTCGTCGTCCTCCGGCTCATACGATGATCTCGAACGAGCATTATCAATAAATACGGTACTGACAGATTCCCTCGAAGCAGACGAACAAGAATCTGAACCGTTTAAGAATGACTCTTGGGCACAGCAAATGGATACGCAATGGGAACTCCGGTTCGAGCAGAGAGAACCGTCCACTGAAGATAAAGTTATCCAAATTAACGTTGGGGATAAACTTTCGCCAAAGCCGATATTTATCAGTAACAATCTTTCCGGTGAAGAAAGGGAAGAAATAATCCAGCTGATAAAAGAATATATCGACGTCTTTGCATAGAATTATGAGGATATGCCAGGACTCGATCCTAAAGTGGCTACTCATAAGCTCAACATACTGCCCAATTCGAAGCCTGTAAAGCAGCACTAATGCCGGTTCCGCCCGAATATGATGGACGTTATTGAAGCTGAAATCAAGAAGTTGATAGCCTACGGGTTCATCCGGGAAGAACAACATCCTGATTGGGTCGCCAATGTTGTCCTAGTCATGAAGAAAAGTGGGAAAGTACGTGTTTGCATCGATTATCGAAATCTGAATACAGCCTGCCCCAAGGATGAGTTTCCTCTTCCCATTACAGACGTCATGATCGATAATATGTGCGGTTTTGAGCGCATGTCTTTCATGGACGGATTTTCAGGATACAACCAAATCAAGATGCATCCTGAAGACGAAAAGCATACTGCCTTCCGGATACTATTGGGGGTATATTGCTACACGGTTATGCCCTTCGGACTGAAGAATGTCGGGGCTACGTACCAACGAGCTATGAGTAACATATTCTATGAACACCTACGCAAAACAGTGGAATGTTACGTGGATGATATAGCTGTCAAAAGCCGCATCAAGGATAATCACATCCAAGACTTGAAGACAGTATTTGAGTTGATGCGCCAACACCAACTCAAAATAAACCCTACAAAGTCCTTTCTTGGTGTATCCAGTGGCAAATTTATAGGATTTGTCATTAGCGCTAAAGGCATTCAAGTGGACCCTGATAAAGTGAAGGCTATCCTAGAGATGCGACCTCCCCGTAATCTGAGAAAACTCAGGGGATTTCAAGGTCGTCTGGCTTATATCCGGAGATTCATATCCAACCTCTCTCGGAGATGTCAGCCTTTTTCTCATCTCATGAAGAAAGGTGTATCCTTCGTATGGGACGAAGCCTGTCAGCAAGCGTTCAATGATATCAAACGCTACCTTACTAATCCTCCAGTTTTGGTGCCTCCCATCATAGGAAAACCCTTTTTGATGTATGTTCGAGCAATGGATCATTCTCTGGGAGCTCTCCTCACACAGAAGAACGATGAGGGTCATGAACAGGCTATCTACTATTTAAGCAGGATGATGGTCGGAGCTGAACACCGGTACAATCCGGTGGAAAAGGAATGTTTGGCCCTAATATTTGCCATTCAGAAAATACGACATTACGTCACAGGCCAGACTATTCATATCATCTCCAGGATCAATCCTCTTCGGGTATTGATGAACAAGCCAAGTGTTCTCAATTCTCGACTCGCGACTTGGGCGATGTTATTAACACCGTATGATATAGTGTACGTCCCCCATAAGTCCATCAAAGGCCAAGCATTGGCTGATTTTCTAGCTGCTCATCCAATTCCGGAAACCTCCAGATTATACGAGGACATTCCTGACGAAGTTGCAGAATGTAATTCCGCAATGGAAAGTGATACATGGCAGCTATTCTTCGATGGTGCCTCCATGACTGGTCCCAGGGGGAACGTAGTTTCAGGAGTAGGAATTGTCCTGGTCACTCCTGATAAACTCGTCATCTATCGAGCATATTCTCTTAGCGAACCCTGCTCTAATAATGTGGCAGAGTATAATGCCCTACTCATCGGACTCCAAGTCGCTAAAGAATTGGACATCGAATATCTGGAAGCTTTCGGTGATTCTCTGCTGATCGTCAATCAAGTCAGAGGAATATATGAAGTCCGTAATCCAGACCTTATTCCTTATCACCAAGCAATGACCGAGATTACATTGTCTTTCAAAGGGTTCTTCCTAGAGCATGTGCCTCGATCTCAGAATTTGGAAGCTGATGCCCTAGCCAGTCTAGCTGCAGATTTAGCTATTCCTATAAGAAGGTAGAATTTGATGATCCTTATTAACAGAGATTTATTCTGTGTGAAAAACAACTTTCACATAGAACGCAGCTACGCTGTGAACACAGATCTTCCCAAGAGAGACTGGAAAAGTCCCTTTATAGATTTTGTGGCATACAGAATCTTACCGGAGGATCCTAAAGAAGCAGTATCCATCAAAAGACGATCATTACGCTTCTATTTTGATGCATCTTCACAATGTCTATATCGTCGAACCTACGATGGACTGCTATTACGATGTCTCTCCGATGATGAGGCACAGCAGATTATCCGTGAAGCTCACGACGGCGTATGCAGAGCACATCAACCCGGTCCTAAGCTACAGGATCGTATCAGGAGGATGGGCTATTACTGGCCTACTATGACCACAGATGCAATAAAATATGCAAGACAATGCAAAGCCTGTCAGGTTCATGCAGATTTTATACATCAACCTTCTGAACATTTATATCCTACGGTTGCATCCTGGCCTTTTGAAGCATGGGGTATGGATATCATTGGTCCTATTCACCCGTCTTCTTCCAGAGGTCATCGGTTCATATTGGCCATCACGGATTATTTCTCCAAATGGGCAGAGACGATCCCTCTTGCTGAGGTAAAAACATCCAACGTGATCAGCTTCATCAAGCATCATGTCATTTATCGCTTCGAGATACCCCAAAGGATAATGCAAGACAATGGGCCTCAATTCATCAGCCAAGCGTTTCATCAATTTTGCGATAAAAATCGGATACAAAATATGGCCTCTACGGCATATAATCCTACTGCTAATGGTTTGGCAGAAGCTTTCAACAAAACTATTATCAAACTCTTGAAAAAGTTCGTCTCTTCGAACAAAAGAGATTGGAATGAGAAGCTAGGAGAGTGCATCTGGGCATACCGCACAACGGTACGAGCACCGACGGGATGTACCCCATTCTTATTGGTTTACGGAAGTAAAGCAGTTCTCCCCATTGAAATCCAAATCCCATCACTCAGAATAGCAGTAGCTAATGAGTTGACTCAAGAAAATAATGATCGACTACGGCTTCAAGAGCTAGAAGTATTAGACGAGAAACGCCTCCTAGCTCAATAACGCATTGCGTTCTACCAGGCACGTATTTCCAAAGCTTTTAATCAAAAAGTGAAGGAAAGGGTGTTCAAAGTTGGCGAGCTAGTTTTAGCTGTGAAAAGGCCAATGATCATTACTCACAAGAGTAAGGGTAAATTCCAACTCAAATGGGAAGGCCCTTATGTGATTGAGACGACGTTCTCAAACGGCGCTTACAGATTAGCCAAGCCTAATGGAGACTTGTTAATGGCTCCTATCAACGACAAATTCCTGAAGAGGTACTACGCTTAATCTTCTTTGCTGAAATAGAGTATGGTGAAGATCTCATTCTGACAACACTACGTCCAAAGAACTAGTTGGATCATATTCTATCATGTCCATATAAACTCTGAATAGATATGTTTAACTAATTTGGAACTTCAAAACCTATCACGTCTATATTACCTCTGATAGTGTTTTGTATACAAATTTAGTTGGATCATATGCTATCATGTCCATATAACCTCTGAATAGATGGGTCCACCAAAGTTATATCCAGCTGAAGCTTACTGAAAGTATATCACGTCCATATTACCTCTGATATCACTTTCACCCTAACCTATCATTTATATTCAAAAAATAATGGGTCCACCAAGGTTAGATAAAGTCTCTTTATTATCTCCAGAAAGAGCAAGTTACATATAACAGCAAAAGGTACATCATTTGGGAGGAGCAGTTAAGTCGCGGATCTGCTGTGCCAGATAGGCCATTCTCTCATTCGTGGAGTTCAAAACTGTAGCGCGAGCCCGCTCCAACCTTGCCTCCTCATTGTTCAAGGCAGACAATTCAGACCGAGCATTTACAAAACCTGCGTGGATGACACTCATACGGGTCAGGTTCTGCTGAGCAGCTTCCATTCGGTCCTTCAACACGTCTCTAGCTGCCGATGAAGCGAGAGCCCTCTCCTCTGCTTGAGCGAGTTCATCTTTCAATTTACGGACCCTCGCTGCCTCTTCCTTATATTCGGCCTCGCACTTAGCCTGCTGGGAAATGACATACCCCAATACGACATGCTCTTCATTCATCTCTTTCTACTGTGCCTCGATGGACTTGCTCAGAGTTTCCATCTCCCCAACAAGCCTCGCAGTCATGGAATCATACTCAGCCTGAATCAGATCATCAATGCTGCCTTGGGATAGTTGTAAATAATTATTAATGGGTTGTTCTAAACCATTAACTATTTGCTCCAGCGTATCAGCTCTCCCAGCGTCATTGAAATTTCTGATCGGCGCTATCGCAACCTGGGAGGACATCCTCAAGGCCTCAAAGCCTATATTCTTCTCCAGCACCATTGATATCAACATTTTCAAAGTGATATAGAAAATGCCAGTATACTGCTCAACTATCATGGCAAAATCCGAATGGACGCTGGGAGTGACTGCAATATCGGTAAACCCCCTTCCAGGAACTACTGCAGAGGGTGTCGTCACAGTCGTCGCTTCAGCAGATGGCACGACAAAAGTAGAGGCACCAACAACGGTCGAAGTGGCTGGCGTACTCAACAAAGGAGGCATAGTCGTGATGACAGGCTCATCCTCCTTTGAAGATATCGGGACTGTATTAGGCGAGCCAGCACCCGAAAATGTTGCCTCTTCAAGGTCGAGCACCGTCGTTTCATTGGCGGGAGCCGCAACAAAGCTAAAGGTTGCGTCGACGTTGTCCTCCCCATAGATGTCTTCCCCTAAAAAGAAGACAAGAGAAAGTTAATATCAACCAGATGTTAATTTTTCTAAAAGAGGCGTAAAGACAATATTTACCCATGGCCGATGGTATATATGTCGCGTCTGCAGCCAGTACAGCTAAATCATTTCTTAATGATGCTAAGCTAGTTGTCATACCTGGAAAGAAGGGTGCACCAAATGACGACTGAGGGTAATCATCCAAGTCTTTATCCAGATCCAATCGAGGTTCATCAGGTGGAATCTCGCTGGATATACTTACAGACGCGGCAGGGATTACTTCTGTTACTGGTCTAGATAAAGGTATATGCAATCTTATTTTGCTCGGCCTCGAAGGCGATCTCGTAGTACTACCTAAAGCGATAGCAGCGACAGCAGTCTCGAGCAAAGAATCTTCGGCACTGCCAGCCGGAACTGTGGAGGTTCCCTCTCTAATAGGCGAAGGACCTCTAGTCAAAAAATCATCCCCAACCGGGAAAACAGCAGGTTCACTCCTAGGAGCCTTATGGCTGGAAGTCCTGACAGGACCACTAACAGTCTTCTTATTCTTGCGAGGGAAAGTCTCTTTCAGAATAGGATCCCTTCGCTTATTGGGGATAACAAGAGGCTATGCAGGCGAAGGTATTATTCCTCTCGGTACCGTCAACAAAAACTCATCTGGAGCGACAGAGTCTTCACCTTTGTCAGAGGAAACTGATGGGACTTCCTCTCTTCCAGTGGACTTATGAGGGGGCATCCTAAAACTTCCACGCATATCAAAATCGCGATGGAAGGTATTGATGGCTACATAAAATTGGGCGTACGAATGGAGGATGCGCAACTCCATGGAGAGTGAAGTCGCGGGCACAATAAAGGCTTCTCCAGTATAACCCATTATGAAGTACCGCCATCCTCTCGCTCCATCAATAAGTCCACCTTTGGACTTAAAGCTGGTGATGGCATTTGCCACATGCAATTGGTCATACCCAAACTGCTTGGCGAACCGACTAGGCAGATATGGCTCAAAGAAGCAATGGTCTTCACTTCTGTATAACAAATGGAAAGGTCTAATGCAGACCAACCAATAAAAAGCTTCAGGAGAAAGAACGGTCTTCCCGTCACTTGAATCATGAAGTATCGTCCCCTATTGATTGAGATATACAGTAGGGACGATACAGAAGAGCTTCCAGCTATGAGCAAAATTTAATGCTCGCCGACAGTCTACGACGGTGGTCACGTTCCAAGTGGAATTCTTGTAATTCAACAAGAAATTATTTCCCAAACTACTGGCAAAGCCGGAAGACATCACTTTGGGGTTATGAAGAATTAACCATCCCATCAGATACAGGAATGGTAACTCTACCCTAGGAAAGCTTTCACGCCGTATTTCGTCTGCAAGCAGCCCATCAGTAATGGCCCTCAGGCCAGCTTGTATCCGGCATATCATGGCAGGGAGCAGGCCCAGTCTTGCCCCAAATACCAAATGCACTGCAGGCCATAAGGTGTTACGATGAATACGATCTGAAGATGCAATGCTAGGTAATACCAATCGGCGTAGCCATACGAAGAGGAAGCCAGCTAGTTGAGCTTCCCTTGACAGAGGCTTGCAGCAATGCCTCATATAACTGTAGGCTTTAGTGCCTGCAGGATAACTCCCTATCCCTTCATCGAGAACTTGATCTGAAGCCCCAGCGTCTTCAATAAGATCATCGACTATTTGAGCATCAAGTATGCTCAGAAAGTTCAAAAGCTTATCTATGCTATCCACAACTTTGTCTGGCTTAGCGTCTCTGGCCTGATGAAAGAAGAGATAGGACGCCCATTTGTTGGTATAAGCTAAATCAGAAGGCTCATTATAGAAGGTGGTGCACGCAAGATAATGGCTCATTAGCTCCTGGTACACTGCCACTACCCGAGGGTTTGTATCCCCCAGTTTCTTATTTGTGGGAACATACTCTTTATAAGGAGTATCCCCCATTGGTAGTCTTGAAATCTCTGCCATCTCGTAAAGGGCCAATCCAACTGCCCTAGCGAAGTGGCAAAAGTTCCAGTGAGCGAGATATACCGATCCATCAAAGCCAAAAATAGGTTGGGGTTGGGAGGTAACCCAACACTGGTAGCACTCACAGCCGCGAACAGACTAATGCTCTCCTGCTCCATCTAAAAATGCTTCAGGGCCCATGCAGCTAAACGAGCCCATCGAAGATTTCCAGGGGTAAGCCACCCGTTGGTCCGAGGATTAACCTTGGGGTGTACTCCTCCATGCCCCATGAAGTCATTGCAAAAAGTTGATAATTGGACTGGATGGAGCTGTAAAGTGTCTTCACTCGGGACGCTGCCCGGCAGTAATCCCCTGAAAGGCACGACAGGGCCTGAAGGGCGGCTCACAAATAATCCTTGGTCTGATCCTTTCTAATAAAATATCTTCCCCGGCTGGCTGTGAAGATTAGGGGTCAGAGTCCACGATATCTTCCTGGGATGCGTGGCATGGAAGAATGTCGAGATAGGGTAATCTCTCGGCATCCTGGGCAGGTACATGACCATGCCCCCAGCAGTAAAAACTCAGTTTTCCTTCTTGGGCTTCGTCTGGGATTGTTTATCAATCATATCCCCGAATAGGAAAGCTGGTTTTATATATTTGGCCCCATCTAGATACGTCAGGGGCTTCCCGTTGATCATACTCAACATCATTCGTTCTCCTTGAGATGATATCAGAGTTCCCCTTCCTTCAGGATACTGGATTCCAGAAATAGGGAATGTCACATGGGACAAATCCTCCAGGTAATTGGAGTTCAGCATCCCAGCAGCGGAACCCATCACCTCAGCCAACAGAGGGATCTGTAAGTCCACTACAAAATGCAAGAAGAACAAATCAGTTTCTACACTAGACAGTACAGTCTTGCAGCTTAAGCCAAAGATCAACAGTCTGTGCTTTTATGCCAAGACTGTAAAAATCTACAGTTTTATGCTGGAATCTATTTCCAAGGCGTAAAATTCAAGATTGGCAGTATACACAAAAATCTGACAGTCTGTATTTTTATGCCAGACTGCCAAAATTTGAGTTTTTATGCCAAAATTTTCATCCAGAGCGTAACACTCAAAGTTTGTAGTATACGCCAAATTTCGACAGTCAAAGCTTTTACGCCAAACTGCGAAAATATAGAGTTTTTATGCTGACACATTAGGAATGTGGGCGTAAATGATAAAATATCTCTGTGCATCATCTTCCTCGAAGAGGCTCTCAGCACAGAAGATGACCTAGCGCATTCACGTACAACGTGTGCGAAGGATTTTCTTCATTTTTGTCGTCCCAAAAGCTTTACCTATGACACCTGGTGCACAGCTTGATGGTGGGACACTTCGTTCAGAGCGAGGTTTGTTCTGCCCAATGGGAGTCGCTCGTGCTTGAGCAGAGGAGCGAGAAGAAGAGGCAGATTTCTTTCCCTTAGCGGTGGATGTTTGCTTCGGTGCCATGGCTAAAACTCAAGGTTCTTAAAAGAAGAGACGAAGAAGAGCTCTCAAAGGAACAAAGGATTTTTTGCAAAAGACAAATGAAGAGTTTCTTCTCTGAAGGCCTTGGGGTATTTATAGAGTTCAGATAAACTCTTCGAATCCCTAACCAAATCCGATATTTAATATTCGGTTATGATTGGAGAACACGTCAGCCTATCATCTAGGGAAGACGGACAGTCAGCGAATTCGAAAAGTTTTTTCATGCAGAGAAGATCTACGATTTTTACGCTAAAGAGCTTTTACGCTTAAGAGGCTACAAATCTATGGTTTTATGCTCAAAGGCCACAAGTCTATGGTTTTACTCCCGGATGCTTTTACGTTCGGTAGCTTTTACGCTCGAGAGGCTACAAACCTATGACTTCACGCTCAGAGGCTACAAAACTATGATTTTACGTTCAAAAGTTTTTTAAGCTCAGAGGCTACAAATCTACGACTTCACGCTCGGAAATTTTTTTTAGAGGCTATAAATCTATGGTTTTATGCCCGGATGCTCTTATGCTCAGCAGCTTTTATGCTCGAGAGGATACAAACCTATGATTTTATGCTCATCTACATTACAGATCTATGACTTTCCGCATATCTTAAAATACGCAGGCCAGAGTATGCGTATATCTGAACAATTCTCAAGACGGCCAATTACAAGGGTTCACGCAGAAGATGCTCCTTCTTGGCCTCAGAATATCCCAAGTACCCAAAACATACAGAGTTCAGTAATAAAAATGACTCTTCTTCTTGGGTCGATTGAAAGTTCATCCAAAATCCAGTCAGAATCTTTTCTCTACAGTTCAAGCATGGCCAGTTTTGACAGCCATTTCTCGCCCCACTTCAAGGGATTTTCGGGAAATCATTCTTGAAGTTGATGGTCTGAACAAGAATTCTTCTTATCAAAGAAGTGACAGTTCAGAATTCTATGCGACTCATCGTTCAAAATAGCATGACAGTTCGGATGTTCGACTTAAATACTAAGCAGCTTTTTACGCATCTTCAGTTACGCATAAAAGACGGGACGAGATCAGATACTCTTTCTATCAGAGTTAGCGTAAATTTATTCAGACGTGTCGAAGCTGCACACTATTCAGACTTCATCACAGCAAAATATGGCAAATCATCAGATGCGTAAAAGAAGATAATTTTATTAATCATGATTACATATGATGGAAATCCAGCCTACAAAGAGTTTTTCATCTTTATGATTACATATGATGGAAATCCTTTTCCTACAAAGGGTTTCTCACTTTTATTTAGGATCACGCCAAGAATCTGTTCTGCCAGGTTCTCGTATTGGTGGAGATCTTTTTCGTCTTCTACAGCATTTAATCGGCTCCCGCAGCCGATTAACAAAAAAATAATTAATGGCAGGAGGATACATAACTGGGCTTGTTTAAATTATTTAAGAGCCCACCCTCCATACGCCATGACAGATTGAGTTTAGATTCAGACCCAACTCAATACTGGAAGACAGGGCCAGACTGTCTACCCTTGTCCACCATCATGATGGAAGAAAATATAGCTTGCAAGCTGTGTGGTCGAATGAGACCATTCCTCTCTCTTGGACGAATCGCCATATGAAATTGCTGATCATCCCGAGCAAAGGAAGCTATGATATCCTTCCATGATCCATCGTTGCAGAGGACATTTGCTCGAAGACGCCTTCTTTTTTGGCTTATTACATGCTGGAAGAACATGATCTTCTTCTTCCTCAAGTCGACCCGACAAAGTTCGGCAATCATCTGTGTGTGGTGAAGGAAGTGTGGGGAAAATAGGTTAACCCATTCGCCTTTTTATAAACAGAGGAGAACACACTGAATCCCAAATAACTCCCAAAAATTCGTCAAGAAATCAGCCTCGTGGAACGAGTCAAAATTGACCGTTTCATGATTCATTCAAAGTATTTCAAATTACGAGGAATTTGAAAACTTTGAAGGGGGTCTTGTAGAAGCATGAAAAATACACTACAGGATTATACGCAACATGCATAAAACCCGCGTAAAGTAGAGTTTCAGTATTGTGCGGCATAAAACATGACTTCATAGCCATTAGCGTACAGCAGAGCTTCAATACTGTTCAGCGTAAAATATAGCTCCAGAACAACCCGCGTAATGCAGTATTTTAGACTGCTTCAGCGTAAAAAGGTTGCTACCTCGCCTTTATGGCATTAAACTCATCTGCTTTTAATGCAGCATGGAAGTGTACGAGGAACGCTTCGTATTCCTCGAATGAACCTGTCAAACAGTACAATGAACCTGACTCCTGACAAAGAGTACTGCACAACTATCAAGACGACGGCTGTAATGATGATTCGGCACAGAGCTCCTGACTGTCATTTAGTAATAAAGCCTTGATTTAAGTCATCGCCTACGCATTCAAGGAATACGCTGCCTAGTTTTACACAGGCAGCCATGAGCTTTTACGCTCAAGATGAGACAAAACTAACCGCCACGTCAAAAGCTGCTCTTCGTACAGAGCCCGAGGCATGTCTCTGCAATTAATGCGCGAGATGGAGGCAGATCTCTGCATTTAATGCACGAGATTTTGTTCTATTTCAAATGACTGGGAGAGCTATAATTAGGGATAATACATCAACATCACCATCCCTGCACATTACGCCATCAGGCCATTTTCAACTATAGGAGTACGTCGTATGTTATCTCCTCGAAATACGCCGACCTGGCTATTTTTAACTATAGGAGTACGCCGTATGCTATCTCCTTGAAATACACCAACCCAGGCTATATTTGCAAAGGTATTTGAACAAGTTATCTGATCCAAAATACGCTCAAGACCTCAGTCAAGGAGGAATTACTGGTTACCTTTACGCCGGCTACCCATCTATGCAGCATCAGGATTCTACGCCAACTTGGTTTTTTATGCCAACCTGACAGGTATTGGGCTTCTATGCCTATATGTCAGCTATTGGGCTTCTACGCCTACTTGGCTTTTACGCCATCAGAACAGCTATTTGTTTTTTACGCCAACGAGACTATTATTTGGCTTCTACGCCAATCATTTCTACGCGAGAGGCAGTTACCTACGTGACTTGCATGCCGTAATCTTCGCAGCAGTTATACGCATTATCTCTTAATGGGACACGCGTCATACGCTTATTCAGAAGATCATTTATACGTGGGTAGCAGTTATGATAACCGTCGCGTAAAAGGTGCGGTTCTCTCCGCTGTTCAGTTTCTACGCCTATAAATAGAGACCTCCGTCCATGGAGGTCAGGGGTCGAAAAGGGGGCAGATTTTATAGAGGTCGGAAAGAAAGGTCAAAAAATTGAAGAGAGAATAGCACAGACAGAGAGTAGTGATCGACGATCTTGGCATCGAGAATCCACTCCCTTTTGCAATCTTTGAAGCTTCTACTTCTTCCACAGCACTTCTTCATCATCGTGTGGTCCAAGGGACAAAGTGATCGATCGCAGATCAGACTCCTATAGCAATATTTACCCAGATTAAATTTGGTACTTAACATCCTCGTATATGATTAATTGTACTTCTTGTTTGTATACCTAAGAAAGGGTTTCGTATAAACCTATTTTTTTATTTCTTTCGTTTATTATCAAACAATAGCTCGTCCATCGACAGAGCTGAAGAGGGCTGCGAGGAAGTACCAGCCTCTCCCGTTGTAGGTGCACTAGCAGTCGCCCGCTCACGCAGCCTAAGATAATCGGCCTAAAAAAGTTTGGATACTCGATAATTGCCTAAGTTATATTAAAATTAACACAAAGTAAAGTAATACTTACATAGGTCTGCGAGGCCCTCTCATCAATGAGATTCCCGTCCTTTCGATGGGTGGCCTGGAAGACAGTCACTATGTTTGCATCCTCACTCCTCTGTACCTGTTAAAAATATATTATTTAGTACTAAAATTAAATATTTTATTCTACTACTATTTTATCGTACTTGTATTAAAATAATATATTTGAAATAAAAAATATACCAAACGACAAAAATGTTCCGTCATCGGAATCGAGCCACCACACCACTTTGTTGACTTCTGCCTAGTTGCCTTGGCCTTCGCAGACCTTTTCTTGTACCTCGGATCGTCGAATCTAGCCCTCATCGCAGTCCACTGCTCAGGCGTGAACCAATCTTGGATCGGTTTTCTTTCGCAATCATGAGCCTTCTGGTCATCCAGAGCATCACGGATCAGCTTGGCGGCAACGACAGAGAACATCTGCTCGATCAACTCGGCCCGGTGTGGTAGATAGAAATATGTTTCCTACAATAAGTAATTTAGTAAGTTATATAATATGCATAAATTGATGATTGATATAATATACATTTACCTTGAAGTGCGCAAACCAGGATGCCTTTCTCTCCTCCGGAGCATCAGAGTAGTTGATCCAAGGGCCACTATAATTGTTCCTCAGAAAGAGGCCCAGGCGTCTTTCTACCGACGAGGGACGATATCTATACAGAGATAATTATTTTTATCAAGAAATTCAATATATGATGAATAAAGAAATACAATATATATATGATGCTAAACCATCTAATTGATTTACTTTGTACCGTCGGCCCAAATCTTTGTCCTTGTCTCCTCCGGAGGTGCGCATGGAGGATCTAGATGATGCTGGGACGACGTCGGCTCGACCTCCTCCAAATGCTCATCTGTCTCCATGGTTAGGTCAGCAGGAGGAACGCTGGACGAGGGAGTACTATCAGGCCTAGAACTACTCGTCCCAGGAGTGCTGCCACGTAACGTCGTCGTAGTCGGAGATGTGACTGGTCGATATACTGGAGTACTAGGCGCCGAGGATCCAGAACCAACAGTAGGCAGTACAGGAGTAGCACTCCGTCTACCTCGGGACCTGCCGAACGCTCTGCGTCTTCTTGTCATACTTGATAACAAAATAAAGAAATACACAAATATATATAGTATATTCTACAGTCAAAATGTCATAACTAGTGGTGTCACAAGTCTAAATAGATAGTATATTCTACAGTTAAAATATAATACTTATCCTCATCAAAATAGTACATTCTACAGTCAAAATATAGTACATTCTACAGGCAAAATATTTTATTTTCAATCATCTTCAGAAAATTTATCTTGTTCGCCTTCCTCGTCCTCCTCTTCTTCTTCCTCCTTATCTTCACTTTCATCTACTTCGTCTTAGTCTTCTTCTTCCTCTTCGGATAATTCTACATCTTCTATATTATTAGTCGTGTAATGAGTAACTTTCGTTGAGTCCACATCTATAATATTTGTTACAAGAGGTAGCTCGTCCTCCTGATAAGCTATTTTGTCAATGTCAAAGGTATTTTTAGCTTTAGTCTTGCCTGCTGCCCACCAATCTGACCTCATTGTCCCCCGTCTAGGATAAGTTGTGAAGTACATGAGCTGAGCCTGACTTGATAGGACAAATGGTTCGTAGCCTTGATATCTACGCTTGTAGTTTATATCCACAAGACCATGCTTGTCAATTTTCTAACCTTGATCTTGAATCGGATCGAACCATTCATACTTGAATAGCACAATCTTAGCAGGTTATGTGCCATAATTATATGTCAACTCCATAATCTCTCGTAAGATGCCAAAGAAATTATTGCCTAGATCGACGTCTTTGTAGTTCGAAGATTTGATACACAAACAACTATTTTTCGTGGAATCAAGATCCAGAAAGTTGTCTCTGATTGAAGCATTTGTTGACTTGAACCTAAACCCATTCACACAGAAACTTGTCCATATTTTAACGGCAGTAATTGGTCCCTTGGCCAGAGTTCTAATAGATTCAATCTCGGGTGTTATTAGACGATCGACCTAAATACCAGAGTAGCGATAGTAAGTTATTTATTGTGCAAGTGCATACAGAAAAAGTAATTACCAAGCTCCTTACATATGGCTCAACCAAGAAGGAAAATGGCATCTCATTTCTTGTTCTACTTCTTCATCTATTATGTAGGGTCTAACCGACCTCAGCTCATCATTATATGTGCTGAAAAACAACGAAGCAAATACTGATTAGTACCATAATAGTAGCTTATACTGTTACATTGAGATGACGTAAACGTGGACGTATTAATTACTTACCCCTCTAGCTTCTCCACTTTATCCTCATCGCAATTGAGTAATATATACAACTGAGCGCCCCTTAGCTCTTCGTCATTCAAATATATGTTCTTTATTTTCCCTGAAGGCTTTCCGGACGCATTGAATACTTTCAGTATTGCACCATTAGATTCCTGATATCCGTCATCGTTTCTCAGAGCTCTCGTTCTATTAGTAGCAATATGAGGTTTGAAATACGTCGAGCAAAAGTTTGTAATCTCCTCGAGAACATAAGCTTCACAAATAGAGCCCTTAACCCGTGCCTTAATTTTTACCTTTCTCTTTAGGTGATTCAGATGCCACGCGAAGGGGTATATCTACCGATAACCAATAGGACCACCAACGCGTACCTCATAGGAAAGATGAATTGGCAAATGCTTCATAGAGTCAAAGAATCTAGGAGGAAACACCTTCTCGAGCTTGCACAGTGTTACCGAAATATCCTTCTCTTACTTTTTTAGACGATCGACGAGCAACTTAGTAGAACAAAGATCTCTGAAGAATATGCTAAGCTCTGTCAATGGATCCCAAATGACCTGCGGTAATAATTCCCAAAAAACAAACAGAATTAACCTCTCCATGAATACGTGACAATCGTGGCTCTTCATACCCACCAGTTTGTTCTCCTTGAGGTTGACGCATATTCTCAAGTTTGACACGTAACCGTCTAAAAAATTTAGACCATGAATCCACCTACAAAGTCTTTCTTTATCCTCATTCTCCAGTGAGAAAACTGACTTAGGCTGCTGAAACTTTCCATTCCCCTCATCTATCAAATGCAATGCAGAACGTCTACATATTTCTTCTAAGTCCAACATGGCCTTCTGATTATCTTTCGTCTTTTTCTTTACGTCCATTACAGTATTAATTATGTTATCAAACACATTCTTCTCGATATGCATGACACCAAGGTTATATCAGATCAGATTGGTACTCTAATATGGCAGATCCCAGAATATACTCCTCTTCGTCCAGTTATGGGTGCGACCAAATTTGTCACACTTGTACCCCTTAGCAGGCTCTTCGATAGCATTTGGTAAATCTTTTACCTATTCTCATATCGTGTATCCGGGCCACCTTGGCGGTGGACTGGCCTTCTCCACAACGCCCGCACGAAAAGCATTCATGTTCCTCCGGTATGGATGATCCTTCGGCAAAAATTATCGATGACAATCGAAGAAGCACGGTTTGCCTTCGTGTTTCAAATGGAAAGCCTTAGTACGGTCCATGCAATACAGACATGAGAGACGACCATGAGTGCTCCATCCCGATAATATTCTATAGGCCGGAAAGTCGTTGATGGTCCACATAAGTGCTGCCCTCATCTAAAAATCCTGCTTTCTGGAAACATCGTACACTTCCCACAGCTGATTAAACTCATCTATCAAAGGTTGTAAATATACATTGATGTTCTTCTTCGGATTGTTCAGACCCGGGATAATAACGGTTAGGAACATATACGGAGTCTTCATGCACATCCAAGGCGGTAGATTATACGGAGTGACGATCACAGGCCAACACGAATACTGGGAGCCCGAAAGTCCGAATGGGATAAAACCGTCGGAGGAGAGCCCTAATCTGACATTACGCGAATCCGAAGCAAAATCTGGATACTCTCCATCAAAGTGCTTCCATGCTTCTTCATCGGATGGATGATCCAATACTCCTTCGATCTGTTTTTGCCTATGCCAACTCATGTTTTCTGCAGTCTCCTTCACCATAAACAATCTCTGCAACCGCAGTGTCAAAGGCAAGTAGTGCATCGAATCGGTAGGCTTCTTTGCACCGACAGACTTTTCTCTTCCAATGGCCTTGTAGCGATCAGCACCACGGAATATACACGCATCTCCATCCTTGTCGTCTTTGTAGTACAACATGCACCCGTTGCGACATGCATCAATTTTCTTGTATTCCATCCAGAGTGATCTCACCATCCTCTTAGATCGGTAGAAGTCTTTAGAAAACTTTGCACCCTCTGGTAAGATCTATATAATCAAATCCATCAGTCGGTTATAGCATTATTGCGATATGTTAAAATCGGACTTGATGCTCAACAATCTTGTAACCACCTCCAACGATGAATGATCTTCATGACCAGGATATAATGGAGTCCTTACATTCTCCAACAACTCCATGAACTTTGCAGCATCGGTATTCGGTGCCTCCTCAGCTGCATCATGATTGTCCGGATCAAAACTAGGCTTCGCCGTATCGAAAACCATGTTCACCCACCCGTCATCGTAAGCAGCGTGGTCGTGGACAACCATATATGGCTCTACATAAGGCTCCGACTCCGATGCTAAAGACACAAGTTCTCCGTGCACGGTACAGCGATAGTAATTTGACGTAAAACCTTTCGAGTACAAATGATATGTGACTTTCACTTCTTGATGATATTTCAAATTGTGAAATCTCACACACGGACACTTAATTATGATACCGTCTATATACTGAGGGAACACCTTGGCGAACTGCAGGAACTGTTGTACACCCTCAATGAATTTATCCCGCACACTGCATATGTCATTAGGATGACGGTTGTACATCCATGAACGATGGTGCAGATAGTAATTCATATCTATTTCTAGATACTTCTGCAAAAATGAATAGACATCGTTCAAGTATATACTCATCGTTAAATACAGTACATGCACTAATACTCCTAGTCCTAGCATATACACTAATTGTTAAATATAGTGTGATTCTCTTTAGGAAGGTAAGAACTGCTCTAACTTGATACATAATGCCCTTGAATGTTTTATCAACCTCATCCCTTTACATCTGGTGTTTGTACTGACAATACCTGCTATTTGAAGCTCTATACACCAAGTCGGAGAAGGCTCCTTAAGTCAAGAAACTACCACCATAGATGTATATGTTGTGGAGCTGAGTTTCGATAAGGTAGAGGATCCTCAAGAGACGATCCTTACATTGGTGATTAGGGAGGATCCATTGTAAGTATCGGCCTATAAATCAAATTACTACGAAGACTTAAGTTATTTTGTTGTCAAATTTTAATATGAATCATTCTAAACCTAAATTTTACAAGACTTAAGTCATTAAACAAATTGGCCCAAATGTAACTATCCAAGTTGATTGTTAATTAATTCAAGTTGTAAACTTTAACAAAAATTTAAAAGTTCAAAACCGAACTAACCGATCTGCAAAAAAGAACCGGCTGAACCTTTCTTATTGTGGTTAATCACAAATACCCCTAACTCAATCTAAATAAATAAAACGTAAGTTAGGGTTAGGGTGTTAAGGACGAATATCTTGACCATGACAAATTTATCAACCTACTTGGGCTGAAGCCATGGTCGACCAATATTAGGGGGACAAGCTTGACGATTGTCCTAGACCTCTCAAACGGGCAAGGCCCCAAAACATGGTCCAAAGTTACTTACAAGACGATCCTTCCAATGGGAAGGCCCAAACATGTACTGAACCTACTTAAGTAGAACTTCGTAGTAATATGTCGTCTCTTAAGGATCAGGTTAGGGTTAGGGTTTACACCCTCTATGACAGTTTGTATCGTGTTTGTGTCAGTGTGTATGTGTCGTGTCTGTATCAGTGTCATGTTGTATGTATCTGTGTGAGAGAGAGAGATCGGGTTAGGGTTAGGGTTAGGATTTACACCCTCTGTGACAATCTGTGTCGTGTATGTGTCAGTGTGTGTGTGTCGTGTCTGTGTCATGTGCATCTGTGAGAGAGAGAGATCGGGTTAGGGTTAGTGCCATGTCGTGTCTGTCACGTGTGTGTGTGTCATGTATGTGTCAGTGTTATGCCATGTCCTGTGAAAGAGAGGGAGAGAGTTAGGGTTTACCTAAAGGAGGAGGAGGAGGAGGAGGAAGAGGGGGACGTCGGACGCCGGAGGGTGCAGTTCGTCGGAGAGAGGAGGAAAGAGGGGGGAGTTTTTGAAAAATTAGGAAAAGTTTTCGACAGAAGGGGGGAATCGAAACCTATATTAAAATTTTAGCGACGTTTAGCAACGTCAACTTATGACTTCACTAATAAAAATATTTTGCGATGTTATAGACACCGCTAAAAGAGTCGCTAAATATCAAAAATACTAACGTTGCTACATACGTCGCTAAACGTCGCTAAATCATAAAACTCAACGATATTTAGCGACCTTAAATAAGCTTATAGCGACTATTCTTTTAAAAAACTGAATTACAGTCACTAAACGTTGCTATATGTCGCCAAACAGCGACTTATAGCGACGTTTGCTTTTAGAGTCGCTGAAATCTTTAATATTAGCGACGTTTTACTTTGACGTCGCTAAAAACGTCGCTATTTTATCATATTTTGGTAGTGATGGAAAGATGAACCGACGGTGGAGATCTGGTCGAGGACACGGCGGACGAAGTCGAAAATAGAGCGGAAGCTCAGGTAGATCTCAGCTCTAGGATGATCTACGGTGCCCGACGGTCGGTGATGGCGCTCTGAAGGATGGATCGAGCGGCTCTCGACAAAGAGCAGGGGTGGCGCCGATGGAGACACGTCGGCAGAAGTCAGATTAGGATTAGGGTTTCCTCTTGGTTTTGGCGGGTCGTTGGAGTGTCAGGGTTGTGTCCGATACAGGGATGGGTTATATATCGGTTTTGGGGGATGGTAAAGTGTCTGGGTGTGTCAGACACGAATTGTATTATTGTGATGTACTGGACATGAGGGAATAAAGGAAAATGATGTATACGACACCCGGGGTTGGACCCAAGGCCAACACGGCTGACACGGAGAAGATGATAGTTATGGACACGACCGGACACAGGCTGGACACGATTTGTGATGGTGGCTGGTGGTGGATGCGTTTGGGAATGGTTGGAAAATGATTTGTTGTCTTGCTTTAGGAATGGGGAAATTTGGTTGAGGGAAAAACAAATAAGGCTTTCCTTAAAAGAAACAAAAAAATTCGTTTAAAGGGACGAAGTTTCCCCCAATTGCGGCTGAAGGGAGGATTTTTAAAAAAATTCAATGGGGAGGATAACTCGTAAAACGAGATGATGAGATAGAGAGCCCGCCAACTCAGTTGGTGGTGAGAGGGAGAGCCCGCCAACTCAGTTGGCGGTGAGGGTGGAAAAGTTGGCTCACTCGCCAACTCAGTTGGCGGGGCATGGAGCCCACATCCGCTGCTCTGAAGACCCTCCACTCTCCCATCTCTCTTTCCCTCGGAGACCCTCCACTCTCCCTCAAATACCCCCCACTCTTCCTCGAAGACCCCCCCCCCTTAAAGACCCCCCCCCCCCACTCCCTTCCTATAAACAACTTTTTTTTCCTCTTCCACTACACATACTTCCCTTCTCTTCCCACAACAACAAAAACTCTCTTCCCTTTCGTCTCTACGTACAAAATTCAATATTATCTTTCCTGCAACCAGTAAGATCAACTAGGAGAAAAAGAACCCAAAAAATCTAACGTAAGTCAAAATATTGTTTGTCTGGATTTTTTAATAGTTGACAAACTTGTTATATTTGTAGGCATATATATTAGTCAGCAATAATCATAATTAATTTAATTTTTTGTAGATGGATAATCAAAATGACGGTCGTATTCATAGTGGACCGACTACCGACCTTATTATTAGGCAACATGAACACCACTTATCTAGTCAAATATTTACTAGAGAGGTAATTTTTTAAATTATAAGTTTGCAAGTTAAATAATTTTTACATAAAACATAATACATACTTTTTTTATAGTTATACGATCATGATCTTGGTTTACGAACCCGGATCCATGTATATTGGCGGAACGAAAGGCACTATCGTACGTGGGAGCTAAATCCTTCCCAAAAGACTTTGGTGTAATCCTTTGGATTTTACTTTATAGATCAGGTTAGATATTTAATCCACAATCTTCACTTAGTTGTAAGTCTTGCGGAGCGTTGGTGGCCTGAACGCAACACTTTCTAGCTCCCATTTAGCGAGATTACGATCACACTATTTGTTATGAAAAATATACTAGGATTACCTATTACAGGTGACGCTATATATTTTGATCCACACTTAAAGGGATATGATCTGATCATGAGGTATCTCGGTGTTACGCCTCCATCTGGTATAAAATACGGCCATTTTGTGAAGTTTATATAGCTTCCTGGCAACTTCATGGACCTATATTGCACTATTGACGAGGTGGTTGACGTAGATGAATTGCGATTATGTATTTTAATTAGTAAGCTTTTTATGACTTAATTTAGTGTTTATATAAAATTTAATATTTTCAGGTCACTCATTGCACTAGAACGTATTTGCTATGTTTATGTGGTGCAATTATATTTCCCGACGCATCAAAAAATATGATAAATGTG
Source organism: Iris macrosiphon (assembly GCA_036927795.1). Classification (NCBI taxonomy): domain Eukaryota; kingdom Viridiplantae; phylum Streptophyta; class Magnoliopsida; order Asparagales; family Iridaceae; genus Iris; species Iris macrosiphon. The sequence goes on from JAYESA010000004.1 coordinate 151,699,601, forward strand.
CAGCTTCTACCATTCTTGGATGATTTGACAAAACCCATTCGGCATGCATGAGGAGCTGCTACTCTAGCATTTTTATATGCAAATTTGACAAAATTTGGGAAATAGAGTCGCAAAAGTATTTGTAGATGTACGTATTTCACTGATTCAGGCAAGAATGAAAGATCTATATTAGTTAGATTAGAATACAAATTTATTTATACTAATACCATATTTTTGTATTATAGTTCTGGTCCTACAAGAATTTTTCTGTTAGTATGCCTCTCACTAGCATTATCAGTGGTGTTGGAGTCTTTTCGGTTGCTATGCGATGGACCACAGATGTAGTGGATTACCAACACTACCAATACATGAGTGTATCACTTTATCGTAGCCAATTTGATACACTGCAGCATCATGAGATAATTATTTAACTATCTGATAAATATCTTTAAATTATTACAGTTATGATCGTAGAGAAACATAATCATTAATTTGATATATTGTCATTAAATAGGTAATTTGGTTACCCTACACATGTGGAGATATGCTCCAGAAATCAAGAGGACATCATATTCTTTTAGTCTGCATAATTCTTATACTATATATGATCGGTTCACCATGTATCATCCGACAAACCGTGTTCTTCGACAATTCGGGATGACTCAAATAATTTTCAATGATCCACCGACTGTCGGTTATGATCCAGCATAAGCTAGAAATAGAATCCTTGGTCTCGTTGCTGATTGGAATAATCGATTCGAGAATTCTAGTGTGATGAACATGTCTTCCAGACTAAGATCAGCTGAGGAATGTAAGTTCTAAGATACTCATTCGGATAGATTTAGTATAAATAGTTTGCTAAAATATTGTTTACATTATGCAGACATTGGTAACTTAGATTGTAGGCAATGGTGGGGGTGTCCTCGTATGAGCAACCGAGCATACAGATTTGAGGAGCAAAGGTTCAAGAGTAGATCTGTTGATGATTCTACTTTACGTGCTTTTATCGATGGCATGCATGATTTGGTATGACTTTATTAAACGTTCAAATTTACATATACATAGATATCATAAAAAAAATTTATAAGTTTTATATTTCAAAGTGGTGTATACCAACAATATTTGCCACAACCAGAGAGAAATCTTTCCCTACAAAGTTGAGTGGTTATGGAGGAACTTGTGACTCGTGTTGACCGTTTCGATATTGGACGGGAACCTGAAATACCTCAACTACAATCATGTCTTCCACCAGATTATTCGACCGGCATTGTACGACAAAGACACTCACGTCGTCAAAGGAGGGATGGTGCAGAGGGTGCTAGTCGACAGTACGTCGGAGAGGGCATTCCACAATACTATGCTGGAGCGGGCCCTAGTCAGCAATACGCTGGGGGCATTCCCCAATACTATGTCGGAGCAACAGCATAAGCAATAGGATATAAATAAAATTGTACTCCAATCATTAAAAAAAACTTTCAAAAGATATTCTAAGAGAGTTTAAAAACCAAGACCAAGAATCATTATTCTCACCTTCAGCAACAACATAAGTAATAGGATATATTGATAGTTAGGATCGTAAGACAAGCAATAAATAAAATATCTTAATATTTAGATGAAAGAAATGTAGCATCAGTACTAGTAACCGGTAAACAATCCCTTAAAACCCCATCGATACATGCCTTAAAACAAATAAAAATTCTTTGAAAGCTATTATTTTCGACAGTTTCAAGAAAAAAATGTACTACCTGGATTCGTCTCCATAATTCTATAACAATACTCCTCAAGACTAGCATATGCCTCATCATAACTATCATTAATTTCAGCTAATGTCGTCTCTCAGGCTCTCCAAGCTTTGGAATAACTAACATGTATACGGTGCTCCATATATATATATATATATATATATATATATATATATATATATATATATATATATATATATTTTAACAATTTGTGATGAACTATATGATTGGTTATCTCTAATAATGTCAATTATCATGGTCTTAACCCATGCAGTGGTAGCTACTCGATAACGTCCTATTGTAAGTCTCCCTAAATAAGAATGATGATTTTCTAATGTACTAACTTTAACTATATCGCCATTTTCAATAATTTTGACATATAATCTCCAATTACAATTTGGTTTATCACAACTATATATAATTCCATGAGCATTATTCATAGCACTAGCTGAATAACTAAAATTATATTTAATTGCTAAATTATTTATAAAGCTTCTAAATTTAGAACAACTAGGAAATGATTGTCCCATAAATAGTTCATCAGTGATAGCTTTTACAACATCATCATCTACCGCATAATCTATATTTTTAATTAAATCGTCATTATTCCCATCGTCATTGTCACTATTATCATCATGGTTAGATTCATCTGATGAATGACCTTCTTAGAAAAATAAAACAATTTGTTAAAAAAACTAGCACCCGAACTAACATGCTTGTATTCAGAAAAATATTCACTATTTCTATTATCTAATGTTGCTACTACTTTAATTACATATATTTTATATACCGTGATTGTGAATTAATCTCAAGAATATAATTTCATGCATCTTCACTATCTATCAAAAAATAATTATGACAAAAATAGACTTTAGAATAAAATTGTAATGAATCGAACAACGTTCAATAATAAGATTAGGTATATTGTCAAAACTAATATTCGGGTAAGTTAAAAAAATTTGGGTTTCTCCTTCTTCTTAATTTAACCCATTTATTTTACTGTCGTGCGAGCATACTATTCTTACACTACAATTCATGATGGCTGAGAACTTTAGCTAGAAGAAGATGAGAAGAACTTCGGCTACAAGCTTAAATGAGAGGCAAAGAGAGCAAGAGAGTGCTGGAGGCTAGGAGAAAATTTGTTAGAGGCAGACTAGCAAAGAGAGAGATGAAGATGAATGAAAACTATGGTATGGCCGGTGTTTATAAAGGGAGCAATGGGTTACTAGTCGTTGCATAATGTTGCACAACGGGTTATTAGCCACCAACCGAGTTGGCGAGGTACAACGACTATTTTTATGTACAGAGGGATACTATCAGTTGGCGGGCTCCCCCACAAAATTTTCCCATCCCCCACCAACTCAGTTGGTGGGCTCCCCCAGTAGCTGCCAACTTAGTTGGCGGTCTCCCCCTTCAGCTCCAACCCGTAAACTCAGTTGGCGAGTTGTCCTCTCCATTGCAATTTTCCAAAAAATTCTCCCTTTAGCCGCAAATGGGGGAAACTTCGTCCCTTTAGACGAAAAAATCTGTAAAAGAAAATAGGACTTTCTCCCCAAGTAAAAAATGGGCAAGAATGTAAATACTCATGAGGAATTGGTTGAGGACCAAAAGAATATTCTTGGAACTTTCTAATAGATAATACTTCAATAATTAAACCAAATTAAAACCAATGAATTTATTAAACCAATTAGCAATCATAATTAGTATAAACCATTATTTAGTAAATAAAATTAAATCCTTTTATAATATAATTTATTATTTTAAAATATTTTCTAAATACTTATCATCAAAATAAAATCAACAAAACTCATTTCTAAAACGAACTTTTGGACTCAGAAATATTACATGCCACAATATATATAATTTCTATTCATAAAATCATATTTACAAAACTTAAATTTGAAAATAACTTTTAAATTCTAAAAATTTGGTAAATTCAGAAACCGGAGGTTACAAGTCTACCCACCTTAGAAAAATTTTGTCCTCAAAATTTAAGGGATGACTAGGCTTAGAAAGAATCAAATTTTAAGGAATGACTGACTAGGCTTAGAAAGAATAAATTGATCATGCAAAAATGGTATTATATATACAAGAATTCAAGGAAGAACATTTATTAGGACGAAATTTAAGATAGAAATAGTTTACAGGAATCATGGCTCGGCCTTGAATCCCTTAGAAAGTTTCAAATCTTGGAAATAGACACGAATACTAGAAGGATAGTTAGATGAATATTTGTATGTTGCCTTTTTTGGGGCATGAATGTCAAAGATTACAAGTTTAACGAAGATAGGAAATTGTACGTAATTTGAAGGTCATGGTCGACTAAAGTAGTTTTAGAAAGTTAAAACTTCCAGGTAGACGCTAGTACAAGAAAAAGATAGATAATCGTGATATTGTACGTTACCTTTCCAAGGTAAACGGGATCAAGGAACTACCTACGTACTACGAAAGGTATAACAAGGACAGGGACGAGCAGAGATAACCAAGTAATATTATTAACTAAGAGAGTCTAGAAAAGGTTCCTATATCTTCTCTGAAATATAGGTGACAAGTCTATGACAACCTATTTTAGGCTCAAGGAAGAGAGAACGAAATACTACAATAAATAAGGTTTCTCAGGACATAACTAAAAAAGATAGAAAGAAAATTCAATGGTGCATGTCCAAAATATATATTTTAGCAACTGGTCTTGTTACTGATAAGACAGGGTTAGGTCACGAAAATTCACAATCAAATTAGTGATGAAGAGGGTTAATAAATGATATAGGTGATAGCTGGGCTGGTTCAAAATTATTCACAAAATCCATAAACAATTCTATCATGAACTCACTGGAGGTGTGCTGGTTATTAGGAATAGATCTTCTGTAGTCATACTTTGATTAGTAAGTGGGCAATTTGGATGCTAAATTTTGCTACGATTTGAAAAGAAGAGTAGATACATAATCTATTATGAGAAAAGTTAAGAGTAACTTCACAAGGTTTAGGTAAAAGTAGAAGAATCAAACTCGATAAGCTTGAATGTGAGACTAGGTATGTAACTCAAGATAAATAAAGTTGATATTGATGAAGCACCTACATACTCGTATGTTCTCGATCTCTGGACAATCCTACCATGTGAAGGCAATGCTCCGATGCCATCCAAATTATTCTACTTTTCTGATCTCGTGATTCATTAGTTATCTATAAAAGTTTTTGTCTCCACAACTTTTACTTAAACTGGATTCTAACATCTTCGAATCCGAATTTATATCCCCATAACTTTTATCATGATTCAAATGCAAGTTTCCTTATCTTAACCTCAAATTTATCTTCTGATTTGTTTTCCTTCAATCTACATGTTACCATTATAATCAAAACTTAATTCCTCTAACAGTATCAATATATGCATCAATCAAGTTGTACCTCAAACTTGTATTCATAATCTTTGTTCTCAAATTCTTTTATACTCTCTTGGTAGTTTGGAAACCAGATAATAGTACAATATACTTCACATATAGACATTTATTGTTCTCAAACTACCAATCACTTATACACAATATTAAAATTTGTATTCTATAAAAATTCTAAGTTCTTGCAGCTCTTAATCATTTATTGCTTACTCTTGCCAACCTTTGCTCATTTGCATCGCATATTTGACATCCTCTAGTTCGTATAATTTAAACTCTTCAATTTAGTATCTTGGCTCTATTTCAACTTTTAATCACTTATATCCTCTTTAGAAAATTTGTAACCTCAAAGTTTAAGGTGTGGCTCACGGTTAATCAATATTTAATTTATGGCCATTAGTTTCGAATTCCTCAATCATCATTGAATGCTTTTATCAGTCCTACATACACCCCCAAAATATTTTATTTCTCATCCATTCCACCAAAAATTCAATGTTATTATTTTCGATCATACTTCTTATTTTCTTTATCAATAATAATTATGGATAAATTAAAGCTTTAACCTTGAAGTATTTATAATTCTCAAGATAATATCGTTTAATCCTTTAAATATACCATACGTTATTACTTAGATCACATAATTACATATTTCTTTTTATTCTATCTTCTTCTTTTTCATGAGATTGGCCCTTTATTCTTTTTAAAATAATTCTCAACTGAAAAGTAATTATTTACTAAATTCTATCCCTCTATAATCTCCGAGTCAAATTTATGTCCTTACAGTTCCAATTCCAACCTCTGAGTCATTCTTTGTATTCTTCAGATCCATTATCTTTATTCCCTAATTTCTATCTCAACATCTATCAAAAGATTCTTTTGAGTTCTCTGCTCACCGATACCACCAATGTCTTCAAGCTTTCTGGCAGAGAACTCAAAAAAAGAAAGGCATAAAGCTTATCATCAATCATCACCTTTGTCGCAGATAGCTGATTGATGATATCATGAACCTCGTTCCGATGTTGTGTCACTGGGGCACCCTCGTACTTTGAGTTGACGAGTTGGCGAATAAGAAATACCTTGTTGTCAGTCGTCTTTCTTTCGTACAGCGAATGCAGCTTCTCCCACAATGCTTTTGTCGAACTCTCCATGGATACATGGTGAAACACCGAATCATCCAGCCATTGGTGGATGAATCTAATGGCCTTCCGATCCAGTCATTTTTTGTCATCAGCAGCTTTATCCGATGTCTTTGCATTGTCGCCCTCCAACAGACCATGTAAGTCCTTGCACCAGAGTAAATCATCCATCCTTGGCTTCCTAATCGTCCAGTTCCCCCTCTGAGGGTGATCATACGTGTGTTTATATACTCCGTAGACATGGTTGTACCTTCCATCTCGCGAACCTGAGAGCTTTGATACCACTTATTGGGCGCGCAAAAGCGTTGCCAACCCACCTGAGATAACCAACCAATTTAATGAACCCAGGCATAGATCAAAGAAAATATATATGGCGGTGACTATATCACCTAGACAAATTCTGATCTATATAAATCAGATAAAATTACAAGAAAAATCAATGTTCAACCCTTTGTCCTAATATATTCAAGCCCCCCACCACACTCAAGAAAAAAAAAATAGATTACAATTAAAATCACTCACCAAACCCCTTAGCAATTTCCTTGAACGAAGATGATGACTCCTTGATCAGATATCTTCTTTCTTCTGTCTTGGATGGCGAGCCCTAAGAGCGAAGCACGAACTTTCTCTTAGATTTTCTGTGGACGAATACCCCGAATCTCCAACTTTGTGCTATATTCTTTGTGCCTCCACCCTTAACCCATATATATATATATATATATATATATATATATATATATATATATATATATATATATATAATGAGAAAAAAATTAAATTCTAGGTCACAATAGGATTTCCAAAATAGGAAACCCTAAATAGGAATCCTATTATACCTAAAATATCTACACATATTCCAAATTGGACTCCAACAATAGGTCATAATAGAATTTCATAAATAGAATACTCTAAAATAGGAATCATATTATACCTAAAATAGTTACTCATATTCCAAACCGAACTCCAACATTATATAGTGGACTTCAATACCGTGAAGTTTGTAATTTACATATATGGTATGGGTGCTACAATATATGACATATTCACTTGAATCTATTTGATATTCTAATTAATATTTATAACATTTTTTTCCTGCACGGGATTGACTTATTAATTGATTATTAGTACACTTATTTCTTAGTTATATTTGTTATATAGTGGACTTCAATATCGTGAAGTTTGTAATTTACACGTATGGTATGGGTTCTACAATATATAACATATTCACTTGTACCATTCAAAGCGGCGTGGACAGTGATGAAGCAGTGAGGAACACATGATCTCGATCTACAGATCATTTCACAACATCGATGATAACATTTTTTTAATAACACGTCCACAGTATCCATCCAACTCTGCAAAAATTCACGTAAGCCTGTCTAATTTGAAAAATAAATTGTAAAAAATACGTATCTTTCGTGGAATCGAATCTCATAAAAAATACCTTTCAAATTAACCACATTAGTTAGAGGTATTTAGTAACGAAAACGTGTTTGAAGATTTGGTAAGGACGATGATGTCATTGAAGATTTGATAAGAATTCTAAGTTTCTTAATAGTATTTTTTTCCCTATAATGGACTTTTGGGTGAAGGATCTCACTAATTTTGAAGGATGCTTCAAGCGGTTGATGTGCATCTCATTCCCGATTTTTATAGGGTCAAATGCAACATAAACTCATATAATTAGCATATAAATTATCAATTATAGTCTTATTGGAGTCACTGGACTTATTTTTATATTTTATATTCGGCATTCTATAAGCTTCACCAAAAGGGCTTTGCTTCCCCCGCCAGAATAGAATGCCTCCTAGAAGCGATTAGTCACATGAAGTTTGCAGGTTCGAATCATGTCCCCGCCTAGTATACGTGGGTGTATAATTGACTTACAACGTGAAAGTTATTTTTATATTTTGATAAAAATGACCGGCTTAATTGATTAGGCATTTATATAACCAACCTGCACCAACTGTGTAGGTAAAAATAGATTAATTTATTTGATTAACCAATTTAGCTTGTAGGTTTGATCGATTAATTCAATTATAACCAATAGACTAATAAAAGGTTAATTTGACAATTAACTGATGGGCTAAACCCATAAAATAGCCATATTTAACTGTGTTCAAATCAATAGACATGTCATTACCTATAATTTCAAATTGCAGTTCTTCATGTGTACAAATATATGCTACTTTACAATACATATTTGTTATAAAAAAATTGCCCAAATCTCACATGCTAAGAACTAAGACTAGTTTTATTTTCTTAATATAATACCAGTGATTAGGGCACACGTGTTACGAGTGCAATTTTCATTGCACAAATTGAAAAAGAGTGAAATGGTTATAAGGGTTTTAGATTAATATAAAATTTTGAGTTAGTGGATGACTAAATAACATGTTATCCTTAAATAATAACATTTTAGACAAGAAAGTGTTATATCAAAAAAATAGTGATATTGTTATTATTTGGATTATATGTTAGTATATAAAATTTGTAAATTAATTTGTTTTGGATCCGTAGGTTATTTCTAGTTGTAAATTAGAATAGATCCAATTTACATAAATTTTAAAAGAATTTAAACAAACTGATCGATCTCTGACAATACTCGAACCTATGACCTTCTAATAGCCCATACCAACCCGGCAGCCCTAGCCGCCAAGTCACTCTTTACATGCATTTCATTTGGAATCCACTTTTTTTTAAAAATACGGAATAAAGAATAAGAAAAAGGATTTTTTTTTTTTTTTAGATGACTGACGTAACGCTGCATTGCATGCCTTTTGCGTCCATAGCACCCAATTTCCATCATTTGTTATAAATAGAAGAAATAATACCCCCTTGTGGCCTCTAATTTCTATATTTATTATAAATAAAAGGAATAATATGTCCCCATAGCTCAATCTATCAATCTCCCGCCATCTAGCCACAAAAGTCACTCGAGTTCGGCAAAAGAAAAAAAAATGAATCATTGACAAAAAAAAATTCTTAGGGAAAAATCACAACCCAAAACAAAATTTGCTTCAAACTAAACATTATCCAGACCCTTCCATGTTGTATTTTTTAGGGTTATTTAGTTTTAAGGTCTCTTATAATATTAGAAATTTGAGTTTAGGTCTACATGATGTTCAAAATAGGGTTTTGGTCTTGTCCTAATGGTGGACTTGGTTGACCGTCCAAAATGGAGACATAAACTCAAATTTTGATATACGAGACCTTAAAACCAAACAAAAATATGTGAGGGTTGCGTGACGTGTTATTTAGTTTTGTCATGACCAAACGAGAATAAGATGTGTCATACTGTTATTTACTTCTATCACGATCTCAACAGGCACATAACCCTCTTAACGGCAGTTTTGATGGAGACGACTTCATAGGCATCTTGTATCGTCAAATTTCTCTTGTCCTGGTCGCATTGTTGAATGCTTACAATTGAAGAGTTCCTGAGAGTAGTGTGACTGTTGATATCAAGATAGAACCAAACAATAGTATCACAAGTCTCATCATCGATTAGTTATGACAAAACTAAATAATACAAGTCACACAACTCCTACTATGCAAAACTAACCCAAGTCATACAACCCTAACATATTTCATATTTTCGTTTAGTTTTAGGGTCTCGTATAATATTAAATTTTTGAGTTTAGGTCTCCATTTTGGACAGTCAGTCAAGTCCACTGTTAAGACTATTTTGGACAATATGGAGATCTAAACTCAATTTTTTAATATTATATGAGGCCCTAGAACTAAATAACTTTTTTTATGGTACGAGTGTGAGAAGGATTTTGTTAACATGTGTCCTAAGGACACATGTTAAGGACAATTAATAACTAGCTTTGTGCTTTGAAAATTGTCATATATATCCAATAAATATTAAAAAGTTGCTTTAGAAAATATTATCAAGATCCAATAAAATAATTTTAAAAATAATATTTTGAACAATTAATTGTTTATTGGATCTAAATAACCATTTTCAAAGCAAAAGTTACTCTATTAATTATTTTTATTATGTGCCCTGCAGGATACATGTTAATAAGACCCATGTGATAAAATCTCTCATATAGATATGATTAGGATTACACTAAGCTCAAATCCTGAAATCAAGAATAACATATCCCTAATTTGATAATAGTTGAGTATCCATGAATATAAAAAAAATATTCTCTAATTTTTTGTATCATTCGTGTCCTCTCTCACATAGAATTGTGGATCCCACTAATTATGGATATTATAAAATCAGTGGGATCCATAATTATATGTAAGGACAAACATGTTTGGGACCAAAAATTTAGGGACAATACGTCTCGTCCCTCCTAACTGAACCACACACGTTAAACCCCATCCATCCACTACTTAAACTAATTAATTATTACCAATCGAACATTATCAAGGTAAGAGAATCTTCAATGTTGTGGCTTTGGAAGAAATGGTTGCCACATAGGATTCTCGACATATTATTTCAAAAATCATTCTCCAATTCAAATGTGAAGTTGGTTGTGAAGTTGACATCGCAATGATATGACAAGGATAATGTGAAGTTGGTTGTCTAGATCTAAATAATGATTTCACAATGACTTTATTCCACATCATCAATTATGATTAAAAAATTATAAAAAAAATAAGTGAAAAAGTTGTCTTAGAAGTTGAAAAAAAGTAAATTTAATTTTCTTCAATACTTTTGCATTGGAGAACACTTTTCAATCTCATTGTCATGTGTGAATATAATCTTGCCACATAATAAAGACATTGTCTTGTGCCTCATGCCATATAGGAATCATAACACAAAACAAGACAATAGGGTTGGAGATGCTCTAAAAACTTTGGTCAATAGGACCTGGTCCACCGTCCAATCAGTCCAATCTTCACTCGGCTTCCGAATTATTTATCGATACTGCTTCTATTTATTTATTTTGGAAATTTGTGTACCGGTAACAAGTTTATAAATTTTGTAATAGCTTATTATTGTTTTTTATTTACAAAAAATCCTTAAAATAAATAACGGTATCGCCTATGGCATGTTTGTTGCAAAAGTTTTTGTAACATTTTCAATTAACTCCTATAATAAATACTAATTTACATTAAAAACCAATAATTCTTCCATCCAAATTTTTTGAAACGTACAACAAAGTTATACAAGAAGATATGTTTATATATTTTCTCACAGTCTAATCCTAGAACAGACGAAGTTTATATGCATACTCTTTTATAGTCGAAATCCCTATAATACCTTTAAAACATAATACTAACACATAAAAACAAGTTAAACTATAGCCGAAAAAATAATTAGGTTTCGGAGGCTTCGTCCCGCAACAACCGTGAGGGGCCCTACCCCCTCGACCACGCTCGATGACTAGGCAGCACCAACAGGACCCTGTTAGGGAGCGTTGTAGCATCTGTTACCCAAATTTTTGTTATAGAATAATAATTAAATAAATAAATACACTAGAAAAAATTTTTGTAAACTTTGTTTTGGAAAACCATGTGGCACACCAAATACTATAATGATAATAATGTAATACTAGACTATATAATGCTTTTAAATACTCACATATAGTCTTAGAAACATATTTTTAGTATTTTAGAATTTTAGAAAATTTTCTGAAATTTTTAGATTATTAAAACCTAAGAAACATAATTTTCTAAGACTTTAAAATTTTACTGTAGAAGCCTATAAATATAATATGGCCCCAAGTATTTTTCTAGGGTTTATAGTTTTATTCTACATTTTCTAAAAAATTTCTAGAATTTTTTTGATTACTTTTACTATTTACTATGAGTTAAATAAAAGAAAACTGAATTAATAAATGATTTTCTGGAAAATAAAACCTAAATAAATCCTAAATTACCCAGTCATTTTTTCTCCACCCCAAGGCCCACATGTCAGCCACTCGCGGCCCAACTATGGGCCCCGCGGGTCAGTGGCAGAAGCCACGTGGGTGCGGAGAATTCGAGTCCAGAGTCGAGTCTGAGCGAGCTCAGACTCATACTCAGAGCCGAGTTCTGGCTCATCCAAGCCGTACTCACCTATGGCCGCCTAATTTTGGATGGGGACGTGCGGTATGCTCGACACGTGTCTACCCCTTTTTCCATATATATATATATATATATATATATATATATATATATATATATATATATATATATATATATATATATATATATATATATATATATATATATATATATATATATATATTTGGTTTTCTTTTTAATGGTGCTTGGAGGCATGCCTCCAAGGGGGCTCGAACCGTGCCTTCTGCGTCGTGGTGCCCCGTAGTTCCTAACGAGCTACGGCCACTAGGACATATATATATATATATATATATATATATATATATATATATATATATATATATATATATATATATATATATATATAACCCTAGACTATTTAATATAAAGGAAGGAGAGAGAGAGAGAGAGAGAGGGGGGGGGGGGGTGTTTGTGGTGATTGTTTTCTAGGATGTTTTGATCTTCGCGAAGGTGTTGCGACTAGCTCCAGACTCCAAACGCACTCAAATTTCTTTTGTTAGAACCATATTGAGGTAAAATCTCCCTATATTTAATTAGTTTCATAAAATTATGAACCCAGATTTCTATAAAATTCTTAGAGTGACAATTATCCAAAATTTGATACGTTGCGTTGTTTTTGAGATTTCGGAAGACCCCGAACTCGTTTTCATGAACAGTTTGAAGTTTCGAAAAGCTGACACAAAAATCTAAAAAATATTTTTTTTTTTTGAATTTAATATATTTGTTTATTATTCTGTTTAATTCGTTGAACATAGGGGTAACTATTGAACCACCGATATTGCAATCTGTAAGTCATATTGCCAATATCTTTTTATCGAATCGAGATTTGATGAAAACTGTCAATTCCAGCATTCTTATAGCACTAAAATCTATAGAATTTCATACTCAAATCTAGGTTTTGTGTTAGTTGACTTTTTGGTCAAAGGAATGTCTCGATTTGGATGCCACGGATCCGGAATTTATAAATTTAATTTTCTTTGAACCAAAATTTAGGTTTAACATTAAAATAAAATTATAATAATATTAAAATAGTACTTTTGGTTATTTTATTTAGAATTAAAAATAGATTAAACTAGGAAACCTATGCAGCTCCAGCACCAACACCCGCACCAAACACCACCACCTCCCCCGACCGCCCTAAAACCACCGCCCCGGCCACCTCAGACCACCGCCACCACCCCCATCCCCTTCGCCTTGACGACCTCCGCCGAACCAACCCGCCACCACCGCCCTACAACCACCACAGCCACCTCCAGCTCCGCCACAGCACCCTCGACTCCCCGACCACCAACCCGAGCCTCCTCCCCCGACCGTCTCGAACTCCCCTCCGGCCACCTCAGACCACCGCCACCACCACCATTCCCTCCGCCCCGACCTCCTCCATCGTTCCCCCACCCTGCACCACCGCCTCCGCCGCTGCAGCCGCCGCTGCAGCTGCTGCTGTTGCTGCTAACAACAACTGCTACTGTTGTCGCCGTTTCGGCCAGCTGCCTGCCGGACCGCCGACCTCCTCCCGCCGGCGACGAGGCGTGGACCCCCCCTCCACGTGTCAGGTATAAATACCCCCTATCTATACGTAAATACGTATTTATATATATATATGTATATATGTATATATATATGTATATTTATATATAAATATATATGTTTATATATATATTATAATATATAATTATATGTATTATATTACTGTATGTATACAGTATATATATACAGTATATAAATGTATTATTATATATTTTATATATGTATTAATATATGTATTTAGTACATTTATGTATATATATATATATATTTGTATATAGTGTATTATATATATTTATATATATATTATATAATAATAATTATTATTACAGTATATAATATACAGTATATATATATTATATTATATTATATTATATATTATACATATGTATACATATATGTATTTTTGTATTTATATATATATATATATATATATATATATATATATATATATATATATATATATATATATATATATATATATATATATATATATATAATATAATATAATATAATTATGTATATTGTAATATATATATATATAATTTTATATATTATATAATTATATTATAAATTATTATATGTATATATATACAGTATATATATAGTATACCATTATATATTATATGTATATATAAATGTATTTTATTTTTTATTTTTTTATATATGTATATATATATATATATATATATATATATATATATATATATATATATATATATATATATATATATACTTATATATGTATTATATTATATATATGTATATATATTATTTATATATAAATATATTATTATACTTATATATGTATTATATTATATATATGTATATATATTATTTATATATAAATATATTATACTTATATATATACTCAGATTATATAATTATAATTAAATATATATATGTATTTTATATTTTTAGCATATATATATATAGTATATATGTATGTATACATATTTATATATTATATGTATTATCATATATTATTTATATATATATATATATATATATATATATATATATATATATATATATATATATATATATATATATATATATATATATATGCATTTATTATTATACATATGTATATATATATTATTATTATATAAATATATGTTATTAAGCATATAAAATATATATATAACATATATATTATTATTTTACTTTCTTCTTACAATTTATGTTTATTATATATATATATAAATATGTATATGTATTTATATTATATAATATATTTATATATATATTTATATATTTATATTAAGTATATAAATACTATATTTATATATTTATATTTATATGCTATAAATATGTATATATATATAATATTATATATATATATATTATGTCTTTATTATATATATACATAAGTATATATATATAGTATGCTATATATATTATTTAATAAACGCTTTATTTTAATGTTAAATTCATGAACCCTGTACATCTTGAACAGAGTGCACCTAAGACGCAGTCAGTGACCCCAGGTCACAGGACCCCTCAGACTTGACTGCAGGAACAGGTTTTTGGTACGCCCAGCTCAAAGACGTAGGCAAGTATACCTTGCCAAGTTTACTGTTTAATTATAAAATATTGTTGTATGCTATTTCTCTTGAACTTCCATATGACTGTGAGTGTCCGAGATTGTCTCGGGTACCGTCAACGAATATGTTGACAAGTAGTGTAACTGACTTAGACTTTAGCAGCCCTACCTAAAACAACTGCGAGGGTATCCTTATATCCTCCTAGACCCTGACACTTGTACACGCAACACAGGTTGCACTTTATTTTGGGATGCGATCTACGTACTCAATTAGCTACTGGTGCGTGTGACGAGCATCACGGCTTAGCACAAAATCAGGAATATTCAGTTAAGAAATGACTTGGTATTTAGTTACGTGGTTTGCACGTTGTGGATTCGACTTGTATAACCGCATTGGGCGGGGAAGATAACTAGTAGGCATATGGGACACCCACCTCCTTGTCGTTATACCTTCGAATACCATGCTCCTCGGAGATGGCCGATTGCAGAGTGCCCATGTGTCTGGGCGCATATGTGGCATATACTAGCCAATCACGACGATTGTTGAATTAAGTCAGCATATGTCTAGCCTACACTTTTCCATACGTACTATAAGGTCTTCACATTGCATTCACTTAGATGGTTAGCACACCCTTATTTGCTTTATTCAGTATTTATACATGGCATATTTTTATGTATCTTGTTATGTCCCACTGAGGACCTGGTTCCCTTCCAGTTCTAGATGAGGCGTACTACCCCACAGTATACGGACCCGGATAGGAGACGAGGTACGCAACTGAGGAGGAGTTAGAGGTGACGCCATCAGAGTCTCCCTGATCTTTAGTAGTATGTTCACCTGGAGCTGGAGCTTCTTACCTAGACAGACGATGCTCTAGTCTTATTACGTTCAGCACTTCTATTTTATTATCTTTTGTAGTGGGTTTGTTCCCACCAGACTTATCTGATTTGTACTATGACATTTCAGACATCAGCATTTATATATTTAGCACTTATTCCCGTATTCTTTGATATTTTGTGGATGAGATTAGACTTTACCTGTAGTAGACTTGTTAGTATTTTAGGACAGCGTAACACGTCTCTTTGGGTCCATTAAATTGGATAATCCCTTAGTGATGTGTCAGTTGGCCAATGCCACGTGACCTGGTTCCATATATTTTGGGATTGGGGCGTGACATAGTTTTAGTGGTGGCCCATGCAGGTCCAGTAAATTGCTAGTAGTATGATAACATGCCCAGCAAGCCTGCTATAGGATAGGAATACTAGGTCTCATCCACTCTGACTTTATCATTGAATTTTTGCATCCTGCTTGATTATTATATCTTTCCTTCATGCTTTTCTAATTATTCTATCTTCTTCAGAAATATGGACATACCCAGTGGACACGCAACTGATGGGGTTGATCAAGCAACAGACCCCTCGCTAGACGTCCAAAGGACCCCAACCATCCCGAGAGACCAGTCCCCAAGATGGATACTGGTCTATCCAACAATCCCGTACCTTCACCATCGTATCGGTTACTAGCACTTTTAGAACGTACTCGGTAGTTGTGTGTAGTAGAGAGATGAGAGCGCAATTTTTGGTACTTCCAATGCCAAACTTTGACGTTGTCTTAGGCATGGACTGGTTAAACCAGTACAATACTATACTAGACTGCGGAAAGGGAAGCGTCATCTTTAGACCACCAGGTCACCCGGAGTTCGAGTACATACGGGGCACCATCGAGCAAGGAGTAGGCCAGACACCTAGAGCTTAAATGGCGATGGAGACAGCACCCCCAGCAATTGTATCAGAGTTCGAAGACGTATTTCCAGAAGAATTGCCAGGCCTACCGCCTGACAGAGAAGTGGAGTTCACTATAGAGTTGATACCCAGAGCTACGCCAGTATCCTCAAATGTGTACCGATTGGCGAAGAAGGAGCTTGACGAACTAAAGCTACAGCTAGAAGAACTACAGATCAAGGGATTTGTTCATCCTAGTGCATCACCCTGGGGAGCACCAGTGTTGTTTGTACCAAAGAAGGACGGAACATACCGTATGTGCATTGATTACAGAGCCCTTAATGCTTTGATAATCAAAAACAAATACCCCTTATCGCTGATTGATGATCTGTTCGACCAACTGACATGAGCAGTGGTATTCTCAAAGATAGATTTGAGATCAGGCTATCATCAGGTAAAAGTACGGAGAGAAGACATTCCAAAGACAGCATTCAGGACTCGTTATGGTCACTACGAGTTCCTGGTGATGCCTTTTGGACTGACGAATGCACATGCCGTATTTATGAACCTGATGAACAGAGTCTTCCACCAATATCTGGACCAGTTCGTGGTAGTCTTCATCGACGATATCTTGGTGTATTCGAAGAGCCACGAGGAGCACGAAGAATACTTGAGACTGGTGTTAGAAACGCTAAGACGGGAAAGTCTTTATGCTAAGCTGAGCAAATGCGAGTTCTTCCTTGATCGTGTCACTTTTCTTGGACACGTTATCACAGGAGATGGTATCTCGGTGGACCCAGCAAAGATCTCATCTGTAGAGACATGGCCAACCCCTACCAACGTCTCGGAGGTGAGGAGTTTTCTAGGACTTGCCGGATATTACCGGAGGTTCGTAGAGAACTTTGCAAGGATCGCAGAGCCAATAACCTGTCTGACCTGCAAGGACCAGGAGTTTATCTGGTCAGAAGAATGTCAGATAGCTTTCGAGGAGCTGAAAAAGCATCTGACTAATGCTCCCATCTTAACCATACCATCTGGATCCGGAGGATTCGTAATATATAGCGATGCATCCGGAAAAGGATTAGGTTGTGTCTTAATGCAACATGGGAAAGTTGTAGCCTATGCCTCAAGACAACTGAGGACCCATGAGAAGAACTAGCCCACGCATGACCTGGAGCTTGCCGCAGTCATCTTTGCCCTGAAGCTTTGGAGACATTATCTATACGGCGAACGAGTAGAGATATTCACGGATCACAAGAGCCTGAAGTACGTCTACACCCAGAAGGACTTGAACCTGAGACAAAGACGCTGGCTTAAAGTGATGACAGACTTCGAGATCGATCTGCAGTACCATCTCAAGAAGGCTAATGTGGTAGCTGATGCTCTAAGCAGAAGACCCACGGCATTTTTCCTGATCACCCAACCATATCTATTAAGAGATCTAGAACATTTGGATATAAAGGTCATTATGTCAGAAGTTGACGGCCAATTGTCAAATTACCAGTTGCAATCAATATTGGTTGAGAGAATCAAGGCTGCTTTACCAACTGATGCCAGATTTCAGAGACTTCGACAAAGAACAGAGGTTGGAATCCAGACAGGATGTCACATACACGAAGATGGGACTTTAAGATGTGGAGAACGTCTTTATGTTCCAAATGGAGAACTTCGTGAGGAGCTGATGTCAGAAGCTCACAGCTCAACATACTCTATCCATCCAGGTAGCACAAAGATATACAAAGATCTGAGGCAATACTATTGGTGGCATGGAATGAAGAGAGAGATAGCACGCTTTGTGACAAAATGCCTAGTGTGTCAACAAGTCAAGGCTGAACATCAAAGGTCCGCAGGTCTACTTCAACCCCTCCCAATACCTGAGTGGAAATGGTAACACATTACTATGGACTTTGTTACGGGCTTCCCAAGAAGTCCCAGTAGTCGTAATACTGTATGGGTGATCGTAGATCGACTCACCAAGGCTGGTCATTTTTTACCTTTCAGAGTCGGACAATCTACAGAAGTCTTGGCAGACATGTATATGAAGGAGATTGTACGTCTGCACGGAGTACCAGTCAGCATAGTGTTTGACAGGGATACGAGGTTTACATCTTACTTTTGGCAAAGTATGCAAGAGAGTCTTGGTACCCGCCTAAAGTTCAGTACCTCGTATCATCAGCAGACATATGGCCAGTCAGAGCGCACCATTCAGACACTGGAAGATATGCTGAGAGCATGCATGCTTGATTTCAGTGGATCATGGGAAGATTATTTACATCTGGTAGAATTTTTCTACAACAATAGCTATCAAGCGAGCATCCAAATGGCTCCCTTTGAAGCATTGTATGAAAGGAAATGTCGTTCCCCAGTATGTTGGAGCGATATAGGCGAAAGGCAGATCTTGGGACCATAATTGGTCGTTCGTAGGGTGGAGAAGGTAAAGAAGATCCAAGGGCACCTGCGAGCAGCACAGGACAGACAAAAGCATTGGACAAACGTACATCGACGACCTCTAGAGTTCCAAGTTGGAGAACATGTGTTTTTGAATATCTCACCTACTCGAGGAACTATCAAATTTGGAGGAAGAGGAAAACTGAGTCCAAGGTACATCGGACCCTTCGATGTGTTGGAACGCATCGTAGAAGTTACTTACAAGCTAGCCTTACCTCAGACATTGGAAGGAGTACATAACGTCTTCCACGTATCTCAGCTAAGGAGGTACATTCCAGATCCAAGTTATGGGCTGGACCACTCAGAGATCACTGTCGGCCCGAGTTTATCGTACCAGGAGGAGCCTGTAGAGATCCTAGACATAAGCGAGAAGGTATTGCGAGGCCAGACTATCCCTCTAGTTCATATTGCATGGAAACATCAAGCACCAGGCGAGTCAACCTGGGAACGAGAAGAGGATATTCGACAATGTTTCCCCCATCTATTCCCAGACCAGGGTATGTCCTAATATTTTAAATCAATCTTTAGTTCTCATTATATGTCTGTTTTAATTTCGAGGACGAAATATTCTAAGGAGGGTAGATTGTAAACTCTCTCGACCAGATTTCAGCATTAAATAATAAATTAGGATTATTTTTAGCAAATTTATTGTAGCTTTTAAATTTATTTTTGCTTACATATCCTATTGATTTGTGCACCTGTCCATCACACAAAAATTTAGAGCATTACACTGACTATTATCCCCAGACAAAGTTCACATACCTCTCCTGGACATGCTAGTCTATTTTTTTGAACTTTGTGCAACTCCCAGATACTCTGTTTTGTGCCTCGTTTTAGTCGCACAAATATCGTTACAAACGTCCGTATTAATTATTAATTAATTTTCAGACCTGTACCCATCTCTGTTCCAACAAGAATTAGAAGCCCAACAGGCACCTGTTTTGTCCAAACAAAATTACATTATTATTCTACTTTGAATATACTACAATTAGTATATTTACACCACACTGAAATTCTGGCCCTACCTATTTTAAATAATTAGAAAACACCGTGCGCATTAATTATTAATTAATTAATACGGTGACCCGCATCACCCAAACCAGGCCCAGACCCTGCCCAGACTCACCCCCACACCCTCAAGGCCCTCCCACAGCTTTCCCCCTCAGTTTTTTATATTTCAGCGCCCTCAGGAATAAGTTGTTTTTCTCAGACAATTGCGTAATTGCATAATTTTTCAATTAATAGGACTTTTGTGCAAATTATGAATTTGCAGGGTTTTATCTACAAATTGTACGTACGAGGTGTCAACCTCCCATTAGAGGGTCAACCTACACCGTCCATTTAAAAGTGGGCCCCACCCTATAAATATCTACCTAAATATCTAAATAAATATCTAAGATATTTATTACAAAATTACCTAAATACCCCCCCTAAAACCTATTTACAAAACTACCCTAAACCCTATAAAATCCCCCCAACCCCTCACCCGAACTCATCCCTCTCCCAACTCAGGCCACCACCACCAACAACCCTCCGCCTCCAGCCTCGCACTTCCCTGGCATCCTCCCCGGCCGCCGCAGCGCCGCCCTAATCGCCGCAGCCGCCGCCGGCAGCCCCTGCAGCTCCAGCACCAACACCCACACTACACCACCACCTCCCCCGACCGCCCTAAAACCACCGCCCCGGCCACCTCAGACCACCGCCAACGCCACCACCCCCATCCCCTTCGCCTCGACGACCTCCGCCGAACCAACCCGCCACCACCGCCCCACGACCACCACAGCCACCTCCAGCTCTGCCACAGCACCCCCGACCACCAACCCGAGCCTCCTCCCCCGACCGTCTCGAACTCCCCCTTCGGCCACCACCACCATTCCCTCCGCCCCGACCTTCTCCACCGTTCCCCCACCATGCACAACCGCCTCTGCCGCCGCAGCAGCCGCCGCAGCTGCTGCAAGCTGTTGCTGCTGTTGCTGCTAACAGCAACTGCTGCTGTTGCCCCGTTCCGGCCAGCCGCCTGCCGGACCGCCGACCTCCTCCCGCCGGCGACGAGACGTGGACCCCCCCTCCACGTGTCAGATATAAATACCCCCTATCTATACGTAAATACGTATATATATATATATATATATATATATATATATATATATATATATATATATATATATATATATATA
This sequence comes from Iris macrosiphon, assembly GCA_036927795.1. NCBI lineage: Eukaryota > Viridiplantae > Streptophyta > Magnoliopsida > Asparagales > Iridaceae > Iris > Iris macrosiphon. The sequence goes on from JAYESA010000004.1 coordinate 151,721,288, forward strand.
TATATAAATATATATGTTTATATATATATTCTAATATATAATTATATGTATTATATTATATTATATAATTATATTACTGTATGTATACAGTATATATATACAGTATATAAATGTATTATTATATATTTTATATATGTATTAATATATGTATTTAGTATATATATATATATATATATATATATATATATATATATATATATATATATATATATATATATATATATATATATATATATATATATATATATATATATATATATATATATATATATATATTTGTATATAGTGTATTATATATATTATATAATTATTATTATTATTACAGTATATATATATATTATATTATATTATATTATATTATATATTATACATATGTATACATATATGTATTTTTGTATTTATATATATATATATATATATATATATATATATATATATATATATATATATATATATATATATATATATATATATATATATATATAATTATGTATATTGTAATATATATATAAAATTGTATGTATTATATAATTATATTATATGTATATATATACAGTATAGTATTGTATTATATATATGTATATATATATTATTTATATATAAATATATTATACTTATATATATAATCAGATTATATAATTATAATTATATATATATATATATATATATATGTATTTTATATTTTTAGCATATATATGTATAGTATATATGTATGTATACATATTTATATATTATATGTATTATCATATATATATATATATATATATATATATATATATATATATATATATATATATATATATATATATATGCATTTATTATTATACATATGTATATATATATTATTATATAAATATATGTTATTAAGCATATAAAATATATATATATATAACATATATATTATTATTTTACTTTCTTCGTACAATTTATGTTTATTATATATATATAAATATGTATATGTATTTATATTATATAATATATTTATATATATATGTATATATTTATATTAAGTATATAAATACTATATTTATATATTTATATTTATATGCTATAAATATGTATATATATTATATTTTATATATATATATATATATATATATATATATATATATATATATATATATATATATATATATATATATATATTATGTCTTTATTATATATATACATAAGTATATATATATATACTATGCTATATATATATTATTCAATAAACGCTTTATTTTAATGTTAAATTCACGAACCCTGTAAATCTTGAACAGAGTGCATCTACGACGCAGTCAGTGACCCCAGGTCACAGGACCCCTCAGACTTCACTGCAGGAACAGGTTTTTGGCACGCCCAACTCAGAGACGTAGGCAAGTATACCTTGCCAAGTTTACTGTTTAATTATAAAATATTGTTGTATGCTATTTCTCTTGAACTTCCATATGACTGTGAGTGTCCGAGATTGTCTCGGGTACCGTCAACGAATATGTTGACAAGTAGTGTAACTGACTTAGACTTTAGCAGCCCTACCTAAAACAACTACGAGGGTATCCTTATATCCTCCTAGACCCTGACACTTGTACATGCAACACAGGTTGTACTTTATTTTGGGATGCGAGTCTACGTACTCGATTAGCTACCGGTGCGTGTGACGAGCATCACGACTTAGCACGAAATCAGGAATATTCAGGTAAGAAATGACTTGGTATTTAGTTACGTGGTTTGCACATTGTGGATTCGACTTGTATAACCTCATTGGGCGAGGAAGATAACTAGTAGGCGTATGGGACACCCACCTCCTTGTCGTTATACCTTCGGATACCATGCTCCTCGGAGATGGCCGATTGCAGAGTGCCCATGTGTCTGGGGGCATATGTGGCATATACTAGCCAATCACGACAATTGGTGAATTAAGTCAGCATATGTCTAGCCTATACTTTTCCATACGTACTATAAGGTCTTCACATTGCATTCACTTAGATGGTTAGCACACCCTTATTTGCTTTATTCAGTATTTATACATGGCATATTTTTATGTATCTTGTTATGTCCCACTGAGGACATGGTTCCCTTCCAGATCTAGACGAGGTGTACTACCCCACAGTATACGGACCCGGACAGGAGACGAGGTACGCAACTGAGAAGGAGTTAGAGGTAACGCCATCAGAGTCTCCCTGATCTTTAGTAGTATGTTCACCTGGAGCTGGAGCTTCTTACCTAGACAGACGATGCTCTAGTCTTATTACGTTCAGCACTTCTATTTTATTATCTTTTGTAGTGGGTTTGTTCCCACCAGACTTATCTGATTTGTACTATGACATTTCAGACATCAGCATTTATATATTCAGCACTTATTCTCGTATTCTTTGATATTTTGTGGATGAGATTAGACTTTACCTGTAGTAGCCTTGTTAGTATTTTAGGACAGCGTAGCACGTCTCTTTGGGTCCATTAAATTGGGTAATCCCTTAGTGACGTGTCAGCTGGCCAATGCCACGTGGCCTGGTTCCATATATTTTGGGACCGGGGCGTGACATTATTTTTAAATAAATTATTGAGACTATTAAGTTTAATTCCTTGTCATGACTTAGTTTGTAAATGATATGTGTATCTTATAATTGTAATGGACCATTATGCATCATAGACATCATACTACCGTCGATGCTGCAGCGTAGGCTGGCCTTGGCCACTTACTCGTATTTCAAAAGTGGGAGATGGTCGTGACAGGTGCTGCCTCCAAGACCCCGTCAACAGACTCAGAGATTTCGTGGTGCTAGAAGCAAATTCTAGCGAAGGCATAACCTCGCCCTAACCGTCACGAAGAAGCATATGTCAACATTATTACTGAAAAATAGATTATTTTTTATTTAAAAAGAAATAAATGCAAAAGTAAATTTGAAAAAAAAATTGGATGAAAAATGGTAAGTTTTTGTACAAATTAGTATTTGTTATAGGGGTTAAGTGAAAAGGTTGTAAAAAACTTGCACCAAAAACGTCATATGGCTTTTTTTTGATTTTTTTTAAACAATAAAAAAAATGCCATAGATCTTAGCATTTTTTTGTAAATAAATAAAAATACCATAAACTATGGCATTTATATCTTATTTTACATTTTTTGCAAACTTTTACCTTGTAGCCAAATAGCACTAAAATATGTTACCATGTACGAAAATTTTCATATTTATTTAGGCTAAATTATCCTAATGGCACTCCAACTATAGCGCTTGGACGTTTTGGCACCTTAACTTTTTACTGATCGATTTTGGCACCCCAACTTAATAAATTGTTCTTTTGAAGCATCTTTCTTCAATTTTAAAGTACATCCTAACAACTTCAAAAACATATCTTGCAGTGCAAAAGCGTAATTTAAATACTTGTATTATCATATATTCTTTTGAAGTAATCACATTCTACTTCAAAATTAACGAAAGGTACTTCAAAAGAGTAATTTATAAAATCAGATGCCAAAATTGAGCAGTAAAAAGTTAATGTACCAAAAATATCCGAGTGTTATAGTTGGAGTATCGTTAGGATAATTTAGCGTATTTATTTATGCAGAAGGGTTCTAAATATTTTTCCTTAAACTGAAACTTATCAAAATTATTTATGAAAATTAGATAAAACAATATTATAGAGTTGCTTTTAAAAGAGATAGTGTAGGACAAAACATCCCTAAAATGCTAAAGAATGAAAATAGAAGAACTAAACATATACTTAATTAGGATTAGAGACACGTTACAAAACCCTTTTGTTAGAATAGATTTCGTTCCCTCAAATCAATGTTGTAGAGATGGTGGCAATCTACTTCCGAGATACAATGACGAATCAGCGATAGCTCAGCAAACAATGCAGTGGAGAAAAGGATTTATGGAGTTTTTGATTGCTTGATAGAATTTTCGTGTTCTTTCTCTTTGGGGGAAAAAGCTAACAGAAAATCCTTATATATCCTCTCAAATCTCTAAACTATCATTTGTTCAGGTTTTCGACCTATGTACCCAGCAAAGGGATTACGTGAGAATTATGGGCGCGTAAAGAGCAGGAACCAATATTTGCTATAATAGGTGTGTTGCATAAACAATGACGATCTACTCCATACAGCTAATTCCAACTCGCTTCACTATGCACACTGTGACGAATCAACAAGCCTTGTCCTACGGTGGAGGAAATGCAATGGATAAAATGATTTGTAGAGTTTATGATTTCTGGATGACATTTTTGTATTCTCTCTCAGGAGAAGAATGCCAACCAAAAATTTTCATACATTACATATTTTTCGTCCATAATATATAAAAGGCTAAACCAATAAAAAAATTCCGTCCAAAAATATTTTTCATCCAAGAATTTCCATACATGATATTTTTTATTCTCTCTAAGGAGAAGAATGCCAACCATTAAAAAAAAAAAAAATTCTACTTTTGCTCTTATTTTTGATCAAGGGGTTGTTTGTTTGCACGAAAGTGTATAAAAGTGTGAAAATAGAATTTGCGTACGTATAAATTTTGACTTTCTAAAAATTATTTTGTTGGTAGAATTGAAAAATATGAAAGTGGAAGAAAATTGAGTTTGGTTATTTTGATAGTTGTTGAAAGTGGAAAAAAAAGTAGTTCTGTGTGTTTTTGGCGATATGGTTTTGTGTTGAGGCTTTTCATGATTTGACTTCGATCGTCCCATAGTTTTTTTATCTGAATTTTTCACGTAAAAATTGCTTGTGTCTGCATTTGATTTTCTGTATAATTTTGACGATTTGGTTTTTTGTGTTTTTCTTCGGTTCTCTCGCAGCTTCTTGCTTTGGGGGAACGGTTTTCGTGTTTCATTCCCAACACGTGATGTCAGAGCTTTGGGTTCATAGTGGTGTTAGGAGTTGAAAATCAAATCAAGGAGAAGAGATGGATACGAAACCGATGCGCATGGTAAACCTGAACGGTACCAACTACCACTACTAGCGGAGCAAGATGAAGGATCTGCTATTTATTAAGAAGCTGTATCTTCCGGTATTTGCTTCCGAGAGGTCCAGTGATAAATTCGAAGAGGACTAAAATTTTGAGCACATACATGTGCGTGGGTACATATGACAGTTTGTTGATGAGAACGTGTACAATCACGTTGCTAGTATAGAGCACGCGAAGACACTTTGGGAGAAGCTAGAATCTTTGTACGCAAAAAAGATCGGGGTAAACAAGTTGTTCCTGATCTGAACGATGATGGGTCCACGGTACAAAAATGGTACGTCTATCACGGATCACTTGAGCGAGTTCCAGGGCATGGTTGACCATCTATCCTCGATGGGAGTCAAGTTCGACGACGAAGTTCAGGGACTTTGGTTGTTGTGTACTTTGCCAGACTCGTGGGAGACCGTACGAGTGTTTATGATCGCTTCTATTCCAGAAAGCATGGTTAGTCTGGAGTTCGCCAAGAGCGGGATGCTGAATGAAGAGATATGGAGGAAATCGCAGGGCACTTCTTTTTCATCCCATTCAGAGGTGCTTATTTCAGAGTGTTGTGGAAGGAGTAAAAATAGGGGTCTAGACGGTGGCAAAGACAGGAGCAAAGAAAAGTCCAAGGGTCGGTACGATGACTCAGAGTGCTACCATTGTGGCAAGAAGGACCACATCAAGCGAAACTGTTTCTCTTGGAAGAGAGAGAAGAAGGACGACAAGGGAAAGCAGAGTGAGAACACAACAATGACTACCTCAGTACATGGAGGCGACGTGATCGTTATAGGTGACGAGGTAGTCATGAAGCTCGTCTGCGATAACAATTCTTGGCTGGTGGACTCAGAAACTTCAACGCACATATCTCACAACAAGGCATTATTTGCCACTTACACAACGGAAGGCTGTGGAGTATTGAAGATAGGAAACAAAGATGTGTCAAAGGCTGTTGCTATTAGAGATGTGCATGTGAGAACCAAGACAAGTGTAGTTTTATTTTCAAGGATGTTCGTCATGTCCCCGATATCTGTTTCAACTTGTATTGGTTGAAAGGTTGGATGATGAGGGATTCTTCAATCTCTTTGGGAACGGTAGGGGGAAGCTTTCCAGATGTTCGATGGTGTTTGCCAGAGAAAGAAAGAGGTCCGAACTCTACTATATGGAAGAGAGTGCACAGGAGACAAAGGAGGTGAACGTAGTTGCTGATGTATCTACCGAGTTATGGCACAGGCGGCTCAGCCATATCAGCGAGAAGGGGATGAGCTACTTGGTGAACAGGAAGGTAATTTCAGGGCTCAAGTCTACAAAGTTGGAGAGATGCATGCACTGTTTGGTGAAAAAGCAAAATAGCGTATCTTTCCAAAGTCACCCAAGTTCAAGGAAGCCAATATTGCTCGAGTTGATTCACTCGGATGTCTGCGGTCCTATGAAGGTAAAATCTATTGGTGGTGCTTCTTACTTTATGAATTTTATTGATGATTGTTCCAGTAAGGTTTGGGTCTACGCCTTAAAGACCAAGGATCATGTGCTACCCACTTTCAAAGAGTTTCAAACCTCTGTTAAAAGGGAGACAGACAAGAAGTTAATATATGTCCGGTCCAACAATGGGGCGAATACATTGGTCTCTTTGACGCGTATTGTAGAGAGCAGGGGATACGACACCAGAAGACTCCATCCAAGACACCTCAGATCCATGGTGTAGCGGAGCGCATGAATATGACACTGATGGAGAGGGTACAATGTTTGTTGTCTGAAGAAAACTTATTGTACAGTTATATGGGTGGGGCTCTTAACACTGCTGCTTATATTATAAATTTATCTCCTAGTACTCCTTTACAGGGTGATGTGCCTGACAAAGTATGGTATGGCAAAGAGCCGTCATACAATCACCTGCGAGTGTTTGGTTGTGAGGCCTTTGTGCATGTATCGAAGAACGAGAGATCCAAACTTGAACCGAAGACAAGGCTGTACATCTTTGTTGGCTATAGTCGGGATGAGTTTGGCTATAAACTCTATGATCAAGTGGAAAAAAATCTCTACAAAAGCAGGGACATGATATTCGTCGAGGATTAGTCCATGACCAACACTCAAGATTTCGAGATTCCTTTCGAGGCTGAGGAATTGCCTGAGTTGGAGTCATTTTGCTTCGAGCCATTTCTAGAGGACACTGTAGAGGATCTAGTTATGGAAGAGCCAGTACATAGAGATGCTCCTAACTTTGATCATCAAGTCAAGATGACCCTCAGGAGGATGAGCATACCGAGGAGGTACTTCCTAAAGGGGAGGAGGTTGTTCGTATACATCCAGTACTAGATACTCACCAGATGAGTATGTGTGCTACTGACTGGCGGGGGAAAGAATGAAAGTTTTGCAGAGGCCATGGAAAATGAACACAGGTAAGAGTGGATGGAGGCCATGTAGGAGAAGATGAGTTTCCTACAGACTAACTCTTTTTATGAGCTGATGTGGTTGCTAAAGGGCAAGAAGGCTTTGAAAAATCAATGGGTGTTCAGAGTGAAGCAGACGGATGATGTTACTCACCTTCAATACAAAGCAAGACTGGTAGTTAAAGTCTACGATCAACAGAAGGACGTAGATTACGATGAGCTCTTTTCTTCAGTCGTCAAGCAGTCGTCTATTCATGTGGTACTAGCATTGGTAGATAGTTTTAACTTGGAGATTGAGCAGATGAACATAAAGACGACGATCCTCTATGGTGATTTAGAGAAGGAGTTGTACATGGAGAAGCCAGAGAAATTCTGTGAGAAGGGCAAGTCACCCTTGGTCTGCCGGTTGAGGAAAAGTCTGTATAGTCTGAAGCATGCTCTGAGGCAGTGGTACAGGAAGTTTAAGTCATTTATTAGGGGGCATGGTTATGCACGGACGACGTCGGATCACTGTATGTTCGTGAGGTACTTTGCCGAGAATAATTTTATCATTTTACTGCTCTATGTAGATGATATGTTATTGGTGGGTCGGAATGCCACCATGATAGTGGAGGCCTTCTCTATGAAGGATTTGGGCGCAGTGAATGCTACTCTTGGGATGAAGATCAGCTGAGAGAGAGAGAGAGAGAAAGAGAGAGAGAGAGAGTCCAAGTTGCTTCATTTGTTCCAAAAGAAGTACATTCACCGGGTACTTTCGCGTTTTAGGATGGACGGGTCAAAGAAAGTGAGCAACCCCCTTACGGCTCACTTTAGGCTCACTGTGAAGCAGTGTCCATCTACCGAGGGTGGAAAGGAAGATATGGAGCGGTTTTCGTATGCTTCAGCAGTTGTAAACACCCAAAAAAAATTTAGAAATTAAAATATAAATTTTTGGAATTTTTTTGTGATTTTTAATTATTTAAAATAAATGTCCTTCAGGGATTAATATTTTGTGTATTAAATTAAGTATTTAAAATATTGTAAAAAATTATATTTTTGAGTGTATGATTAATAATAGGTTGTTGTAATTTTTCTGGAATTTATTGGGCTCAACAACTATTCTTAAATAGTTAATAATATTAATTTTAGATAAACCATACTAAACCAGATTGAACCGAACCAAACCAAACCAAATTAAACCAAACTGAACCCAACCCCACCCTATTGGATCTTACCCTACTCGTACCCAACCCTACCCGACCCACTGCTACAGTGGACAACCACCTCTCCACACCCGCTCGACCTCTCCCCCATTCCCGACACCCCGCGACCCCCTCGTTCCCTTACAAAACCACCCCATTCCTTACATGTACACACCGCACGACCACCCCCTCATATCCCCCACCTCCAGGCGACTCCGACGGCCACCACCGACCGCCGCACGCTGTCGTACGCCGCCGCGGACCCGCCCTACCACCTCAGCAACTAGCAGCGAGGTATGCCCCTTCCCACTCACGTATCTCCATGTATATTGATCCAAACTTCGTTCTGTCAAATCCTATACGAAGACCACGTGACCCTCTCAAATCCAGTATAATTAGTTCGGGGTATCGTGTCATGTGTCGGTCGTAAATTGTGACACAAAACAGGAAAAAATAATATATTTCTGGTTCTGCAAACTGTCCCGAACCCCTATGTTCATGGCCGATTTACTCCCAACCTGGTTAATATTTTTAGATTTTACTTGAACTATAAATTATCCAACATAATCGAGTTTTAAATCCTGTAATTATTTTATGTTAATTTGATGTATGATGTATTTTATTCGTGGTTAAAGTTGACCAAAAACTTGATTTTTAAAACCCATTTTTTTCGAAACGGGGTGTGTCCCGCTAAAAGAGGCGACTTCGTCGTGTGAGAATTGCACCAAAAGATGCATATCGTCAATGCGGATGTGTGAGATTTTACGAAAGTTGATTAGGATGTGCGTGCACACCGAAATCAACGCGTATCCGTCGGAAAGCTCCGTATCGGGCATGTTCTAACACTCGTTATAACTTCGTGTGTGCTTGTCGTTTTGTAATAAAACTTACGTCATTGGATTCGTAGCATTACGCTGGTCATGTGACCCAAGTTTGGTTCAATTCGGAGAACGTTGACGAAATCCCGTATCGTGGGCCCTACGGCTCCACTTGATTGGCGATTTTGTGATCGGCTCATCGGAATCCAGTTCTGGATATTCTGTTGGGTTCGTATCATCGTTCTGGACTTGTAGACACTAAGTTTGTTAAATTTGGAGAACTTTATCTCTGGCATATTTTTTGGTGCGAAGTGGGCCACCTATGGACCCCGCTTTGACCAAAAACTGTCAATTCTGTCCATGTGTCCAAATTGGACTTATGGGTAGTCAATTCTAGCTATTTTATGTCTTCTGAGAGTGATGATAATATTTGTTTCAGCATCCGGAGGCGTACTTGCAGATTCCACATACACCGAAGCAACTGTAGGAGTGCAAACCCCAGGCAAGTGTACCTTGCCAACTTGCAGTAGTTCCTGTTATATTATTTGCTTGAAGTTCTTTCTATATTTATACTCTTGAGATGTACATATTCAACCTAGGACCGTGAGACATTGCTTAATGTCCGAATAATATTCGGGTGTCGACGCCGTACGCGAAGTCGTGTAACGTCACTTAGAGAGTTGTTATCTCGATCCTATATTTACGTGCTTGCTTTACCAAGTATGTCGTACCATAGGACACTTAACACTATTCATGTGACAGAATCTTTCTGAGTTATTCATGGTGATTCTGTATAGGCTCACAGGATTCGTGACATAAGACTTGCATATATAGAGATATCATTATGACTCGCTGTAATAGTTAGAGGTCATGATCTTGCGTGTTATGGACATGAGACGTGAGATTATATTAGGTGAGGAGAGTTTTACCATACTAAAGGCTGATTATGTTATATATATATATATATATATATATATATATATATATATATATATATATATATATATATATATATATATATATATATATTCTGGGAGTGCCTTAGACTCCGACCAGAGCTTTGGCACACGTTGTGGTGCCCCATTCCCCCTATTCGGGGAGCGCGGCTAAGAAATACAAGACGGTATCGTTCGATCGGATAGATTGAAACAAGATCTTATCCTCATTATGGATTTGCTTCTTCGAAATCGATTTCCATATTCAGTGGACCATGCCCCCAGGATCGACTTAGCGGCAGAGTCAGGAGGGACCTCTCCGCTGCATCTTTTGTTGCCTAGTTTTCGCTGTCGCTTGTTGCTTTCGTGCTTTGAGTTGATTTTCGGATTTGCTTGCATTTTTTTGAACAATTTTGATGGATTTTATTATTTTTGTTCGTTGAACTGCACTTCAATTTCGATACTGAAAAGAGTGGAAGAGGTATTGATCAGCTGTTTATGGCAATGTAGGTGAACAAGCAGTAGGCAACGCGCGAGCGGAGTCCACAAGCACCTCTCTCCTTTTTCCTTCCAACCAACTTGTGAGTGGCTTATATTCGATTTAGTTGTCCCTTTTCCAAGTCTTCACATCTAAAAATCTTGCATTCTTGTTTGTCCCGATCAAACGATACCAAGTAATAACTAAAAGATGTCAAGATAAAAAGAAATAGACTTGGATTATGATGCTTGTCATTCAACTTGGGAACGGTTACTTATTTGCATGCTTGTTCGTTTAGAATATTCATCATATGCATAAATACAAAGTTAGAATGTATACTCTTCTTTAAACTATGCTATGTATAGAACTCATCCTGCAATGCAATAAACTAAACAGGAAGACTATACGAAATGAATCATGTAATGCTACTTGTCGTGTACTCGTGTTGCCTCAACTACATGAATGGTTAATTTATTATAGACGTCGTTTGATCGTAGACAACTTGTGCACAAGGGTATAAGTTCTGCGAACGGTCGCTGGGGCACTGGCACCGATCCGATCCGGGTGAAACTTCATGTCTAGTCATCGTGTGCATGGCGGGATGGCTTACAGCGCATCGTGTGCTCTCGTTGCATGCTATCCTCGTCATTGACTAGTCCATTATGGCATCAAGCCAGTGATCCCCTCGTATATTTAAACTTGTGCAAAACTAACTTGTGTCTTCGTGGCAGGGAAGGACATAGTAAGTAATGTGCAGGTGGTTCAGACGGACAGGTAAAAGTCACCGAACGGTGGCAAGTTCATTTCAGTAAATTATATATATACTGCTTGCTTGTAAAATGAACTAAGACAAGATAGAAAGACCACAAATAATATACATGCTTCATTTAAATAACGTGTTAATTGGTATAGTTGGGTTAGCTTGCCTTCACCAGTACGTTTTGATGTACTGACCCTCGTTGAAACAGGTTCCCTGTACTAAGGAGATCCGAGCGAGGAGCCGAAGTCATTCCCCAATCCAATCCAGCTGTAGGCGCGTCCTGATCGTGCCATCCTTGAAGCATTTTGAAGCAAATGAGCTAGAAACCCAAACTCAATACAGCTCCGAGGGAAAGCCATTGTCCCGCCGAGAGGTCTCTCATTTTGAAGTTTTAGTAAAGGATATAATGTACAGGACAACTATCTCATTTTGTGTCAACTTTTGTAAGCCCATGCGATAACCTTATGACTCGTTCAAGAGTTTGTAATAGATATTCATTATCAATAAAGAGAACTTTTTCATGATTCAACTTTGTGTTTCAATTTATCTGCGTACTCTGAATATGTGCTTACTATACAAAAATACCTTAGCCTTGTGCGGTGCGCAATCTAGGCCCGCACGGCATCACGTTCGGGGGACGACTATCGATTCCACGGAATCGGGGCATTACATATTGGTATCATAGCGCAGCTTCAGGTTCCTTGACCCTCGTGCTGGAAAAGTTTCTTTAAAGATCAAATCCCTGTACGAACTCTTGAACTCGTTAGGCCAAAATAAGATACGTTCATACAATGAGTCCATAATACATTATGATCCTAATGTAATTTACCTTCTTTTGAAGGAATGGCACAAGCACAATCATCAGCGCTAGCACCGGACGAGACATAAGTCCAGGAAAGCAGTTCCGGCACTTCGAGAAGTTCTCGGAGCCAGAGAGCCATGTCTCGTGTCGACCCCATTCAGAAAATGATGCAGATGTTGGAGGCAAACAAACAGAGGGAGGAGGCTCGCTATGAACGGGCCGAGAAACGAGCGGAAGAAAGATAAACCTAGTTTCAAGACCACATAGAAGCCTGATTCTCAGTCCAACAAAAGCACGTAGATACCCTGCAGCAGATTGTTCAGACTTTGGCCTCTAACCAGTCAGCGGCAACAGCAGCGACACCGGTGGAGCAACCTGTACTTGAAGTTGAGACGCCTCAGACTCCAAGGAAGAAGGATGTGACTGCCTTCGACTTTGGCGACTTCAAGAAAGTTTGCAATACACCATTCAAAGGGACTGAGGATCCAATAGCAGCTCTAGATTGGTTGGCCGAACTGGACGATCACTTCAAACTCCTGGAGGTACCCGAGCAGAAGCGCATTGCGTGTGCCCAACTCCAGCTTTGTTTGAACGCGCACGATTGGTGGGATGTGCATCGACGATCTCTTCCAACAGACGATGATAAAGAGATGATTGCATGGGCTACTTTTCATGGAGCATTCGAAGAGGAGTTTATACACCCTCCTGTACATCATCAGAAGGAGAATGAGTTTGTGCAACTACGCCAAGGAAGCATGACGGTAAAGCAGTATTCCACCGAATTCAACCGGCTCGCCAAATTTGCCAGCTCCTATTTACCCGATGCAGCGAGTTGTGCTAGGAGATTCGAAGGAGGTCTGCGTCCTGCTATCCATGCGCACGTAGTCATTCCCCAGTACCAGACGATGCGGGAAGTCTTGAATCATGCCCTTTCCCTCGAACTGCAGTATCCTCCTATTGCTGCCGGCACTATGCATACCTCTAATCACAAGCGCCAAAGCAACGAGAAAGAAAACACCACTACAAAGCGTCCAAACAATGGCGGTTCGCAAAAGGGAAATCCAAGGCAACTATGTTTCTTTTGTAAGAAGTAAGGGCACGCAATGAAAGATTGTCGAAAGAAACTTGGGTTATGCCTCGCTTGTGAAGATCCAGACCATGCCATTTGAAACTGTCTGCTCCTTCCCCCTCAACATCCAAATCAGGTAACTGCATCCCAGGCCAATCGAGCTGCGCCTCAGCAAGAGCGTCGCCAAGCTCAAGGTCGGGTCTACACAATGACACGAGAGGAAGCTCTGGCCTCAAACACTGTTGTGTCAGATATTTTGCTTTTTAATAACATACCTGCACATGTGCTATTTGATTCTGGTGCAACACATAGTTTCATATCCACTAATTTTGTCGTGGAGAACAATATAGAAATGACATTGTTGTACTTAGATTTAAGTGTTAGCACCCCCTCGGGCACGAAAATACATGTCCGTTCAGTATGCCAAGGTGGTTACGTATGTATTGGAGGAAGGAAGTTATCGCAAGATATTTTAGTTCTAAATGTTCAGGACTATGATATCATTCTGGGAATGGATTGGCTCGGCGCCTGCTTGACAACTATCGAGTGTGCAGAGAAACGAGTCATCTTTCGCCTGCCTGGAGAAGCCGAATTCTGCTACACAAGTAGTCCAGCAACTGATGCGACCAGGGCCTGCATGGTGGTTTCTGCGATATCTGCTTGGCGAATGCTACACTCAGGTTGCGAGGGATACCTAGCGTCGGTTCGGGACACACGGCTAGATTATGCAAACGTTGAGTCTTCTTCTGTCGAGACAGAGTTCACTTATGTGTTTCCGAGCGAACTACCCAGCATGCCACCAGACCGAGAGATCGAATTCACCATCGACACATTCTCGAATACACAGCCAATTTCTAAGCCTTCGTACAGAATAGCCCCTGCTGAACTAAAGGAGTTAAAGTGCCAACTGCAAGAGTTACTGGATCGTGGGTTCATCCATCCGAGCGTGTCTCCTTGGGGCGTGCCTGTGCACTTCGTGAAGAAGAAGGATGGAACACTACGCCTCTGCATCGATTATCGGGAGCTGAATAAGGTTATCATCAGAAATAAGTATCCTCTGCCAAGGATAGATGACCTGTTTGATCAGTTGCAAGGGGCAACGGTGTTCTCAAAAATTGATCTTCGCTCGGACTACCACCAGTTGAAGATTAAGCCGGAAGACATGCCCAAGACTGCTTTTTGAACCCGTTATGGGCACTACAAGTTTTCTATTATGCCGTTTGGTCTGATGAACGCCCCTGTTGCCTTTATGGATTTAATGAATCGAGTGTTCTGACCCTTTCTCGATAAATTTGTAGTCGTTTTTATAGACGACATATTGGTGTACTCGAAGAATAGGGATGAACACGCAGGACACCTGCGGATAGTGCTTCAAACCCTTCGAGACAATAAGTTGTATGCCAAGCTGAGTAAATGCGAATTTTGGTTGGACAGCATATCCTTTCTAGGGAATATTATTTCTGCAATGGGCATCTCAGTGGACCCAAAGAAAATAGAAGCCATTGTGCAGTGGAAACGGCCTGAGTCAGCTAGCGATATACGGAGTTTCCTTGGTCTGGTGGGCTACTACCGGAGATTCATTAAAGATTTTGCTAAAATTGTATCGCCCCTGACTCATCTCACTCGGAAGGGAGTAACGTTCGTATCGACGGACGACTGTGAAGCTTCGTTTATGGAGTTAAAGCAGCGCCTCGTCTCAGCCCCAATTCTTACCCTTCCGGACGGACCGGATGACTTCAAAATATACAGTGACGCCTCAGGTAAGGGATTGTGATGTGTCTTTATGCAACGGGACAAAGTGATAGCCTTCGCGTTGAGGCAGCTAAAGCCTCACGAAAAGAATTATCCAACCCATGATCTTGAACTAACAGCGGTAGTGTTCGCGCTGAAGTTATGGCGCCACTACCTTTATGGTATACCGTACGAGATCTATACAGACCATAAGAGCTTAAAATATCTCTACAAACAAAAAAATTTGAATCTTCGTCAACGGTGCTGGCTTGAGCTCCTTAGCGACTTTGACCTCATGATCAGATACACGCCTGGCAAGGGAAACATTGTAGTTGATGCACTGAGTCGAGTGTTCATTGGGAGTTTGGCTATTGATAACAAGCTGCGTCGAGATCTTGAATCTTTGGGCGTTACACTACTAATCAGGTACAAAAAGGGGGCACAAGTGGCTCAACTGCGCCTCGAGCTTGATTTGTTACAAAAGGTGAAGGCCGCTCAGAAGGATGACTTGTTCCTGCAAAAGATGCAAGGTCTTATCTCAGCAGGAAAGGCAATCGACTTTGCAGTAGGCACGGACGGGATGATCCGAGTGAAGGAAAGACTGTGCATTCCAAACGATGCGGCCCTCAGAAAGAAGATACTCACGGAAGCTCATTATGCTAGTTATACTTCTCATTCGGGTAGCACAAAGATGTATCAAGATCTCCGTACGACATTTTGGTGGCACGGCTTGAAACGAGATATAGCGTTGTTCGTGTCGCATTGTATGACTTGTCATAGGGTAAAGGCCGAGCACCAGAAGCCGGGCGAAGAGATGCAGAACCTCGCTATACCGGAGTGGAAATGGGAACATATAACAATGGATATCATTGTTGGCTTGCCAAAGACGCAACGGAAGAATGATGTCGTATGGGTCATTGTTGATCGCCTCACCAAGTCAGCTCACTTTCTGCCTATCAAGTCTACTTGGAGTACCGACCGCTTGGCTCAGATCCACCTCAACAAAATCGTTCGGCTCCACGGCGTGCCCGTATCCATAGTCTCCGATAGAGATGGTCGATTCATATCGTATTTCTGGGAAAGCCTACAGTCAGCAATGGGGACGAAGTTCAAGGTCAGCTCCACCTACCATCCACAGACAGACGGCCAAACAGAACGTGTAAACCAAATCCTCGAAGACATGCTACGACTCTACGCCTTGGACTTGAAGATGAGTTGGGACTTGCATCTACCGTTAGCTGAATTTGCATACAACAATAGCTTTCAATCCAGCATTCAGATGGCGCCGTATGAGGCATTGTATGGGCGGAAGTGCAGATCTTCGATCTGTTGGGACGAAGTTGGAGAATGGAAGATCCTTGGCCCTGAGCTTATGGAGCAGACTGTCCAAAAGATTCGTTTGATTCAGAAATGGCTAAAGGTAGCTCAGAGTCGCCAAAAGAGCTACGCTGATACGCATCGACGGCCACCTAAGTTTCTTGAAGGAGATCGGGTATTTCTTAAAGTTTTGCCCATGCAAGGAGTCACCAGATTTGGAGCAAAGGGAAAGCTAAGTCCAAGATTCGTCGGTCCGTTCGAGATACTAAAGCAAGTTGCCTCAGTTGTATATCAGATTGCCCTACCACCGTCACTATCGGAAGTACACGATATTTTCTATACTTCTTAACTTAGGAAGTACGTGTACGACCTGAGTCACGTGGTAGATCTTGATCAACTGGATCTTAAGGCAGACTTGACATATGTCGAACAACCTGTGCAAATTTTGGATCGTAAGGAAAAGCTGCTTCGAAGTCGCTCGGTTCCTCTCGTGCGCGTGCTTTGGCGAAATCACTCGGTCGAAGAATCCACTTGGAAACTTGAATCTGAGATGAGGGATAAGTTCCCTTCATTGTTTTCTAGTGGTAGGTTCTGTTCCTAAGTTTTGGGATAAAACTTCCAATTAGTTGGGTAGGATGTGGTGCCCCGTTCCCCCTTTTTGGGGAGCGCGGCTAAGAAATATAAGACGGTATCGTTCAATTGGGATAGATTGAAACAAGATCTTATCCCCGTTATGGATTTGCTTCTTTGGAATCGATTTCCATATTCAGTAGACCGTAACCCCAGGATCGACTTAGCGACAGAGTCAGGAGGGACCTCTTCGCTGCATCTTTTGTTGCCTAGTTTTCGCTGTTGCTTGTTGATTTCGTGCTTTGAGTTAGTTTTCGGATTTGCTTGCATTTTCTTGAACGGTTTTGATGGATTTCATTATTTTCATTCATTGAACTGCACTTTAATTTCGATATTGGAAAGAGTGGAAGAGGTATTGATCAGCTGTTCGTGGCAATACAGGTGAACAAGCAGTAGACAACGTGCGAGCGGGGCCCTAAAGCACCTCTCTCCTTCTTTCTTCCAACCAACTTGTAAGTGGCTTATATTTGATTCAGTTGTCCCTTCTTCCAAGTCTTCACATCTAAAAATCTTGCAGGCTTGTTTGCCCCGATCAAACGATACCAAGTAATAACTAAAAGATGTTAAGATAAAAAGAAATAGACTTGGATTATGATGCTTGTCATTCAACTTGGAAACAGTTACTTATTTGCATGCTTGTTCGTTTGGAATGTTCATCATATGCATAAATACAAAGTTAGAATGTATACTCTTCTTTAAACTATGCTATGTATAGAACTCATCCTGCAATGCAATAAACTAAACAGGAAGACTATGCGAAATGAATCATGTAATGCTACTTGTCATGTACTCGTGTTGCCTTAACTTCATGAATGGTTAATTTAATATAGACGTCGTTTGATTATGGACAACTTGTGCACAAGGGTATAAGTTCTGCGGACGGTCGCTGGGGTACTGGCACCGATTCGATACAGGCGGAACTTCATGTGTAGTCATCGTGTGCATGGCGGGATGGCTTGTAGCGCATCGTGTGCTCTCGTTGCATGCTATCATCGTCATTGACTAGTCCATTATGGCATCAAGCCAGTGATCCCCTCGTATATTTAAACATGTGCAAAACTAACTTGTGTCTTCGTGGCAGGAAAGGACATAGTAAGTAATGTGCAGGTAGTTCAGACGAGCAGGTAAAAGTCACCGAACGGTGACAAGTTCATTTCAGTAAATTCTATATATACTGCTTGCTTGTAAAATAAACTAAGACAAGATAGAAAGACCAAAAATAATATATATGCTTCATTTAAACAACGTGTTGATTGGTATAGTTGGGTTATCTTGCCTTCACCAGTATATTTCGATGTAATGACCCTCATTGAAACAGGTTTCCCGCACTAAGGAGATCTAAGAGATGAGCCAAAGTCATTCCCAATCCATTCCAGCTCTAGGCGCGTCCTGATTGTGCCATCCTTGAAGCATTTTGAAGCAAAGGAGCTAGAAACCAAACTTAATGCAGCTCCGAGGGAAAGCCATTGTCCCACTGGGAGGTCTCTTATTTTGAAGTTTTAGTAAATGATGTAATGTACAGGACAACTATCTCATTTTGTGTCAACTTTTGTAAGCCCGTACGGCAACTTTATGACTTTTTCAAGAGTTTGTAATAGATGTTCATTATCAATAAAGAGAAATTTTCAAGATTCAACTTTGTATTTTAATTTATATGCGTACTCTGAATATGTGCTTGCTATGCAAAAATACCTTAGCCTTGTGCGGTGCACAATCTAGTCCCGTTCGGCGCTACGCCTGGAGGACGACTACCGATTCTACAGAATCGGGGCATGACACACGTACTGGCCCTTCGAGATAACAAATGCTGTTATGGGTTTCCCCGACACAGAACCTATAATAGTTTCAGCCTGAGTATGATTAATGCACTCATTTGCATTTCACATAGATGGTTACATAGTTTGCCCTGTTGATATATTTTTATATACTATATTTTATTTAGCTTGAGTTATTCTTGTATATTGCTATGTCCCCTGAGGACCTGAATCCGGATTATGTCCCCTGGTATAGCAGAGAAAATCTACCCTGAGGTATACGGGATCGGAGCAGACACTAGAGCAGTACCAGCACCAGAGGGCGAGGTGGTGCCAGATAATTTCTCTTGAGTATTTGTTATATACTCAGTTATATCTGTTTTTAGATACTCTATTTCCTGTCTCTTGGATTATTATACTAAACTTATTATCGGGTTGTTCCCCGAGACATGTTATTGAGGCTTGTTGGATTATATTTTTCTTTGATTAGTCTGACAATTGATATTTATGTTTACCTTCTGTGGATGAGATTAGAATTAGACTGTGACATGTATCATAGACCATTATATATTTTACAGCTTAAGTACACTCTAACGAGTCCATTAAATTGGGTTTGCCCATTGGAGTGTGCTGTTAGCCATTGCCACGTGGCTAGTCCCTCGATATTTTAGGACTGGGGCGTGACATGGTTTTTGTGGTGGCCCATGCAGGTCTACGACTATATTGCTTCGGTTTCAACTAAGGAACTGAGCAAGCCTGCGATTAAGATAGGATAAGTTATAGGACCTCATCCACTTGATTGATTCGTTCTTGACCTCTATATCGACTTCAAAATAAATTTTTGACTTACATCCTGCCTTGATTCCTCTGTGCGCCTCTTGTCACGTCCCAGTCCCAAAAAACTGAGGGACTAGCCATGTGGCAATGGCCAGCAGCACACTCTAATGGACAAACCCAATTTAATGGACCCATCAAGGTGTACTTAAGCTGTAACACAATAATAAAGTCTACTAAATATATCACAATCTAATCTCATCCATGGAAGATAAATATGATCAATATCAGCAAAATCAAATATAACTGTCATCAAGTCTCAATAAAGTAAATCGGAGAACAACCCGATAATAAGTCTGATACACTGGTTCAACAGATCAGAAACAAAAGAGTCTAATAATAGCAAATACTGAGTATAGATAACAAATACTCAGAAGAAATCCTCGGCCGTCATCTCGTCCTTGGGGATCGGTTCAGCTCCATTGTCTGCTCCTGCTCCTGCTTCTGCTCCTGTCCCGTATACCTCGGGATAGAATTCCTCTGCTAAACCTGGGGACATAATCCGGATCCAGGTCCTCAGGGGACATAGCAAGGTACAAAATAACTCAAGCCAAAATAAATGCAGTACAATAATAAATGAAACATTAGGGTAAACTATGTAACCATCTATGTGAAATGCAAGTGAGAGCATCACTAGTACTCAGGCTGAGACTACTACAAGCCCTGTATCGGGGAGCCGGGTAGCAGTAATATCACGTAATGTGCCTAGCTCTGATGTAGAGTCTACGGCCTCACAATAATAAATATATATATATATATAATCAGCCTGTGGCCTGTGTGTCTCTCCCCACCCAATGTAATCACACGTCTCATGTCCACAATGTCTCATGTCCATGTCACGCAAGATCATATCTAATGCATCAAGTCATATGATAGCTATGATTATAAAATCTATGTCATCAATCCTGTAGCCTATACAGAATCACCATGAATATCTCAGGAAGATTTTGTCTCATGAATAGTGTCAGGTGTCCTGGGTATGACGTACTTGATAAGGCAAGCACGAGAATGTATAGGGTTTCGATAACCATCTCTAGGTGACGTTACACAACTCCGCGTACGGCGTTAACACCCGAATATTATTCGGACGTTAAGTAATGTCACACAGTCCTAGGTTGAACAGATTCAACATATAAATAAATCAAGGAAATAACATGTAGCAATTACTGCAAGATTAGCAAGGTACACATGCCTGGAGTTTGGATACCAACAGCTGCTCCGGTATCAGCGGAATCTGCAGGTACTCCTCCAAATGCTGTAATAAATACTACCATCAGGTTCAAAAGATATCAAATAGCTAGAATTGCCTGTCCATAAGTCCAATTTGGACATAGGGGCAAAAGTGACAGTTTCTGGTCAAAACGGGGTCCACATGTGGCCCGCTTTGTACCAAAAAATGTACCAGAGACAATATTCTCTAAATTTGTCAAACTTAGTGTCTACAAGTCCAAAATGATGATACGAACCCAACAGAATATCCAGAACTGGATTTCGATGAGCCGAACACAAAATCGACCGTCAAGTGAAGCCGTGGGGCCCACGATACGAGATTTTGTCAACGTTCTCAGAATCGAACCAAACTTGGGTCACAGGACCAGCGTATTGCTACGAGTCCGATGGCGTAAGTTTTGTTTCGATACGACGAGCGTACACGAAGTTACAACTAGTTTCAGAATATGGCCGATACGGGACGTTGTCGACGGATACGCGTTGATTCCGGTGTGCACGCACATCCAAATCAACTTCCGCAAAATTCTACACGTCTGTATTGACAGTGCGCACCTTTCGGTAAAGTTCGCACATGACCAAGTCGTCCTGTTTAGCGGGGCGCACTCAGTTCCGAGAAATTTGGGTTTCTAAATAACCAATATTTCGGTCATTTTCACCCTAAAATTAAATACAAATTACAGCACAATAAATTACACTAAAAATAGGATTAAAAACTTGGTCATAAGGTCTAATCAATTGTTCAAGCCAATTTTGATAACATTTCACAGGTTGGTCGCAAAACGATCCCGAACTGGGGAGTTCGGGACAAATTCTAAATTTTCAGAATTTGGGGTTTATTTTCATGATTTTGCGTCGCGTTTTGCGATCGCCACAGGATACGATACCCCTAGATATTGGCACGGGGTTCGAGAGGGTCACGCAGGATACGCGTAGCAACAGACAGAACGGAAAACATGAGGACGAGGAGAGAAAAAACCTCACCTGAACAATGGCTCGCAAACGACCAAAATTGGGCGTACGCGAGGGCGCGACACGGCTACAGCGGTGGCGGAGCTCGCTGGTGGCGGAGATGGTCGACTCTGGGGTCGGCGAAGGTCGGCGCCGGGGTAGCTGGGTGCGGCGGAGTTCGTGGTGGTGGTGTGGGGAAGTGGTGGCCGGAGTTTGGGGTCCTCTGGTCACGGCGGTGGCGAAGATGGTGATGGGGTGGGTTTAAATAGGAGGAGGCGGTGGCCGTTGAGGGAAGGTGGAGAGGCGCAGGGAGCGGGGGAGTCGTCAGGGAGGCGGAGCGTCGCCAACAGCGGGTCGAGGAGGCGGAGCGTCGCCAGCAGTGGGTCGGGGAGGCGGAGCGGCGGGGAAAACGGTCGGCGGAAGGGAATCGGCAGGGACGGGGTTAGGGATCTGGGGTTAATGGGTTTTGGGTTCGGGTCGGGTCGGGTTTTAGAATCGGATCCGACCCGATCCGATAGGGCAATGGGTTCGGTTCAGCAATATAATAAACCGGGTTGGTTTGGTTTGGTTTAACTCAGAATAAAATCGGTTTAAATTGGTTTATTTAAAAATATTGTTTTTAGGTCTTTAAAAATAGTTCCGGTGTCCAATAAATTCTAAGAAAATTACCCTGTGTGTAATATTTTATTTTACACCAAAAAATATTATTATTATAATATTTTAATATTTATTTTTATTACATAAAAATATTTAATTCAGGAGAACATTTATTTAATCATTTAAAAAATAGCAGAAAATTCCCAAAATTTTAGTTTTTTTAATTTCTTAAAAATACGGGTGTTTATAATCTACCCCCTTAAGAGGATTGCGTCCTCGCAATCAAAGAATTAACTACTAAAGGAAATTAAAACATGGTAACTAAAAGAAATGCTTAGTTTATACCTGCATCTTCGAATATATGAGGATAACGCTGGCGTATGATATCCTCTCGCTCCCAGGTAGACTCGCCGGGAGAATGATATTTCCAAGCTACTCGAACCAGTCTAATCGTCTGACCCCGCAATATCTTCTCACTGATGTCGAGTATCCCAACTGGCTGCTCTTCATATCTCAAGCTAGGGCCTACTGCAATCTCAGAATGATCGACTACGTGGCTTGGGTCAGTCACGTACCTCCTTAGCTGTGAGACATGGAATACATCATGCACTCCCTCTAAAAATGGAGGTAATGCATGACGATACGCCACCTCACCAATGCATTCCAGAATATCAAATGGCCCAATGTACCTTGGGCTCAGCTTGCCTCTTCTCCCAAATCGAATAGTACCTCGAGTAGGTGAGATCCTCAAGAATACGTGCTCTCCTTCTTTGAACTCCAAAGGTCGTCTGTATGTATCAGCCCAATGCTTCTGTCTGTCCTGAGCTGCACGAAGATGATTCTGAATTTGCTTCTCCTTCGCAACGGTCTGCATCACCAACTCTGGACCCAGTATTTGACGCTCGCCAACGTCACTCCAATATATCGGTGATCTGCACTTTCTGCCGTACAAAGCCTCGAATGGTGCCATCTGGATGCTCGTCCGGTAGCTGTTATTGTAAGAGAACTCCACCAAGTGAAAATGGTCTTCCCAAGACCCTCCGAAGTCTAACATACACGATCGTAGCATATCCTCCAAGATCTGAATCGTGCGCTCAGATTGACCATCTGTCTGTGGATGGTAAGCAGTGCTGAACTTGAGTCGGGTGCCAAGACTCTCTTGCATGCTTCGCCAAAAATGGGATGTAAATCTTGAGTCACGATCTGACACAATACTAACTGATACTCCATATAATCTTACGATATGTCGTATGCACATGTCGGCTAGTACTTCTGTGGACTGTCCAACTCTAAATGGCAAGAAATGTGTCAATTTAGTGAGTCGATCCACGATAACCCATACTGCATCTTTTCTACTGGGGCTTCTTGGAAATCCTGTAACAAAATCCATAGTAATATGTTTCCACTTTCATTCGGGTATGGGAAGCGGCTGTAACATACCAGCAGTTCTCTGGTGCTCGGCCTTAACTTGCTGGCAGACCAAATAGTACCCTAAGAGTAGGCTGAACACCTTGCCCACGGCTTATTTTTTGACACCTTGCTACAGATAGTACCCTAAGAGTAGGCTGAACACTTTGCTCTATAGCTCCCCGAAGAAACTCAAACTCTGGATGTCCAGGCGGTCTAAATATAACCCATCCAAGCCGACAATCTAGGGTCGTATGGTTCTGACTTAACCAGTCCATACCAAGTAAAAAATCATAATCCGGCATGGAAAAGATCAGAAATTGGGCTCGCATCTCTCTTCCACAGACTACTACCGAACAAGATCTACATATGTCACTAACTAGGATAATTTTACCTCCCGTAAGAATTCTCTTAGTCTTCAGAAGTGGTGCGGTAGCTACTCTATGTGTGGCTACGAAGCTAGCAGCTATGAATGAATGCGATGCTCCAGAATCAAATAAAGTTACAGCAGGTAATGAAGCTACTAATATAGTACCTGCTATAACCTCTCCTGCAGTAGCTTCCTCCTCAACAGCCAATGCAAATGCTTGTCCTCATCCCTGAGATGGACCTCTCTGCTGACGAGCCTGCTGGAATAGTGCTGCTTGTAGTGCCAATGGTGGTCTCTGCTGATACCTTCCTGGAGCTGGTGGTCTGACTCCTCCAACTCCCATCTGTGGTGCTCCCAATGCTGGATAAGCTGGCCTCGGTGCTGGTAAAGCTGATCAATTTACCGTTGGTGCTCCCTTTCGGCGCTCAGAGCAGTCCTTGGCTGGATGCTAGTTGGATCCGCAAATCAGGCATAATCCTAACTTGCGTCTACACTCCCTCTCGATATGGCCTACCTTGCCACAGTAGTGACAAGTAGGAAGGGATAGGGCTCTTGGTGCTGCTCTCTGAGGTAGATTCCTCTGGGGTCGCTTTGCAGACTCCCCATATGATGCTCTGGATGGTGCTGATGTAAATGGCCGCTTCAGACTGGACTCCCTTCTGGTGACGCGCTCCATGCGTCGTGTTGCAGCAAGGATATCTGTGTATGATGTAGGTGCAACAGATCCGATCAATCTCTGGAGCTCAAACCTGAGTCCGTCGAAGAACTTCTCCGCCTTCTCTTCTTCTTTCGGAATTAGAGAAGGGGCGAAGCGACTCAGTCGAATGAACTCAGCATTATACTCTTCCACCGACATATTGCCTTGAATAAGGCGGTTGAACTTGTCTCGAAGTTCCGACCGAGCAATAGCTGGGATATACATCTCCTGGAAGAGTCTGGAGAACTCTTCCCAAGTGACTTGGTCATGTCCGAGCCTCCTTTCTTCAGATAGCCACCAATGGTGCGCATTGTCAGTTAACTGCATCCTGACGGCAGTCATCTATCTCTCCCTCGGAAGTTCAGCTACTTCCAACTGGTGTTGTGTGTTCGTGAGCCACTCGTGAACTTCAGTTGGCCCCTCCTTGCCAGAAAAGGTACGGGGCTTTAGCTGACGAAAATCAGTGATAGATCCCGCCGATGGTCGCCTAGCTGGTGGGTTCGCCTGCTCCAGTGCATTTACTAGGTTGTTCCTCAAGTACTCTGCCTCATGATGTTGAGCCTCTTGTTGAACCTGTTGTTGGGCTTGCATCATGGCATAGAATATTTAAAACATCTGTTGCCCGTCCATGGCTTGCCCTGGTGGAAAAATAGGCATCGGTGGAGTGAATTGTGGCGGAGGTGGGATGTCATCATGCCGGAACCTTGAAGTATGTTGGCCAGCTTGATCGCTTTGAGCTGATTGTCCTCTACTTTCTGGTGTCACTCCATCATCATAGGTGACCACAGCATCGTGTGCTGTACCTAAAGGATTCTCGTCACCGGTTCTTGGATCCATTACTCTGTATTAAAAATAAACTATGAGAATGCACAGAGGAATCAAAATAGGATGCAAATCAAGCAATTAATTCGAATCCGATATAGAGATCAAAAATGATTCAAATCAATGGATGAGATCCTAAAACTTTTCCTATCTTTATTGCAGGATTGCTCGGTCCCTAAGTTAAAACCGAACAATTTAGTCGTAGACCTGCATGGGCCACCATAAAAACCATGTCACGCCCCAGTCCCAAAATACCGAGGGACTAGCCACATGGCAATAGCCAGCAACACACTCTAATGGGCAAACCCAATTTAATGGACCCATCAAGGTGTACTTAAGCTGTAACATAATAATAAAGTCTACTAAACATGTCACAATCTAATCTCATCCATGGAAGATAAATATGATCAATATCAGCAAAATCAAATATAACTGTCATCAAGTCTCAATAAAGTAAATCGGAGAACAACCCGATAATAAGTCTGATACACTGGTTCAACAGACCAGAAACAAAAGAGTCTAATAATAGAAAATACTGAGTATAGATAACAGATACTCAGAAAAAATCCTCGGCCATCACCTCGTCCTCGGGGATCGGTTCAGCTCCAGTGTCTGCTCCTGCTCCTACTTCTGCTCCTGCCCCGTATACCTCGGGATAGAATTCCTCTGCTAAACCTGGGGACATAATCCGGATCCAGGTCCTCAGGGGA
Organism: Iris macrosiphon; assembly: GCA_036927795.1. Taxonomy (NCBI): domain Eukaryota; kingdom Viridiplantae; phylum Streptophyta; class Magnoliopsida; order Asparagales; family Iridaceae; genus Iris; species Iris macrosiphon. The sequence goes on from JAYESA010000004.1 coordinate 151,747,684, forward strand.
CATAGCAAGATACAAAATAACTCAAGCCAAAATAAATGCAGTGCACTAATAAATAAAATAATAGGGTAAACTATGTAACCATCTATGTAAAATCTAAGTGAGAGCATCACTAGTACTCAGGCTGAGACCACTACAAGCTCTATGTCAGGGAGCCGGTAGCAGGAATATCACGTAATGTGCCTAGCTCTAATGCAGAGTCTACGACCTCACAATAATAAATATATATATATATAATCAGCCTGTAGCCTGTGTGTCTCTCCCCATCCAATGTAATCACACGTCTCATGTCCACAACGTCTCATATCCATTTCACGCAAGATCATATCTAATGCAGCAAGTCATATGATATCTATGATTATAAAATCTATGTCATCAATCCTGTAGCCTATACAGAATCACCATGAATATCTCAGGAAGATTCTGTCTCATGAATAGTGTCAGGTGTCCTGGGTATGACGTACTTGATAAGGCAAGCATGAGAATGTATAGGGTTTCGATAACCATCTCTAGATGACGTTACACAACTCCGCGTACGGCGTTGACACCCAAATATTATTCGGACATTAAGTAATGTCACACGGTCCTAGTTTGAACAGATACAACATATAAATAAATCAAGAAAATAACATGTAGCAATTACTGCAAGATTGGCAAGGTATACTTGCTTGGGGTTTGGACACCAACAGCTGCTCTGGTATGAGCGGAATCTGCAGGTACTCCTCCAAATACTGTAATAAAAACTACCATCAGGTTCAAAAGATATCAAATAGCTAGAATTGCCTGTCCATAAGTCTAATTTGGACACAGGGGCAAAAGTGACAGTTTCTGGTCAAAGCGAAGTCCACATGTGGCCCGCTTCGTACCAAAAAATATACCAAAGACAATGTTCTCCAAATTTATCAAACTTAGTGTCTACAAGTCCAGAACGACGATATGAACCCAACAGAATATCCAGAACTGGATTTCGATGAGCCAAACACAAAATCGTCCGTCAAGTGGAGCCGTGGGGCCCACGATACGGGATTTTATCAACGTTCTCAGAATCAAACCAAACTTGGATCACAGGACCAACGTATTGCTACGAGTCCGATGGCATAAGTTTCGTTTCGATACGACGAGCGTACACGAAGTTACAATGAGTTTTAGAACATGGCCGATACGGGACGTTGTCGATGGATACGCGTTGATTCCGGTGTGCGCGCACATCCAAATCAACTTCCGCAAAATCCTACACGTCCGTCCGTATTGACAGTGCACACCTTTCTGTGAAGTTCGCACATGACCAAGTCGTCCCGTTTAGCGGGGCGCTCCCAGTTCCGAGAAATTTGGGTTTCTAAATAACCAATATTTCGGTCATTTTTACCCTAAAATTAAATACAAATTACAGCACAATAAAATATACTACAAATAGGATTAAAAACTTGGTCATAAGGTCTAATTAATTGTTCAAGCCAATTTTAAAAACATTTCACAGGTTGGTCGCAAAACGGTCACGAACTGGGGAGTTCGGGACGAATTCTAAATTTTTAGAATTTGGGGTTTATTTTCCTGATTTTGCGTCATGGTTTGCGATAGCCACAGGATGCGATACCCCTGGATATTGGCATGGGGTTCGAGAGGGTCACGCAGGGTACGCGTAGCAACAGACAAAACGGAAAACTGGAGGACGAGGAGAGAAAAAACCTCACCTGAACGATGGCTCACAAACGACCAAAATTGGGCGTACGCGAGGGCGCGACACGGCTACAGCGGTGGCGGAGCTCGCTGGCGGCGGAGATGGTCGGCTCTGGGGTCGGCGGAGGTCGTCGCCGGGGTAGCTGGGTGCGGCGGAGTTCGTGGTGGTGGTGTAGGGAAGTGGTGGCCGGAGTTCGGGGTCCTCTGGTCACGGCGGTGGCGAAGATGGTGATGGGGGTGGGTTTAAATAGGAGGAGGCGATGGCCATTGAGGGAAGGTGGAGAGGCGCGGGGAGCGGGGGAGTCGTCGGGGAGGCGGAGCGTCGCCAGCAGCGGGTCGGGGAGGCGGAGCGGCGGGGAAAACGGCCGACGGAAGGGAATCGGCATGGACGGGGTTAGGGATCTGGGGTTAATGGGTTGTGGGTTCGGGTCAGGTCGGGTTTTAGAATCGGATCCGACCTGATCCGATAGGGTAATGGGTTCGGTTCAGCAATATAATAAATAGGGTTGGTTTGGTTTGGTTTGGTTTAACTCAGAATAAAACCGGTTTAAATTGGTTTATTTAAAAATATTATTTTTAGGTCTTTAAAAATAGTTCTGGGGTCCAATAAATTCCAAGAAAATTATCCTATGTCTAATATTTTATTTTACACCCAAAAATATTATTTTTATAATATTTTAATATTTATTTTTATTACATAAAAATATTTAATTCAGAAGAACATTTATTTATTTACTTAAAAAATAGCAGAAAATTCCCAAAAATTTATTCTTTTAATTTCTGAAAAATACGGGTGTTTACACCTCTTATAGTTTATTTTGGATGCAGAGTAATAGATTCATAAGCAAGCGACGAGACTCCCACAGGAACACCATAATTTGTAGTTGTCACCTACGATGATGGAGTGACACCGGTGGATGGAGGTCAATCAGCTCAAAAAGCAATCCAACAGGTCAACATACCTCAAGATTTCAGCGAGACGATATTCCACCACCGCCGCAGTTTACTCCACTGATGCCCGTTTTTCCACCAGGACAACGTATGGATGGTCAGTAGATGTTCCAAATATTTTACACAATGATGCAAGCCCAACAACAGATTCATCAAAGGCTCAGCATCACGAGGCAGAGAACCTGAGAAACAGTATAATGATCGTACTAGAGCAAGCCAACCCACCAGCTAGACGGCCATCGACGGGATCTATCACCGATTTTTGCCAGCTGAAGCCCCGTACCTTTTCAGGCAAGGAGTAGCCCACTGAAGTTCATGAGTGGCTCACAAACACTCAATACCAATTGGAAGCAGCTGAGCTTCCAAGGGAGCGTTGGATGACTATCGTCCGGATAAAGTTGATGGACAATGCACATCACTGGTGGCTATCCGAGGAGACACGGCTTGGACCAGACCGAGTTACTTGGGAAGAGTTCTCTATACTCTTTCAGGAGATGTACATTCTATCTATTGCCCGACCGAAACTTTGGGACAAATTCAATCGCCTCACTCAAGACAATATGACAGTGGAAGAGTACAATACGGAGTTCATCCATTTGAGTCGCTTCGCCCCTACCTTGATCCCGACAGAAGAGGAAAAGGCAGAAAAGTTCTTTGACGGACTTAACTTTGAGCTACAGAGACAGATTGGCTCTATTGCACCTACTTCTTACTCGGACGTCCTTGCTGCAGCCCGACGCATGGAGCACGTCACCAGAAGAGAGTCCAGCCTGAAATGGCCGTTCATACCAGCACCAACAAGAGTATTACACGGGGAGTCTGCAAAGCGACCCCAGATGAAACCACTACAGAAATCAGTATCACAATCCCTAATCCTTCATACTTGTCACTACTGTGGCAAGGTAGGCCATATTGAGAGGGAGTGTAGACTTAAATTAGGATTGTGTTTAGCTTGCGGATCCAGTCAGCATTCAGTAAGGGATTACCCTGAGCGTCGGGAAAGAGCACCGATAGTAAACCGACAAGCTTTACCAGCACCGGGAGGATATCAGCCAAGGCCACCCTTGGCACCACGAGCAGCACTCTTCCAGCAGGCCCAGCAACAGTAGAGGACACCACCGCAAGGACGTAGACAGGCTTTTGCGATGACGGTAGATGAGGCACAGACTCGAGGAGTAGCGAATACGAGTAAGATTTAAGTTTTATCATAGCTATCTATTCCTAGTAATGCTTTAGCATGTGCCTATTAGATTATTTTTCTAGCCTAAGCCTAGTATTATGCTAGCATGAACTTGTTAGTCTAGATTAGTAACTAGTACCTAAGTTTTCATAAGCTGTAGTTAATCTTCGTTCTAACCAGATTCTTTTACTCTTGAGTTACTTATCTCTCATTGCCTAGGAAAATTTTTTTATTCCTTCCCTATATGTTCTGCTTGAACAAAACCCTCACCCTTCCTCTCGATTTTTCCTTGTTCATGATTCCTTATTCTTTGTGTCATGCTTCAAACATGTCTTACAACCGTGTCATCTCTTCTGACCAGTTATGTTTTGTTTTCTTAATTGCGATGACGCAATTCTTTTAAGGTGGGTAGATTATAAACACCCAAATTTTTTTAGAAATTAAAATATAATTTTTTGGGATTTTTTTGTGATTTTTAATTATTTAAAATAATTGTCCTTCAGGATTAATATTTTGTGTATTAAATTAAGTATTTAAAATATTGTAAAAAATTTATTTTTGAGTGTATGATTAATAATATGTCATTGTGTAATTTTTCTAGAATTTATTGGGCTCAAAAACTATTTTTAAATAACTAATAACATTATTTTTAGATAAACCAGACTGAACCAGATTGAACCGAACCAAACCAAACCAAATTAAACCAAACTGAACCCAACCCCACCCTATTGGATCCTACCCTACCCGTACCCGACCCGATACGACCTGACCCGACCCGACCCACTGCTACAGTGGACAACCACCTCCCCACACCCGCACGACCTCTCCCTCGTTCCCGACACCACCGCGACCCCCTCGTTCCTTTACAAAACTATCCCATTCCTTACATGTACACACCGCACGACCACCCCCTTATAATTTCCACCTCCAGGCGACTCTGACGGCCACCGCCGATCGCCGCACGCCTCAGCGGACCCGCCCCACCACCTCAGCAGCTAACAGCGAGGGATGCCCCTTCCCACTCGCGTATCTCCATGTATATTGATCCAAACTTTGTTCTGTCAAATCCTATGCGAAGACTACGTGACCCTCTAGAACCTTGTATAATTAGTTCGGGGTATCGTATCCTGTGTCGGTCACAAATCGTGACACAAAACAGGAAAAAATAATATATTTCTAGTTCTGGAAACTGTCCCAAACCCCTATCTTCATAGCCAATTTACACCCAACCTGGTTAATATTTTTAGATTCTACTTGAACAGTAAATTAGACAACATAATCGAATTTTAAACTCTGTAATTAGTTTATGTTAATTTGATGTATGTTGTATTTTATTCGTGGTTAAAGTTGACCAAAAACTTGATTTTTAAAACTTAAATTTTCCCAAAATGGGGTACGTCCCGCTAAACGAAGCGACTTTGTGGTGTGTGAATTACACCAAAAGGTGCGTATTGTCAATGCGAACATGTGGGATTTCGCAAAAGTTAATTTGGATGTGCGTGCACACCGAAATCAACGCTTATCCGTCAAAAAGTCCCGTATCCTACCCGTTCTGACACTCGTTATAACTTCGTGTGTGCTTGTCGTTTCGCAACGAAACTTATGCTATTGGATTCGTAGCTTTACGCTAGTCCTGTTGTAGTGCCCCGCTCCGCGTAGGCACTATGTACAAGTGAGATCGTCTTGCTTGCTCGAACGGAAGTCTTCTAGGAGAGTTCCCGACCGATTAATCAAGGTGAGTGGGCAGAACTGCATTCTCTGATTCTTGCACGACTTAATAATGAATCTGAGTTTTAAATGCTTGTTTGCTTAAGAAGAAATGTTTTCATAAGAGAATGATAGAACCGACTCAGTATGCTAATAAGAGAACTCACATAGCTTATTATCGAAACGATTATGCTGCCTAACTAGAGAATATGTATGCTTGTCCGAAATAAGATAGAACCATTGCTATGCTAAGAAGATAGAACTGCATATTTACTTGATGTGATAATAGACCCGTGCCATGCTAGTCTCAACTGAAAGATCGTTTATATGTTTGCTTGTCATCGTATTCATATGGATTGTCTTGAATGCTTATTTTAATGCGAGAGTAAATGCTTGTCTTGTGTGTGCTAGACTAGTAGCCCGCCTGACGTCCGGTCCTACGGGATCTTGGGGGTGCGGCTATTAGGAATGTGAAAAGATGATTGAATGCGATATGTCATGTTGTGTGCTATTGTGAAAGAGACAAGAGACATGTGGGTGCTTGCGGTGGATGGGGGACAAACGATATGTGGGAGACCGATAATGCACCCTGAGCTCGGGGCGTGGATATTGGAAGGGAGGATGGTGATGCGATGGGGTGAGACTAATAGTGCGCCCTTGCATAAAGGTCCTTCGGGATCTTAGGGGGCGTGGCTATTAGAGGGAGGCGGTGCTTCTGTTGAGAAGAGTTGAGTCTGCATTAGAGAAGTGTATGGAGATAAGCTGCATTCAGGTCGTTAGGGAGCATGCTAGGCTAGCCTTCTTGCATACCTAACTGTTTGATGCAGAGACGGACAGGGAACTAAAGAACGGTAAAACATATATGTTTATGCAATTGTTGCTAACTTGTATGTCTGCTGCAAGGATAACCGTTCGGCCGTGGGTAAGAAATATCAGTTTATACATAAGCCTGCTTATTCATTTTGTCTGCATCGTAGAGACCACCTGTTAGCGCTTCATGCATTTGCATTCGGTCGGACAATGGCTATTAGTGCAGAGTTGAACCTTGGCTACGGCTGCTTCGGCAGTAATGTGCAACCATGAGTCACAGCTGCTAATAGCATCAGATAAAGGAGTCATTGGTTAGCTGGATTACCGCTACCGATCCTGAGTTACTCGGGGACCGACCTCTGATTGATAGTTAACTTGTGTGCTTGAATGATAGTCCCTAAATGCTGCCTGTCCCTAGAATCCGTACATATAGTTCACCGAACACGCTGCGCACACCCGAACAGGACTCTTCGTGCTTGAATTGGTTGTCTCGATTGATTGGTTGTTTGATTCTGTTTTCAAAGAATGTTTCCAAATACACAGAAATATGACTCTGCTAGAAAAACTGCATGTAAAGAACCAAAGTAAAACTAGCAAGATCACTAGTAATGCAATGTTTTGCCACATGATTACTTAGTGTGGGTTTCAGGGGGTGTAGCTTCTGTTCAGTTGTTTTATCTCACCAGTACTTGCATAAAGTGCTGACCCACCAACAGTTTGCTTGTTCTCAGGTGCCCGTTCGTCTGAGGAAGCGATAGCCGTGCCTCATCCCAAGGAGCCGGAAATCTGGAGTCGATGCCTCGAGCTGCATCGAGTTTGTGCCTGCTTTAAGCTGCTTTCAAATAGAGGGACATAATGTATGGAACGGTATCATTGTAATCGAGAGAAGAGTGCTTGAGCGAATTGTAACCTCGGCCATGCGCCGCTTGTAACACTTTCGATTATCAATAAAAAGAGCTTGCTTTTCATGTGCCATTGTGTTCTTTACTTTTCTGCAATGTTATGTGCCACTGCTTCAATATCGAATAGCTTACTTGCCCTTGTTCAAAGCTTTGGCCTTGTGCAAGCGCACTTTAGGCTTGCACGGCATCACATCCCGATGAGAACGATGGTCCCGTGGGAGAGCTGCAACGTGGTGATTCACGTTCGGCGGGGACGATCGAGCTCGCGGGAGATTGGGACGTGACATAATGGTATCAGAGCGACTCGATTCTTTGTCCATTCCTTTGCTTCCAACTCCGAGATTTGCCTGATGTGAGATGCAATGAACGTTCCATACAATGAGTCCGTAAATATTCTTAAAGTTGCCGGCAAAAGTTTTCTGGATTTGTTTTCATTGCTTGAGATGTGATTTGTGATTTCAGGATTGCTAGAGTTTTGATTTGTGATGGTGAGGGATGAGGACTATCGCTGCTTTGTGGTTTCGTGAGTTTCTCCTTGAGTTTCGAAGACGAAACTCTTTATTGGTGGGTAAGTATGTAGTGCCCCGCTCCGCGTAGGCACTATGTACAAGTGAGATCGTCTTGCTTGCTCGAACGGAAGTCTTCTCGGAGAGTTCCCGACCGATTAATCAAGGTGAGTGGGCAGAACTGCATTCTCTGATTCTTGCACGACTTAATAATGAATCTGAGTTTTAAATGCTTGTTTGCTTAAGAAGAAATATTTTTATAAGAGAATGATAGAACCGACTCAGTATGCTAATAAGAGAACTCACATAGCTTATCATCGAAACGATTATGCTGCCTAACTAGAGAATATATATGCTTGTCCGAAATAAGATAGAACCATTGCTATGCTAAGAAGATAGAACTGCATATTTACTTGATGTGATAATAGACCCGTGCCATGCTAGTCTCAACTGAAAGATCGTTTATATGTTTGCTTGTCATCGTGTTCATATGGATTGTCTTGAATGCTTGTTTTGATGCGAGAGTAAATGCTTGTCTTGTGTGTGCTAGACTAGTAGCCCGCCTGACGTCCGGTCCTACGGGATCTTGGGGGTGCGGCTATTAGGAATGTGATAAGATGATTGAATGCGATATGTCATGTTGTGTGCTATTGTGAAAGAGACAAGAGACATGTGGGTGCTTGCGGTGGATGGGGGACAAACGATATGTAGGAGACCGATAATGCGCCCTGAGCTCGGGGCGTGGATATTGGAAGGGAGGATGGTGATGCGATGGGGTGAGACTAATAGTGCGCCCTTGCATAAAGGTCCTTCGGGATCTTGGGGGGCGTGGCTATTAGAGGGAGGCGGTGCTTCTGTTGAGAAGAGTTGAGTCTGCATTAGAGAAGTGTATGGAGATAAGCTGCATTCAGGTCGTTAGGGAGCATGCTAGGCTAGCCTTCTTGCATACCTAACTGTTTGATGCAGAGACGGACAGGGAACTAAAGAACGGTAAAAATATATGTTTATGCAATTGTTGCTAACTTGTATGTCTGCTGCAGGGATAACCGTTCGGCCGTGGGCAAGAAATATCAGTTTATACATAAGCCTGCTTATTCATTTTGTCTGCATCGTAGAGACCACCTGTTAGCGCTTCATGCATTTGAATTCGGTCGAACAATGGCTATTAGTGCAGAGCTGAACCTTGGCTACGGCTGCTTCGGCAGTAATGTGCAACCATGAGTCACAGCTGCTAATAGCATCAGATAAAGGAGTCATTGGTTAGCTGGATTACCGCTACCGATCCTGAGTTACTCGGGGACCGACCTCTGATTGATAGTTAACTTGTGTGCTTGAATGATAGTCCCTAAATGCTGCCTGTCCCTAGAATCCGTGCATATAGTTTACCGAACACGCTGCGCACACCCGAACAGGACTCTTCGTGCTTGAATTGGTTGCCTCGATTGATTGGTTGTTTGATTCTGTTTTCAAAGAATGTTTCCAAATACACAAAAATATGACTCTGCTAGAAAAACTGCATGTAAAGAACCAAAGTAAAACTAGCAATATCACTAGTAATGCAATGTTTTGCCACATGATTACTTAGTTTGGGTTTCAGGGGGTGTAGCTTCTGTTCAGTTATTTTATCTCACCAGTACTTGCATAAAGTGCTGACCCACCAACAGTTTGCTTGTTCTCAGGTGCCCGTTCGTCTGAGGAAGCGATAGCCGTGCCTCATCCCAAGGAGCCAGAAATCTGGAGTCGATGCCTCGAGCTGCATCGAGTTTATGCCTGCTTTAAGCTGCTTTCAAATAGAGGGACATAATGTATGGAACGGTATCATTGTAATCGAGAGAAGAGTGCTTGAGCGAATTGTAACCTCGGCCATGCGCCGCTTGTAACACTTTCGATTATCAATAAAAAGAGTTTGCTTTTCATGTGCCATTGTGTTCTTTACTTTTCTGCAATGTTATGTACCGCTGCTTCTGTATCGAATAGCTTACTTGCCCTTGTTCAAAGCTTTGGCCTTGTGCAAGCGCACTTTAGGCTTGCACGGCATCACGTCCCGATGAGAACGATGGTCCCGCGGGAGAGCTGCAACGTGGTGATTCACGTTCGGCGGGGACGATCGAGCTCGCGGGAGATTGGGGCGTGACACCTGTGACCCAAGTTTGGTTCGATTCTGAGAACATTGATGAAATCCCGTATCGTGGGCCCACGACTCCACTTGACGGACGATTTTATGATCAGCTCATCGGAATTCAGTTCTGGACATTTCGTTGGATTCGTATCATTGTTCTGGACTTGTAGACACTAAGTTTGACGAATTTAGAGAACTTTGTCTCTGGCACATTTTTCGATGCGAAGTGGGCCACTTATGGATCCCGCTTTGACCAAAAACTGTCAATTCTGCCCCTGTGTTCAAATCGGACTTATGGGTAGTCAATTCTAGCTATTTTATGTCTTCTGAGAGTGATGGTAATGTTTGTTTCAGCATTCGGAGGCATACCTGCAGATTCCACATACACCGAAGCAACTGTAGGAGTGCAAACCACAAGCAAGTGTACATTGCCAACTTGCAGTAGTTCATGTTATATTATTTGCTTGAAGTTCTTTCTATCTATATATATACTCTTGAGATGTACATATTCAACCTAGGACCGTGAGACATTGCTTAACGTCCGAATAATATTCGGGTGTCGACGCCGTACGCGGAGTCGTGTAACGTCACTTAGAGAGTTGTTATCTCGATCTTATATTTACGTGCTTGCTTTACCAAGTATGTCATACCATAGGACACTTTATACTATTCATATGACAGAATATTTCTGAGTTATTCATGGTGATTCTGTATAGGCTCACAGGATTTGTGACATAAGACTTGCATATATAGAGATCATTATGACTCGTTGTAATAGTTAGAGGTCATAATCTTGCGTGTTGTGGACATGAGACTTGAGGTTACATTGGGTAGGTTGAGTTTTACAATACTAAAGGCTGATTATGTTATATATATATATATATATATATATATATATATATATATATATATATATATATATATATATATTCTGGGAGTGCCTTAGACTCTGACCAGAGCTTTGGCACACGTACTGGCCCTTCGAGATAATAAATGCTGCTATGGGTTTCCCCGACATAGAGCCTATAGTAGTTTCAGCCTGAGTATGATTAATGCTCTCATTTATATTTCACATAGATGGTTACATAATTTGCCCTATTGATATATTTTTATATACTGTATTTTATTTAGCTTGAGTTATTCTTGTACCTTGCTATGTCCCCTGAGGACCTGGATCCAGATTATGTCCCCAGGTATAGCAGAGGAAATCTATCCTGAGGTATACGGGACCTGAGCAGACACTGGAGCAGTACCAGCACCAGAGGACGAGCTGGTTCTAGAGGATTTCTCTTGAGTATTTGTTATATACTCAGTTATATCTGTTTTTAGATACTCTATTTCCTGTCTCTTGGATTATTGTACTAAACTTATTATCGGGTTGTTCCCCGAGACATGTTATTGAGGCTTGTTGGATTATATTTCTCTTTGATTAGTCTGACAATTGATATTTATGTTTACCTACTGTGGATGAGATTAGAATTGGACTGTGACATGTATCGTAGACATTATATTATTTTACAGCTTAAGTACACTCTAACGAGTCCATTAAATTGGGTTTGTCCATTGAAGTGTGCTGCTGGCCATTGTCACGTGGCTAGTCCCTTTGTATTTTGGGACTGGGACGTGACAGCAGTGGGGAGTCTTATGTATGCCATGATGTGTATAAGGCCAGACATCGCTCACGCAGTTGGCATGGTTATCAGGTATCTTTCAAATCCTGAAAAGATACATTGGAGTGCGATTACGTGGATTATATGGTACCTTCACGGTACTGCTGATTGAAAGATTTCATTTGGCGGTGACGAACCAAAGTTGATCAGATATATTTACGCTGATATATTGAAAGTTGGTATATTACCTCTTTTTTTCAACTATTTTTTATTGAATTAGTAAATAAATTTTTTTTCTTTCAAACAATTAATTGATATAATTACTAAAAAATATTTTCATTGAATTAGTAAATATAATTAACCAAAGCTTTCTAATCTGATGTGAAGTCTTTTTTCCAGCATTGAAACGATTTTCCAAAATAATTCTTATAAGTTAACGTGGTAAAGAACTTTAAAATTAAGTTTAAAAAATTGGTGGAATTTATTGTTTGACTGAAATAGGTCATAGGGAGTCAGTGAACATGCGTTTCTTGCAGTCTCCGCTAGCTGTATGGATGGGGTTATCTTGTTGCGGAAAACGACAAAACTTTATAATAATTTATTATTAATAAATAGACTGCCCTTACTGTCCCTACCTTTGTTATTTCAGGCGGTGAATGTCTTGTTTGCAGAAACCTTTACAACAAATTAACATTTGCAGATCCTCATGTCAATTTTTTTCAATTAAGTTAGCCCCCCTCCCCCTCTCTATCCATCAAAACTTGGATGATGATTATCATTTCATTCAAAAATTATTACGTATCAACCTAAAATTAATTTTATTTTTAATTTAACTTCTCTTATATCATAGTAATAGCAAAATAAATTTAATTTGACACATGGTAACTTTTAAATGAGATGGTGAATATTATCCAAATTTTTGGTAGGTGAACAAAAATAGACTCCATTATCTAAAACATAATAGACTTAATCAACACTGAATGTTAGAACAAGAATGAACATGTCCCCTAAGTCCTATTATAGTTGTCCCTGGTTTCAGTCCTTGATCATGTTTTATTGCTCCTAAAGCATATTAAATTAACAAATAAGAGTAATGGTTTACAATTATGACTTCATTCATTATTGAACTTGGAAAAAAAAATATTAGTCAGTTTAATGCAATATACAAGGCATGAATTTTTATACCATGTTAAGAAATTAATGGATTTGCTTGTTTATCCATTTGACTCTCAAATTATGGTATTACTATTCAATATTTCAATTAATCGTAACCGAACAATTTCTTACCTTAGTTAGAGAGAGAGAGAGAAAAAAAAAACAAATTATATATAAATATAGGATCACATTTTTATTTTTATTTTCCACTTTCCAAGGTTATACCACCCAAAATCTATATTATAACATCTCTACTCTTACAATGATGATTGAAAACGGCTAAATTTGAACCGTCTAAATCATTTTTAAATCCTCCAACATTTATTTAAAAATAAATATTACGTAAAAGAAATTATTAAAAAAATTAAATTTGTTATAAGTAACGTAATCGGAAATCAAACATAATCAACCAAAAAAAACACCTTCACCTTAACCACATGAGTTAGAAGAAATATTTAGTTATAGTTATAGAATATTATATAGGTAAATAATTAGTTAAAATTTATTTAAATTTTTAATTTTTAATTTTTAATTTTAAATTTTTAATTTTTAATTTTTAATTTTAATTTTTAATTACGTGATGATATAATTACGACTTAGACAGCTAGTCTTTGCAAGACTTTTTATAAAAAGTAAAAATATATCCATAACACATTATAATTAAAATATATTTAAATATTTAAACTATTTTATAATAATATTAGAAAATTTTATTTTACGTGCAACGTACGTGCATTTACTAGTATAAAGTTAAGAGCTCCTTCTCTTGATTAATTATTGATACAATATAAATACAAAAATATTGCATTGTCCACAATTTAATTGGTGTACTTAATTGCAAATCTCTAAAATGTAGTAGGACCAGAGTGTAACAATGAGATAAGAATCCAACCGAGAGTGGCACTCCATGTAATTTTCGTCAAAAGCAAGGGCCTCTTAGCCCTAACATACCGGATCGGCACCGGAATTCCTGTACCAATCCCTGCTTGCCTCGTTTTCGCCGGCAGCTGGACGAGCCAGGACCACGACTCCTCCTGCTGGGGCTGACGTCATCGTACCTTAACAAATCGGTGCCCTCCACGTCATGACCCGCCACGTTTTAGCGGTTTAGGTGCCAGGTGGCGATGATCCATCGGCTTAGACAACTGCTTTTCTAATCCGACGGCTTAGACCCTGTCCTGTTCCTCCACACACCTTCCAATAAGAGATGGAAAAAAGAACACCTTTTTGCAGAAACACCCTCCTCCTCTCTTATTTACATTTCTTGTTCACATGCACCTCAGGGATAGTGTTGGAGTACATTTCTGCCCTTACAATGTTTTAATATAGGAACCTCAGGGTTAGGGTTGATTGTAGGTAAAATTGTATTGACACTGTGCATCTACACATCCTGTCTCCTCAAATAAGTTATTTTATCATTTTTATTGCAGTTATTGTTACGTGCAGTGGTTTAAAAAATCGGACATAATTAAACCATTGTTTAAAAATCGAATAAGTTATTAAACCATTGTTTAAAAATTGGATCGGCCGATTCAACCGGTTGACTCATGAACCAGTAATTTTTTTGGTCCGATTCAGTAATGAACCACTGTTTTTTCAAAATCCGATTGTAAATGAATATTTTTTTATAAAAATCAGTGTCCATAAGGAATTAAACTTGGACCACTTTGGTTGAACCACTGGTTGAACCGATTATTTGGTCAAATACAATAATATTTATATACACCGTACGTGCATGAGACACCCGTTGTTATGCACGTACATGAGACACCCAATCCAATGTCTTGGTCAAATCGATCTCTGGTCTGATTTTTAAACATCGATTGCGTGCAACAAAAACTCACAATCTAGCAGCACCCTCTACAAATATTATTGCTTTACATATTTAAAATGTTATTACCATGATTACAAAAATGGTACCAAGAATGTGAAATTCGAATATTACAAAAGATTGGTGCGGCTAAGACTTATGCAATCAAATAATAATCATAATCTAACCCAAACACGTTCCAAAAGATAGGTTTTAAAAATATTATTGCTTTACATATTTAAAATACAATAATATTTATATACAAAGTAAACATATTGATGTCAATTAATTAATGACTAAGAGATGAGAAATATGGAGAGATGAATTTTTAAATGGTTGAATCTTTTCAGGATTTTTCATAGACTTCTATTTATAATAGTTTGATGACTTAACAACTGGATAGATTTATAGACTTGCTAGAATTTATGTTCATCTATTTCATGTTTACCTGCCATGCTTACTTGTTTATCATGTTATCGTCTTTACCATGTCGTGATCATAATTTGTTACATTACCAGAAAAAGTCAAATTAGCGACGTTTAAAAACGTCGCTAAATGACCAAAAAACGTCGCTAATCACATTTAGCGATATAATTAGCGACGTTTTAAAGAAGTCGGAAAAAGCAAGTCGCTAAAAGAAAAAACTTCGCTAAACGTCGCTATGCCGACGTTTTTTAGCGACTTAAATGTGTCGCTAAAATTAGCGACGTTTAGCGACGCAGCGTCACTAATTAGCGACGTTAATTAACGTCGCTAAACGTCGCTAATTAGCGACTTATATAGCGACGTTACAGCGACGTCTTTAATGACCTGGCAATACTGCCATGTCAATAATTTGCGATATACAGAGACGTTTTTAGCGACATGTTTAGCGACGTCATTAGCGACGTGTATTAACGTCGCTAATTAGCGACGTATATTAACGTCGCTAATTAGCGACGTATTTAGCGACGTGTATACACGTCGCTAAACGTCGCTACACGTCGCTACACGTCGCTAAAAACGTCGCTAATTTTACAGAAAAAAAATTCTGAATTGTGTCCAAACTATTATTCCTACAGTTTATTAAATCACAATCAGTACAAATAGGCCCGGAGCAACCCTCCGTTGAATTTCTGGGTTTGCCAACCCCCTTGGATTGAACACTCAACACCGGTAAAATAACATATTTAATATGAATAATATAATAAAATTTGAAGAAAAGAAAGCATCCAGCAAATCTCATCCTAAATAATAAAAAAATACAAATATCCAGCAACTAGCTATACTACTACAGATCTGCAGGAGGCTGACCACCGGCGCGCATGAAGGATAAGAACAACTCATACTGCTCCCGTGGAATCGACACCGATGTCAATGGAGAAGGCAGTGACGTCGGTGGACTTTATGTCGATGTAGGCGCACCAGAAGGTCGTCCCCACTCCAAGTTTGCGAGTCGCTGGTTGTATGAATCCATGGTAGATAGCAGCCTCATACTGCTATGAACCATTGAATCCTGCATCATCGTCAGCCTCTCGCCCATCGATAGCTATGACGCCTGTAGCTCCATGATGTTGCGGTCTGTCGAGGCTCTAATATCATTTGTCAAATCGCGGAGCTTCGTGATGCTGCGGTCGAGCATATCGAATCGTGCGATGAGCGTCAGATCGTTCGCCTGCGGCTGGGATCGGGGCTGCTCCTCCATCCTTCGCAGCAACTCGTCACGGAGAGACGCAATCTGACGTTTAGCGACCTAAATTAAACTTATAGCGACTAATCTTTTAAAAACTGAATAAAAGTTGCTAAACGTTGCTAAATGTCGCCAATTAGCGACGTCTAGCGACGTTTTCACATGGAGTCGCTAAATTAGTGACATTTTTACATGGAGTCGCTAAAAACGTCGTTAATCCCACTTATTCTAGTAGTGTTAGTGAGTGTTGGGTGGGAGAATGTCATGAGTATGCATGTGGTCAATAGCATATCAAATTACTCTGTCACGCCCCAGCTCCAGAATACTAGAGAGTGGGGAAATGACTCAGTCAACCACATCTTGCAGAATACCGAAGCAACCCACAATGTGTTAAGGTTGTCTAGAGACAAGGGGGTGCATACTATAATCAAGTCTCCTAGGGTCAAAAACTTTTATGTCTCAATCATTCAAACAAGTAGCAATAATATATAATATTTTAGAATAAGTAATTAGGCATCTCAAACGCCACATTAGAATATTCTTTAGAGATCTCGCAGTATAGAATGATGTACCAGATGCAAGATCAAAGTATACATGACAGTGAGTCATCTACAGTCTGAATATATACAGTCATGTAAGGAACTAGTGTTCAGATTTGTCGGCTAGCAGGTGTCGGTTGACTAAATGCCCAAAAGAATATAGTTTACAAAAGACGAGCAGTGAATAAAGGAACCTACTCGTGACCCTCAACAGTTATCCTTCTGGTGCGTGCTATCAGTGAGGGTGAGATAAGCTTGATCCTCAGGTGCTGGTTCTAAACCTGGCTATGCAAAACCAGTAGTGTCAGACCCCAAATAGCAAGTACCACAAAGGAAGCACGAAAAGAAGAAACAAAACCAGATCTATAAAATAAGATGCATTAGCTAACAATCAATGATATATGTCCCATCCATGACATGATACGACACCCCTTTACCAAACAAGGACAAAAAGTGCCATATCACATCAAGATAGAATATGTCTCTTGATTATGGTCAAGCTAAAATAACTATGTGCCATAGTTTCAGTTCATAGCCCATTGTAACACAATAGTGCAACCCAACAACCAAATAAGGATATGAGTTGAACAATCATGCCACAATAGTCTATGTCCCTAATTCCACTCAACAGAAGGTACAATACACAAACAGAGATACAACATAGAAGAAATAATATAGCTTCAGTCCATGGAGTATCATAACACAACGACGCAACCCAACAACCAAACAAGGATATGTGTTGAATCATCATGCCACGATAGCCCACTTTCCTGGCTAGGCACATACTACAAGCAATTTAAACGGCCAATCATGTATTACAGCTTGATATGTGCTCTCTGGGTTATCCCAGTAATGTAATATATGAGTATCCTCAAATCGTGCCATAATCGAGCAGGCCTGGTTGAACCAATGATATATGAGCAAGAATATATGTAAAAGTTGCACCAGTCTTTTGCAAGGGCCCTGAGCTAATTAATGATCACTAACAGTTCCAGGCTTTCTATAGAAAAGATACTGGCTCGGTCTTATATTTAGAACAGATATTACACTCCTCTAGTGCGGATGATATACAGTATCCGTAGTGGCCAGCCATTACTCCTAGCTAATTTAGGATGGCTCGACATGCACGATCTCGAGATACCGTTCTCTCCCAATGCTTTACCAATTAAGTTGCTTAGTTAACCCTAGGTTAATTAGAATCTCATGTCGTGGTCACATGAATATTCCTTCTTAGATGTCGTACCTTAAGTACGGGCACTCTTGATACGAACCCATATTATCACTCGAAAGTTAAATCTGGATTCACCCAAACAAGTAATACTATCTAGCCACGGCTAAAGTCACTGTCCAACTACCAGATCCGTGGATGAAAATAATTATATATATCACGTAACAGGAGTATGTGGCATGATGGCTCACTATATATCAAGTAGCACTCTCGGTGCGATCAAGTGTATCAGTATGGATACAATAGTCAGGACAGGAACAAGTTCTAGTATCAAGATCATTGATAAGTTATTAGGTAGCAAGTTATGCAGGACATGATAGTCTAATAGTGGTCACATTAATTTATCACTTTATTATATCGATGAATGAGGATAAGAGAAGTGCGAGAACCCCTCGAGATCAGATCCACAACCCTTAAACCAAATAAGGACCGGGGTTGTAGAACGTCACCCTAGTTGAACTTTGCCCCTTATTATATCTAACGTATAATAAGGTGATCAAGAAAAAGTAATCTAATTAGCAAGTAAAATAACAAGTGCATATAGGGCCACATCTATAGGGCTCATCTCAGATACTTAGTCAATTTAGCATATAGTCATAACTAGGTCATTAGGTCCATATACATTCAAGATCGAAATATAAGTCATCCACATTCTCACAATCATTTAACCAACGTAAATGTTAAACCAAGCAAAGGGCCCAACATGTGTAGAAAATAGTAGGCGCACAAAGCAAATTGGCGCACAAACACACAAAAGTAAGGTTGGCGCACAAACTCACAGAAATAAGGTTGGCGTACAAACTCACAGAAACAAGATTGGCGTACAAACTCACAAAAATAAGGTTGGCGCACAAACTCACAAAAAAAGGCTGGAGCACAAATTAACAAAAATAAGGTTGGCGCACTTTTGCAAGAAAGTGCTCGAGCTACAAAGGGGTGACGCACTTTGTCAAGTTAACCAACACGACGCACTTGACAAAAGTGCACGGAAAAGAATAAGGTGTGCTTTCAAAGAAAGTGTGCGAGCAAGATAGCAAAAAGATAAAACACACAATCCGAGGTCAAAGCTCGACAGTCGAGAAACTCGTCAGGTGAGGAGCACACAAATCAATAACACAGAAATCGAGAAACCAACCAAAGCTTAGTCCCTAAGAAAATAAAGAGGGAAGAAAATGTGCGAGCAGACCAAACATAAGAAAAGTGCACCGACTGACGAAACATAGGAAAAGTATGCCAGATTGCCAAACACGAAGAAAGTGCACTGACTGACTGTGGCGCACTTTCTCTTGGTTTTTCAGGAAAAACTTTGATTGAATACGAACCAAAGTGCATCAACTGGGTTTTCTCTCAAAAGTGTGCCACTTACTCAAGGAGTGTGACTGACACACTTTTGCATGGAGATTGAGTACAGTATGATTAGTACGCACGAAGAGTTGGGACATCACACCAATGCGCTCAAAGTGAAACATACGTATTTCTATGACAAAGGGGTTCTCTTACATACTCTTCACAGAGCACCGCATATTCTTCATAGAGCATTGTTCTTCTTCTCCAGTCAGCCATTTTGGTATACGTATTATATCAAGTTTCAGCACTGAACTTAGCTGGACTTGAAATCAAGCACCGCCAAAAGCAAAGTTATATAAAATATGGTGCTCTACACTATGAGCTAATTATTTTTATAAAATACAAGGTTTTGGGAGTAAAACTCCAGGAAAACAAAAGTGTACCAATAGACCAAAATCAGGTCCATGCAATTCCAACAAAGGAAATCAAGAACAACAAGTATTAAAAATGAAGGGGTGCTCAATATGAGCTAGAAATAAATAGAAAATATTAAGAACTAAAAGCATGCATAAATCCATGGTTCTTCTCTTGTGCAAGATGTACTTGCCTACAGAGGGAAAGGGAAAACCTAAGATAGAAAAATAGAAAGAAAATAATGAGCAGAGAGAAATAGAAATATATAGGTTTATGTTTGAGATATGGACCATTGGATCACTCAATCTCATCCAAGCCACACATGCCACCAACCCAACCCACTCTCTCCATAACTCGGTCCGTTCTAAACAATGGCTAGGTTAGCAAACAATATGCGCCAAAGTACGCTAGGGACAATATGCACCAAAGTGCGCTAGGAAAGGGGCTGACATCTCTACCCACCTTAGAAAAATTTTGTCCTCGAAATTCAAACTCAAGGCTAACTAGAGATATCAAGACAAGCAACAAACTAACTACAAAAAATCTATACATACAAACAAAAAATAACTCAAATAATGAAGCAAAGCAACATTGCCTCACACGAGTGCTTGCTGATCACGGAATAAAAGATACAAAGGAATACGAAAGGAATATACCTTATGAGTCGAATACGTGCATGTACCGAGATTGAATATCATACTCGCGCTTCCAGGTCGACTCTCCCAAGGAGTAATGGCCCCAAGCAACACAAGCAAGACGGATAGTCCGATTCTTGAGTACATTCTCTCTCTGATCTAGAATAAACATGGGTTGTTCCTCGTAAGTTAAGTCGGTACCAACGACTAACTCAGAGTGATCGAGGACATGACTCGGGTCCAGGACATACCTATGCAAATGAGACACATAAAATACATCATGTACTTCACGAAATGAAGGCGGAGGGGCAAGATGATAAGCAACATCCCCTACCCTCTCGAGAATATTGAACGGTCCCACATATTGCGGACTCAGCTCTTCGTGAATCCTGAATCTAATGACTCCACGGGTAGGCAAAATTCAAAAAAATATGTGGTCACCGACAAAAAACTCTAACAACCTACGATGCTAATCTGCCCAATAACGATGACGATCTTGTGCAACCGAAGCCGCTCCTTGATCTGCTTAATTACTCCAATCGTTTGAGTGATTATTTCAGGCCCCAACATCTTTCGTTCACCAATGTCATCACATGCCAATGGTGATTTGCACTTCCTTCCGTACAATGCCTCGAAATGAGCCATTTGTATGCCGATATGATAACTGTTATACAAAAATTCTACTAAGTGAAGATGATCCTCCCAAGACCCACCAAAGTCAAAGGTACAAGCCCGCAACATATCTTTCAAAGTCTGGATCGCCCTCTCTGATTGCCCATATGTCTAGGGATGATACACGGTACTGAATCTCAACTTGGTACCTAAACGCTCATGCAAGCTGTTTCAGAAATAAGATATAAAGCGAGTATCATAATCTGACACTATAATCGCTGAAACTCTGTGCTGCCTCACTATCTGTTGTATGTACATCTTTGCTAACTGCTCTGTGGACTGCCCAATTCGGAAGGAAAGAAAAAATGCTACTTTCGTGAGTCAATCTACTATCACCCAAACTGCATCACGTCCAGTAGGGGATCTAGGTTAACTGGTCATAAAGTCCATTATAATGTGTTCCTACTTTCACTCTGGAATAGGTAGGGGTTGTAACAATCCTGCTGGTCACTGTTGTTCTGCCTTCACTTGCTGACATACGAGACATTGACTAAACGAACCAAGCTATCTCTTTTTTTTATTCCGTTCAACTAGAAATATTGCTTAATATCATGGTATATCTTCGTGCCTCCGGAATAAATATAATACTGAGAACTGTGTGCCTCGGTCATCACTTCTTGTCGGATATCTCCACTTGGCACAAAAAGACGGTTTTTAAATCTGAGTGTTCCGTCTTCGTAAATTATTAATTCCTTCCTAAGATCTTACTCATATTCTGCCCTAAGCTTCTGAATCTGGACGTCTTCCATCTGAGCTGACTTGATCCTCTCCACCAAAGTTAACTGTATCTGAAGATTGACTAACACTCCCATCTCTTGAGGTAAAACTACATCGATGTCCATCTCTTAAAGATCTTCTACAATGTGCTTCTGAGTTGTCAAAATAAATGTGCTGCCTCTCCTACTTAGAGCATCTGCCACCATATTTGTCTTGCCTGGATGGTACTGAATTGCCATATCATAATCACCAAATAACTCTAGCCACCTCCTCTGTCTCATGTTTAAGTCATTTTGAGTAAATATGTACTTTAAACTCTTGTAATCTGTAAATATCTCTACCTGATCGCCATATAGATAATGTCTCCACAACTTGAGAGCAAATACTACTGCTGCTAATTTCAAATCATGTGTTGGATAATTCTTCTTATGATCTCGAAGCTGACGAGACGCATAAGCTATCACCCTTTCGTATTGCATTAACACATACCTAAGTCCTTTCCCAGATGCATCACAATAAACTATGAATCTTCCTGATCCTACTGGAAGTGTAAAGACCGGTGCTGATATCAATTTCTCCTTCAAATTCTCGAATGTTGCTTGGCACTTTGCCGTCCAAACAAACTGCACCTCCTTGCGGGTTAAATGAGTCATTGGTGCTGAAATTCGTGCAAAGTCTGCTACGAACCTCCGGTAATATCTCGCTAATCCCAAGAAACTTGGCATATCTGCTACTGTCTTCGGGACTGGCCAGTTCTCTACTGCTTCAACCTTCTTGGGGTCCACTGATACTCCTGCTCCTGAGATGATGTGCCCCAAGAATGACACATAATTTAACCAGAACTTACACTTACTGAGTTTAGCATATAACTGATGCTCCATCAGAACTTGCAACACCTTCCAAAGATGTTCTTTATGCTCTTCTTCACTACGGGAGTAGACAAGAATATCGTCTATGAATACCACTACAAATTGATCTAGGTATGGCATGAAGATACAATTCATCAAATCCATGAATATTACTGGTGCATTAGTCAATTCGAATGGCATAACCAAGAATTCGTAATGCCCGTATCGAGATTGAAATGTTGCCTTCGGTATGTCTTGCTTTCGGAATCTTACTTGATAATATCCTAATCAAAGATCTATCTTAAAAAATACTCTTGCTCCACTCAATTGATCAAATAAGTCATCAATCCTAGGAAATGGATACTTGTTCTTCATTGTTACTGCATTCAACTGCCTATAGTCAATATATAACCGTGTCGACCCATCCTTCTTCTTTACTAGAACCACTGGTGCTCCCCATGGTGATCCACTAGTTCGAATAAACTTCTTTATCTTTAGTTCTTCCACATGTTGATACAACTGGTTAAGTTTCATTGGTGATATCTGATAGACCTTGTTGAAAATTGATTCTGCTCTTGGCTTCAACTCTATGCAGAACTCCACTTCTCTTACTGGGGGTAATCCTGGATGCTCATCCAGAAATACATCATTTTTTTTTAATTAATCTGGGAACTGATCTTCAACTCCTGTCACTGCTGCAATGCTACCTTCATGCTGGTCCTTCACCATTTTATTAAAGATAAAATATTCCTTCCCCAAAATGTTAAACAACACTATACTCCTATGACAATCTATCATCGCATGACCGTCTTTCAACCAGTCCAAGCCTAAAATAACGTCAAAGTTACCCATAGGGAACTCGATCAACTTTGTAGGTAATAAATGCTCGCGCACTACGATTGGACACGCTAAATATACTCTACTAACTCTTACGAGTCCATTACCAGTGAGTATATTCAGCCTCTCTGGCAATGCCTCGAGCTCCAATCCAATATGTGTCGCAAATCGTGCACATACAAATAAATGAGATGCTCCTGAATCAAATAATGCTATGGCAGGAAAAGATGTAACAAGAATGTTACTTGCCACCATGTCTGTCACGACCCGCACCCGGAAGTTCGGGCACGAGTGCGTGGGTACGTCCAGCCTACGCCGCAGTGTCGGCGGTAGTACGCTGTCTAGGGCATGACCACAAGTAATAAATCTAGCTCATTCACAATAATTAAATAGGCAAGAAAATAGCAGGAAAAGAATGCTAAGATTTTATAACCAGAATATGATAATCAGATCCAGAGTTTATTACAGAACCATAGATTATATCGGGGACAAACCCGATTACTAAGATGAAAGGAAATAAACAACTAATGCTAACTACTCTGCAGGAGTAGTCTCCTGGGGGGGAACCGGCTCTGCAACTGTATCACCTGCTGGCTCATAGGGTCCATAATAGGTAGGGGCAAGGTTCTCATCATCGCCTAAACAACGGATCCAGTCAGGAAAGGAGCAAAGTACACAATGCACAACAAGAAAATATTTATGACAGGTAGAAAATAACTGACTAAGCATCATGTTGAGAATATGCGTAAGTAAATAGTGAAATTAACTGAGAAATAATACTATAAAACAAGACTAGAAGTAAAGTATGATTAATTGCTATAAACCAGAAATACGAGTAAAACAGGAAAAATGTGACAGGAAATGTAACTGTAACAAGACAACAAGAACTGCAACAAGACAGGAACTATGTGCGTGAACTTGTGTATTTAGAATACATAGTTGGCATGTAGGGGTTTATAAGGCTAATAAGGCCGTCATAGACGACTAGCAGTCAGGAACAATCAGGAATAAGGCTGATGGTACAGTCGCGTACCAACCGCTAGCAGTCACGACAAGGGGAAAGGTAAACTACATGCCTCCTAGTATTCTCCCACCCGACATGAAAAGCAAGACATGAAATATATCATTCAAGACATGAAATCCAGTGTTCTAACTCTACATATGATCATCAATGGTACTATTAAGCAGGGAATTTATTTATCACAATATAAAGGTTAAACTTGAAGTGCAGGTACTTGCCTGTTGTTTGGATCTGATTAATTTGGTTCTTGGGGAAAATTTCCAGAGATGAGTCCAAAAGCTGAAATAGACATTACCATCACGCTCAGAAGATGTCAAATAGCTGGAAACACCTGTCCTTGGGTCCAATTTGGAGACAAGGGCAGAAACGACAGTTTCGGGCCAAAACGGGGTCCGCCGGTGGGCCCGCTTTGCACCGAAAAACGTGTCCGGGTCAACGGTCTCCAAATTCACCAAACTTAGTGTCAACAGGTCAGGAACGCTGATACGAACCCAACGGAATTTCCAGATTTGGATTCCGATGAGCCGATCACGAAATCGCCCGTCGAGCGGGGCCTGTGGGGCCCACGACACGCGATTTCGTCAACGTTCTCAGAATCGAACCAAACTTGACCCACAGGACCAGCGTATCGCTACGAGTCCGATGGCGTAAGTTTCGTCTCGATCCGACGAGTGTACAAGAAGTTAGGGCGAATTGCAGGAAAGGCGGATACGGGGCGATGTCCGCGGATACGCGTTGATTCCGGTGTGCACGCACACCCGAATCAGCTTCCGCGAATTCTCACACGTCCGTATCGACGGTGCGCACGTATCTGTGAAGACCGCGCGCGACCAAGTCGTCCCGTTTGGCGGGGCGTACTCAGTTCCGGGGTGAAACAGGGTCTGGTTTTTCCTGTTTTTGGATCGCGGTGTGCGATCACCACAGGACGCGATGCCTCGAACAGTTTGTCCGGACACCGAGAGGGTCATACAGGCTTCACAACGCAATTTGCGGAATTGAAAACAGAGCTACGAGGCGAAAGTTACACGTACCTGAAGGGGACCTGAAAATCGAGTCTGGATCGTGTCCGACACGTGTCCGACACGTGTCCAATGAATTGGGAAAAAATAGGGTTTAGGGTTCAGGGGAAATTCGGCGAGGGGAGCGGCGGTCCGGCCGGAGCTGAGGGCGGCGCCGCTGCGGGGGAGGCCGGCCGGGGGCTGGCGGCTGCGTCGTCTGCCGGCGGAGGCGCTGGCGGCTCGTCGGCTGCCGGCGGAGCTGCTGGAAAGAAGAGAAGGAGCAGGGGAGAAGGGGACGGCGGCTCACGGTGGTGGCGAGGGCTGGAGGGAAGGAGGACGGCGGGGCGAGTTCGTCCGGCGGCGAGGCGGAGCTGGGGTGGTCGACGGTGGCCGGGGAAGAAAGGGGGAGGGATTTATAGGGCTGGGAGGCGGTGGCGTGGGCCGAGGGAGGCGGCGGCCAGCGCGGGGCGGGGGCGCGTGGCCGCGGGCTGCGCCGAGGCGGGCGGCGGGTCCGGCGGAAGCGCGGGGAGCCGGTGGACGCGGGGGGGGGGGGGGGGGGGGGCGGAGCGGGTCACGCGGGGGGGCTGGGTCACGGGTTTGGGTTCGGGTCGGGTTCGGGCGGACCCGACCCGACCCGTTAGGGTTTGGGCTGGGCTGCGGCCCAACGGGCCAGGGCGGGCTGGGCTGGAATTAAAAGAAAAAAAAATAATAATACTAATAATAATAATAATAATAAATAATATTAAAAAAATTAGTTAATTAAATAAATAATTAATAAATACTTTTTAGGTATTTTAAAAAATAGGTCCGGGGTCCAATAAATTCCAGAAAAATTACCCTAAGTCCAGTTTTTCATTTTACACCCAAAAATAATATTTTCACAATATTTTAATGTTGTTTATTATCAATTAAAAATTAGGTAATTTTTCAAAACCCTGATTTTAATTACAGAAAATTTCCAGAAAATTCCAGAAAATTGTGAAAAATCCTAATTTTAATATTTTGAAAAAATCAGGGGCTTACAATCTACCCAACTTATAAAATTTCGTCCTCGAAATTTAAATTATGGCAGGGTTCTCTCTGTCCAATCTCACTTGATTACAGTCTAACGGGTTTCTCTCAGGTGAACATTGCGGTCGCTACCCAACTTAGAATTCTACCCATATCCTCTAAGGCTGTACAACTAGTAAAGCTAGGTCTCAACTTAATAAATTTAGGTATTGAATCTTAAGTCTGCAACACAAAACACAGCACACATCACCTAGGGTATTGCCTTAGTCATAAAGGGTTATCATCTAGCACTATAAATCAAACTTATACCAAACACAGGATTCTGTCCTTCCGAAGTAAGGGAATGTGAGGATCAATAATAAAGAGTTTAAGGGCGAGGTGGTAGAACAGAGGTATAGGGATCAAGGCGTTTTTCAGGAATTCTAATGGGAATTGTCAGGCGGTTAAGGATCGAGGTTCTATTCTGGTAATCATTTATCCGCATGCTCGTATCAGTATAATTATGTAACTGATACGATATGCTCGGACACTTTTAGGGGCAAGTATACTAGTCACTATATCTCTCAATCCACGTAAGGTAGTCGTGCGAAGTGCGAATCAAAATGCACTAAGGTTGATCAGACCGTAGTACACTGATTCTGAGTAGACACTTGTATTAGTGGGGTTGATCAGGCCTCAGTAATACATGTGTCCTGAACAAGCCCGATAAAGGTAAGCTTGCAAAACTAAGCTATTAAATAGCAGCATATGTTAAGTTCAGCAAAATTTAAGTGCGCTAGATAATGATGAAAGGAGGTACAAATTATTGAAGTTCACAAAATAACACAAAATAAGCACAATAGCAAAAAGTCTCTAAAACAGTTATCAAATTTTAAAAGCATACCAGGTATTTAGCAAGTTCAAAATTACTAGGTTGGGGCTGAGGTCACGAACCAATAGGCATGAGATAAACAATGCTAGAAAAGGTATCTACGAATCACTTACGCGCATTAGCTGCTTCCAGAGTTTGCGCGTTCTCCACGGTCATCACGTAAGCTTGTCCGCGTCCTGGAGCAGTGGGGCAGTCCCTCACTTGGTGTTCTGTTGATCCACAATATAGACAGGCACCCAGTCTCTTCCTACAAACTTGCCAGGTGTGACCTTGTTTTTGACAAAAGCCACAAGTGGGAACTCGTTGATTCTGTCCTTGAGCTTGGTGTTGGGGTGCTGTGGCTCGAGGAAGAGGACGCTGGGTTTGCTGCGGGGACCTCTGCTGTTGTTGTTGAAAAGGGCGTTTGTTGGGTCCCGCATTTCCGGTATCTCTTTCTCGCTTTAGCTTATGCCCCATGTCTCTCTCAACGCCTTGTGCCACGCTCAAGATTTCCTCGTAGGTGCGAGCTCGGCTGGTGGTGACAGCAAGGCGAATATCCGGAGATAGCCCCTTCTTGAATCTACGGGCTCTGTCCTCCGGGGTACGAACCATGTACTCCACAAAGTGGCTTAACCTGCTAAATTCAGCAGTATACTCATCTACAGATAGGTTACCTTGTTCCAGTCTCTCGAATTGACTTTCGAGAGCTTCCCGAGCCACTTCGGGGTAGAATTTTTCCTTGAACAGTCTCTTGAAGTCCTCCCAGGTGAGGTCAGGGGCAGATAGTTGGGGTTCATCTCTGAACCAGGTCCGAGCTATGTCGAACAGTTGCAGGCTTGCGGACTCCACTTTGAGATCATCAGGGACCCGAGCAGTCTTCAGGAGTCGCTCTACGTTCTCTATCCATTCATCGGCATAGAGAATGCCTTCTGTTCCGTAGAATTCCAGGGGTCTTAGATTCTTGAAGTCTTTGGCACTCCCTGGCCTCTTGAGTGGCGACTCCTGGGACTTAATAGCTTCTGAGAGGCTGGTCCGCAGAAGTGCAGTCTGTTCTTTCTGGGATTCCACTAGTCCCTGGAACACTCCGAGTAGCTGTGCCCCATCCAGAGTAACCGCCGGAACAGATGGAGGCGGCGGGAGTGCAAGAGTTTCGGGCACATTCTGCTCAGCTGGTTCTGATGTGCCTCCTACTGTGTTCCTGGTCTGGACCATTCTGAAAGATGAAGGGATAGGGAGTTCAGAATAGATTACTTGGAAATCAAGGGCGATAGGAAAATTGAGCAGCAAAGATATCAAGAATTTGAAATAAGGACCCTATACTGTGAATGAGCTTTTCCTAGAATCCTCAATCTTATTCCATACCCTGTCCTAGGGTATTACCCTATTTTAGGATAGGACCTGCATAGGCCACCATAAAAACGTGTCACGACCCGCACCCGGAAGTTCGGGCACGAGTGCGTGGGTACGTCCAGCCTACGCCGCAGTGTCGGCGGTAGTACGCTGTCTAGGGCATGAC
Organism: Iris macrosiphon; assembly: GCA_036927795.1. Classification (NCBI taxonomy): domain Eukaryota; kingdom Viridiplantae; phylum Streptophyta; class Magnoliopsida; order Asparagales; family Iridaceae; genus Iris; species Iris macrosiphon. Next base: position 151,776,350 of record JAYESA010000004.1, read on the forward strand.
CACAAGTAATAAATCTAGCTCATTAACAATAATTAAATAGGCAAAAAAATAGCAGGAAAAGAATGCTAAGATTTTATAACCAGAATATGATAATCAGATCCAGAGTTTATTACAGAACCATAGATTATATCGGAGACAAACCCGATTACTAAGATGAAAGGAAATAAACAACTAATGCTAACTACTCTGCAGGAGTAGTCTCCTGGGGGGGGAACCGGCTCTGCAACTGTATCACCTGCTGGCTCATAGGGTCCATAATAGGTAGGGGCAAGGTTCTCATCATCGCCTAAACAACGGATCCAGTCAGGAAAGGAGCAAAGTACACAATGCACAACAAGAAAATATTTATGACAGGTAGAAAATAACTGACTAAGCATCATGTTGAGAATATGCGTAAGTAAATAGTAAAATTAACTGAGAAATAATGCTATAAAACAAGACTAGAAGTAAAGTATGATTAATTGCTATAAACCAGAAATACGAGTAAAACAGGAAAAATGTGACAGGAAATGTAACTGTAACAAGACAACAAGAACTGCAACAAGACAGGAACTATGTGCGTGAACTTGTGTATTTAGAATACATAGTTGGCATATAGGGGTTTATAAGGCTAATAAGGCCGTCATAGACGACTAGCAGTCAGGAACAATCAGGAATAAGGCTGATGGTACAGTCGCGTACCAACAGCTAGCAGTCACGACAAGGGGAAAGGTAAACTACATGCCTCCTAGTATTCTCCCACCCGACATGAAAAGCAAGACATGAAATATATTATTCAAGACATAAAATCCAGTGTTCTAACTCTACATATGATCATCAATGGTACTATTAAGCAGGGAATTTATTTATCATAATATAAAGGTTAAACTTGAAGTGCAGGTACTTGCCTGTTGTTTGGATCTGATTAATTTGGTTCTTGGGGAAAATTTCCAGAGATGAGTCCAAAAGCTGAAATAGACATTACCATCACGCTCAAAAGATGTCAAATAGCTGGAAACGCCTGTCCTTGGGTCCAATTTGGAGACAAGGGCAGAAACGGCAGTTTCGGGCCAAAACGGGGTCCGCCGGTGGGCCCGCTTTGCACCGAAAAACGTGTCCGGGTCAACGGTCTCCAAATTCACCAAACTTAGTGTCAACAGGTCAGGAACGCTGATACGAACCCAACGGAACTTCCAGATTTGGATTCCGATGAGCCGATCACGAAATCGTCCGTCGAGCGGGGCCTGTGGGGCCCACGACACGCGATTTCGTCAACGTTCTCAGAATCGAACCAAACTTGACCCACAGGACCAGCGTATCGCTACGAGTCCGATGGCGTAAGTTTCGTCTCGATCCGACGAGTGTACAAGAAGTTAGGGCAAATTGCAGGAAAGGCGGATACGGGGCGATGTCCGCGGATACGCGTTGATTCCGGTGTGCACGCACACCCGAATTAGCTTCCGCGAATTCTCACACGTCCGTATCGACGGTGCGCACGTATCTGTGAAGACCGCGCGCGACCAAGTCGTCCCGTTTGGCGGGGCGTACTCAGTTCCGGGGTGAAACAGGGTCTGGTTTTTCCTGTTTTTGGATCGCGGTGTGCGATCACCACAGGACGCGATGCCCCGAACAGTTTGTCCGGACACCGAGAGGGTCATACAGGCTTCACAACACAATTTGCGGAATTGAAAACAGAGCTACGAGGCGAAAGTTACACGTACCTGAAGGGGACCTGAAAATCGAGTCTGGATCGTGTCCGACACGTGTCCGACATGTGTCCAATGAATTGGGAAAAAATAGGGTTTAGGGTTCAGGGGAAATCCGGCGAGGGGAGCGGCGGTCCGGCCGGAGCTGAGGGCGGCGCCGCTACGGGGGAGGCCGGCCGGGGGCTGGCGGCTGCGTCGTCTGCCGGCGGAGGCGCTGGCGGCTCGTCGGCTGCCGGCGGAGCTGCTGGGAAGAAGAGAAGGAGCAGGGGAGAAGGGGACGGCGGCTCACGGCGGTGGCGAGGGCTGGAGGGAAGGAGGACGGCGGGGCGAGTTCGTCCGGCGACGAGGCGGAGCTGGGGTGGTCGACGGTGGCCGGGGAAGAAAGGGGGAGGGATTTATAGGGCTGGGAGGCGGTGGCGTGGGCCGAGGGAGGCGGCGGCCAGCGCGGGGCGGGGGCGCGTGGCCGCGGGCTGCGCGGAGGCGGGCGGCGGGTCCGACGGAAGCGCGGGGAGCCGGTGGACGCGGGGGGGGGGGGGGGGGCGGAGCGGGTCACGCGGGGGGGCTGGGTCACGGGTTTGGGTTAGGGTCGGGTTCGGGCGGACCCGACCCGACCCGTTAGGGTTTGGGCTGGGCTGCGGCCCAACGGGCCAGGGCGGGCTGGGCTGGAATTAAAAGAAAAATAATAATAATACTAATAATAATAATAATAATAAATAATATTAAAAAAATCAGTTAATTAAATAAATAATTAATAAATACTTTTTAGGTGTTTTAAAAAATAGGTCCGGGGTCCAATAAATTCCAGAAAAATTACCCTAAGTCCAGTTTTTCATTTTACACCCAAAAATAATATTTTCACAATATTTTAATGTTGTTTATTATCAATTAAAAATTAGGTAATTTTTCAAAACCCTGATTTTAATTACAGAAAATTCCCAGAAAATTCCAGAAAATTGTGAAAAATCCTAATTTTAATATTTTGAAAAAATCAGGGGCTTATAATCTACCCAACTTATAAAATTTCGTCCTCGAAATTTAAATTATGGCAGGGTTCTCTCTGTCCAATCTCACTTGATTACAGTCTAACGGGTTTCTCTCAGGTGAACATTGCGGTCGCTACCCAACTTAGAATTCTACCCATATCCTCTAAGGCTGTACAACTAGTAAAGCTAGGTCTCAACTTAATAAATTTAGGTATTGAATCTTAAGTCTGCAACACAAAACACAGCACACATCACCTAGGGTATTGCCTTAGTCATAAAGGGTTATCATCTAGCACTATAAATCAAACTTATACCAAACACAGGATTCTGTCCTTCCGAAGTAAGGGAAGGTGAGGATCAATAATAAAGAGTTTAAGGGCGAGGTGGTAGAACAGAGGTATAGGGATCAAGGCGTTTTTCAGGAATTCTAATGGAAATTGTCAGGCGGTTAAGGATCGAGGTTCTATTCTGGTAATCATTTATCCGCATGCTCGTATCAGTATAATTATGTAACTGATACAATATGCTCGGACACTTTTAGGGGCAAGTATACTAGTCACTATATCTCTCAATCCACGTAAGGTAGTCGTGCGAAGTGCGAATCAAAATGCACTAAGGTTGATCAGACCGTAGTACACTGATTCTGAGTAGACACTTGTATTAGTGGGGTTGATCAGGCCTCAGTAATACATGTGTCCTGAACAAGCCCGATAAAGGTAAGCTTGCAAAACTAAGCTATAAAATAGCAGCATATGTTAAGTTCAGCAAAATTTAAGTGCGCTAGATAATGATGAAAGGAGGTACAAATTATTGAAGTTCACAAAATAACACAAAATAAGCACAATAGCAAAAAGTCTCTAAAACAGTTATCAAATTTTAAAAGCATACCAGGTATTTAGCAAGTTCAAAATTACTAGGTTGGGGCTGAGGTCACGAACCAATAGGCATGAGATAAACAATGCTAGAAAAGGTATCTACGAATCACTTACGCGCATTAGCTGCTTCCAGAGTTTGCGCGTTCTCCACGGTCATCACGTAAGCTTGTCCGCGTCCTGGAGCAGTGGGGCAGTCCCTCACTTGGTGTTCTGTTGATCCACAATATAGACAGGCACCCAGTCTCTTCCTACAAACTTGCCAGGTGTGACCTTGTTTTTGACAAAAGCCACAAGTGGGAACTCGTTGATTCTGTCCTTGAGCTTGGTGTTGGGGTGCTGTGGCTCGAGGAAGAGGACGCTGGGTTTGCTGCGGGGACCTCTGCTGTTGTTGTTGAAAATGGCGTTTGTTGGGTCCCGCATTTCCGGTATCTCTTTCTCGCTTTAGCTTATGCCCCATGTCTCTCTCAACGCCTTGTGCCACGCTCAAGATTTCCTCGTAGGTGCGAGCTCGGCTGGTGGTGACAGCAAGGCGAATATCCGGAGATAGCCCCTTCTTGAATCTACGGGCTCTGTCCTCCGGGGTACGAACCATGTACTCCGCAAAGTGGCTTAACCTGCTAAATTCAGCAGTATACTCATCTACAGATAGGTTACCTTGTTCCAGTCTCTCGAATTGACTTTCGAGAGCTTCCCGAGCCACTTCGGGGTAGAATTTTTCCTTGAACAGTCTCTTGAAGTCCTCCCAGGTGAGGTCAGGGGCAGATAGTTGGGGTTCATCTCTGAACCAGGTCCGAGCTATGTCGAACAGTTGCAGGCTTGCGGACTCCACTTTGAGATCATCAGGGACCCGAGCAGTCTTCAGGAGTCGCTCTACGTTCTCTATCCATTCATCGGCATAGAGAATGCCTTCAGTTCCGTAGAATTCCAGGGGTCTTAGATTCTTGAAGTCTTTGGCACTCCCTGGCCTCTTGAGTGGCGACTCCTGGGACTCAATAGCTTCTGAGAGGCTGGTCTACAGAAGTGCAGTCTGTTCTTTCTGGGATTCCACTAGTCCCTGGAACACTCCGAGTAGCTGTGCCCCATCCAGAGTAACCGCCGGAACAGATGGAGGCGGCGGGAGTGCAAGAGTTTCGGGCACATTCTGGTCAGCTGGTTCTGATGTGCCTCCTACTGTGTTCCTGGTCTGGACCATTCTGAAAGATGAAGGGATAGGGAGTTCAGAATAGATTACTTGGAAATCAAGGGCGATAGGAAAATTGAGCAGCAAAGATATCAAGAATTTGAAATAAGGACCCTATACTGTGAATGAGCTTTTCCTAGAATCCTCAATCTTATTCCATACCCTGTCCTAGGGTATTACCCTATTTTAGGATAGGACCTGCATAGGCCACCATAAATACGTGTCACGACCCGCACCCGGAAGTTCGGGCACGAGTGCGTGGGTACGTCCAGCCTACGCCGCAGTGTCGGCGGTAGTACGCTGTCTAGGGCATGACCACAAGTAATAAATCTAGCTCATTCACAATAATTAAATAGGCAAAAAAATAGCAGGAAAAGAATGCTAAGATTTTATAACCAGAATATGATAATCAGATCCAGAGTTTATTACAGAACCATAGATTATATCGGGGACAAACCCGATTACTAAGATGAAAGGAAATAAATAACTAATGCTAACTACTCTGCAGGAGTAGTCTCCTGGGGGGGAACCGGCTCTGCAACTGTATCATCTGCTGGCTCATAGGGTCCATAATAGGTAGGGGCAAGGTTCTCATCATCGCCTAAACAACGGATCCAGTCAGGAAAGGAGCAAAGTACACAATGCACAACAAGAAAATATTTATGACAGGTAGAAAATAACTGACTAAGCATCATGTTGAGAATATGCGTAAGTATATAGTGAAATTAACTGAGAAATAATGCTATAAAACAAGACTAGAAGTAAAGTATGATTAATTGCTATAAACCAGAAATACGAGTAAAACAGGAAAAATATGACAGGAAATGTAACTGTAACAAGACAACAAGAACTGCAACAAGACAGGAACTATGTGCGTGAACTTGTGTATTTAGAATACATAGTTGGCATATAGGGGTTTATAAGGCTAATAAGGCCGTCATAGACGACTAGCAGTCAGGAACAATCAGGAATAAGGCTGATGGTACAGTCGCGTACCAACAGCTAGCAGTCACGACAAGGGGAAAGGTAAACTACATGCCTCCTAGTATTCTCCCACCCGACATGAAAAGCAAGACATGAAATATATTATTCAAGACATAAAATCCAGTGTTCTAACTCTACATATGATCATCAATGGTACTATTAAGCAGGGAATTTATTTATCACAATATAAAGGTTAAACTTGAAGTGCAGGTACTTGCCTGTTGTTTGGATCTGATTAATTTGGTTCTTGGGGAAAATTTCCAGAGATGAGTCCAAAAGCTGAAATAGACATTACCATCACGCTCAAAAGATGTCAAATAGCTGGAAACGCCTGTCCTTGGGTCCAATTTGGAGACAAGGGCAGAAACGGCAGTTTCGGGCCAAAACGGGGTCCGCCGGTGGGCCCGCTTTGCACCGAAAAACGTGTCCGGGTCAACGGTCTCCAAATTCACCAAACTTAGTGTCAACAGGTCAGGAACGCTGATAGGAACCCAACGGAACTTCCAGATTTGGATTCCGATAAGCCGATCACGAAATCGCCCGTCGAGCGGGGCCTGTGGGGCCCACGACACGCGATTTCGTCAACGTTCTCAGAATCGAACCAAACTTGACCCACAGGACCAGCGTATCACTACGAGTCCGATGGCGTAAGTTTCGTCTCGATCCGACAAGTGTACAAGAAGTTAGGGCGAATTGCAGGAAAGGCGGATACGGGGCGATGTCCGCGGATACGCGTTGATTCCGGTGTGCACGCACACCCGAATCAGCTTCCGCGAATTCTCACACGTCCGTATCGACGGTGCGCACGTATCTGTGAAGACCGCGCGCGACCAAGTCGTCCCGTTTGGCGGGGCGTACTCAGTTCCGGGGTGAAACAGGGTCTGGTTTTTCCTGTTTTTGGATCGCGGTATGCGATCACCACAGGATGCGATGCCCCGAACAGTTTGTCCGAACACCGAGAGGGTCATACAGGCTTCACAACGCAATTTGCGGAATTGAAAACAGAGCTACGAGGCAAAAGTTACACGTACCTGAAGGGGACCTGAAAATCGAGTCTGGATCATGTCCGACACGTGTCCGACACGTGTCCAATGAATTGGGAAAAAATAGGGTTTAGGGTTCAGGGGAAATCCGGCGAGGGGAGCGGCGGTCCGGCCGGAGCTGAGGGCGGCGCCGCTGCGGGGGAGGCCGGCCGGGGGCTGGCGGCTGCGTCGTCTGCCGGCGGAGGCGCTGGCGGCTCGTCGGCTGCCGGCGGAGCTGCTGGGAAGAAGAGAAGGAGCAGGGGAGAAGGGGACGGCGGCTCACGGCGGTGGCGAGGGCTGGAGGGAAGGAGGACGGCGGGGCGAGTTCGTCCGGCGGCGAGGCGGAGCTGGGGTGGTCGACGGTGGCCGGGGAAGAAAGGGGGAGGGATTTATAGGGCTGGGAGGCGGTGGCGTGGGCCGAGGGAGGCGGCGGCCAGCGCGGGGCGGGGGCGCGTGGCCGCGGGCTGCGCGGAGGCGGGCGGCGGGTCCGGCGGAAGCGCGGGGAGCCGGTGGACGCGGGGGGGGGGGGGCGGAGCGGGTCACGCGGGGGGGCTGGGTCACGGGTTTGGGTTCGGGTCGGGTTCGGGCGGTGGACGCGGGGGGGCTGGGTCACGGGTTAGGGTTTGGGCTGGGCTGCGGCCCAACGGGCCAGGGCGGGCTGGGCTGGAATTAAAAGAAAAAAAAATAATACTAATAATAATAATAATAATAAATAATATTAAAAAAATCAGTTAATTAAATAAATAATTAATAAATACTTTTTAGGTGTTTTAAAAAATAGGTCCGGGGTCCAATAAATTCCAGAAAAATTATCCTAAGTCCAGTTTTTCATTTTACACCCAAAAATAATATTTTCACAATATTTTAATGTTGTTTATTATCAATTAAAAATTAGGTAATTTTTCAAAACCCTGATTTTAATTACAGAAAATTCCCAGAAAATTCCAGAAAATTATGAAAAATCCTAATTTTAATATTTTGAAAAATTAGGGGCTTACAATGTCACATGATGCCAATGCCTACTCTAGAGATAGGGTAAAAGCTTGCCCTTGGGCTTGTGGTGCTCTTTGTTGCTGCCTCCCTTGAATACGCAGTTGTGGCCTATGTTGCCCATACTGTTGATTCCTCTGCTGGTTGTATATCTGAGTTTGTGTCGACAATAAATGCTGAGCCAATGGCTTGATCGCCAGTGCTGGTTCCCTATACTGAGTTATCTCTGGTGCTTGTAGTGCTAACCGCTGCGCCAGTCCTTCAATCCTCTATATCATAGGAGAATTGGAAATCCGATGATCTAGACTGCCATATCATAGACACAAACCGTGTGCTGCCCTACACACATCTCGCGTATGGCCTCCCTTGACACAATACGTATATCCGACTGGGGCTCTCAATCGCTGTTGCTGTTGCTGCCTAGGCTGGTTTGGCCGAGCTGGTGCTGTTGTTGCCGATGCTACTAGCCTCCTTGGCGCTGTGTCATGAATGCGAACGCCAGGAGATGGTGCTAACGTTCTTTGTACTGGTCCTTCTCATTCGCTGTATACATGAGATATCTTCTGGCCTTCCGTCCTTAATGCTAACCTCTGCATTGTCAGCTTGTGTCGCCTAGATGCGATCAATACTTTGTCGAAAGTATGGTAGTTATGGCCCTCTACCAGTTACGAAATATCTAGATGAAGTCCATACTGGAACCTCATCGCCCTCTCTGGTTCTGTTGCTACCATAGTCCGAACAAATCTGCTAAACCTGCAAAACTCTGCTATATAGCCATAAACTGTCCTTCTAGACTGTTTGAGGTTGATAAACCTCTATTATAGCTCATACTGTGCTATCACTCCAAAATACATAACCTTGAAATGGGCCCTGAAGTTGTCCCATAGGCTGTCTTAAACCAACTTCTTCTGCTTTCCACCAATCTCTAGCAAGGTCCTTGATCTGCAATCGGACCTGATAAACTTGTTCCTCAACTGGAATCTTTGCTGTTGTCAGTATTATTTCAATGTTCTGCAGCCAAGCGTGTATGGTAATGGCATCCTCCGTGCCATCAAAGTACTTGGGGTTGAGTCGGCAGAACCTCACTGATGCCTCTAAGTCTATTCTAACACTTTTTTCCAAGGACGTCTGTAATCCTTGGTTCAACAAGACATTATGCTCTTGTTGTTGAAGTTGTTGATGTTGTTGTATTGCCAGTATTCTGCGTTTAATTTCTAGCAATACTGGGGTATCAAGTGCTACTGGCACTACTGGTACGACCGAGGGTACTGGAGCTTCTGGTACATATTGCTCATCGTGCTCCTTTATTGGTTCTACCTTGATCTCTCTAGGATCAGGTATTGCCTCTCACTGGGGGCCAACAGATCCTTGCTCTGCTGAAACTACTGGCGCTCCGAACACCGAGGCTGGAGAGTCCCTAAGGAAAAGGACACAAGATAAATCAAGAACAGGACGAGAAAGGATCGAGGAACCAATGGTACAGAGGTCAAGCTGAGTTTCAAGGAGACAGGTTCAAGGATCGAGGAACCAATGGTAAGAAAAGACAGCTTTTAAAAATATTATTGCTTTACATATTTAAAATATAATAATATTTATATACAAAGTAAACATATTGATGTCAATTAATTAATGACTAAGAGATGGGAAAGTTGGAGAGATGAATTCTCAAATGGCTAAATCTTTTCAGGATTTTTCATAGACTTCTATTTATAATATTTTGATAACTTAACAACTGGATAGATTTATAGACTTGCTAGAATTTATGTTCATCTATTTCATGTTCACATGCCATGCTTACTTGTTTATCATGTTACCGTCTTTACCATGTCGTGATCATGATTTGTTAGTGAGTGTTGGGTGGGAGAATGCCATGAGTATGCATGTGGTCAATAACATATCAAATCACTCTGTCATGCCCCAGATGCAGAATACTAGAGAGAGAGGGAATGGCTCAGCCAACCATACCTTGCAGAATACCGAAGCAACCCGCAATGTATTAAGGTTGTCTAGAGATAAGGGGAATGCATATTACAATCAAGTCTCCTAGGGTCAAGAACTTATATGTCTCAATCATTCAAATAAGTAGCAATAATATAGAATATTTTACAATAAGTAGTAAGGCATCCCAAATGCCACATTAGAATATTCTTTAGAGATATGGTGGTACAGAATGATATGCCAGATACAAGATCAAAGTATACATGACAGTGAGTCAGCTGCAGTCTGAATATATACAGTCATCTAAGGAACTAGTATCCAGATTTGCCGGCTAACAGGTGCCGGTTGGCTAAACGTCCAAAAGAATATAATTTATAAAAGATGAGCAGTGAATAAAGGAACCCACTCGTGACCCTCAGCAGTCATCCTTCTAGTGCGTTCCATCAATGAGGGTGAGATAAGCTTGATCCTCGGGTGTTGGCTCTAAACCTGGCCATACAAAACTACTAGGTTTGACCCCAAATAGCAAGTAACACAAAGGAAGCACGAAAAGAAAAAACAAAACCAAATCTATAGCATGAGATGCATAAGCCAATAACAATGGCATATGTATCATCCATGACATGATACGACACCCCTTTACTAAATAAGGACAGAAAGTGCCCTATCACATCAAGATATAATACCTTCCTTGATTATGGTCAAGCTAAAATAACTTTGTGTCATAGTTTCAGTCCATAGCCTATCGTAACACAAAAGCGCAACCCAACAACCAAACAAGGATATGAGTTAAACCATCATGCCATAACAGTCTATGTCCCTAATTCTACTAAACAGGAGGCACAATACACAAACAGAGATACACCATAGCAAAAATAATATAGCTTCAGTCCATAGAGTATTGTAACACAATGACACAACCCAACAATTAAACAAGGACATAGGTTGAATCATCTTGCCATGATAGCCCACTTTCCTTGCTATGTATGTATTACAAGTAATTTAAACGATCAATCATGTATTACGGCTTGATATGCGATCTCTGGGTTATCCCAGTAATGCAATATATGAGTATCCTCAGATCATGCCACAATCCAGCATAGCTGGCTGAACTAATGGTATATGAGCAAGAATATATGTAAAAATTGTACCAGTCCCTTGCAAGGGCCCTGAGCTAATTAATGATCAGTAACAGTTCTAGGCTTTCTATAGGAAAGATACTGGCTCGATCTTATATTTAAATCAGATACTGCACTCCACTAGTGCGGATGATATACAGTATCCATGGTGGCAAGCTTTTACTCCTAACTAATTTAGGGTGGCTCGACATGCATGATCTCGAAATAGAGTTTCCTCCCAATGCTCTACCAATTAAGTTGCTTAGTTAACCCTAGGTTAATTAGAATCTCATCCCTTGGTTACATGAATATTCCTTCTTAGATGTTGTACCTTAAGTATAGGCACTCTTGATATGAACCCATATTACCACTCGAAAGTTAAATCTGGATTCACCTAATTGTGATACAACAAGTAATACTATCTAGCCACGGCTAAAGTCACTATCCAACTACCAGATCCGTGTATAGAAATAATTACATATATTACGTAGCAGGAGTATGTGGCATGACGACTTGCTATATATCAACTAGCACTCTCGGTGGGATCAAGTGTATCAGTACGGATATAATAGTCAGGTCAGGAACAAGTTCTAGTATCAAGATCATGGACAAGTTATTAGGTAGCAAGTTATTAGGTAGCAAGTTATTCAGGACATGATATTCTAATACTGGTCTCATTAAATTGTCACTTTATTATATCGATGGATGAGGATAAGAGTAGTGCGAGAATCCCTCGAGATCAGATCCACAACCCTTAAACCAAACAAGGACCAGGGTTGCAGAATGTCACCCGAGTTGGACTACGTCTCTTATTCTATCCAACGTATAATAAGGTGATCAAAGAAAAGTAATCTAATTAGCAAGTAAAATAGCAAGTGCATATAGGGCCACATCTACAGGACTCATGTCAGGTACTTAGTCAATTTAGCATATAGTCATAACAAGGTCATTAGGTCCATATACATTCAAGATCGAAATACAAGTCATCCACATCCTCACAATTATTTAACCAACGTAAATGTTAAACCAAGCAAAGGACCCAACGTGCGCAGGAAACAGTAGGCGCACAAAGCAAGTTGGCGCACAAACATACATATGTAAGGTTGGCACACAAACTCACAGAAACAAGGTTGGCGTATGTAACTACCATATTTCTAAAATAGGGGTGGTTTTGTCATTTTGTATTATTCTAAATATTATGATTATGTTTTATTTAATATAGTGCATGTTATATATGTATTAGTGACTAATATAATTATTGGTTGGTAGATTGGACTATTTGATTATACATGATCCTAGTGGACCTAACCAACTTGACATGACAACTTAATAAATTAGTTCGACTTGATCATTTAGATCCAACTAGTTAACCATTATCATTAGATTAGTATTTGGGCTTAAACTTCATTAGGAAGAGAAGATTTCTCCTTAATTAATTTCTTTATGACAACCCTCAACAGGTATTCTAGACATTATACAATACTTGGGAGAGGGGATAGCTGGTCGGCCTTATATGTGGGGGAAGACTTTCTCTCTCCTCTCATTTTTTATTCTAATTAATCCCCATTTGGTGTTCTTCCCCAATTTGATCCATCCCTCCACCAAATTCTTCATATTTCTCTTAATTTCACTCATCTCCACCATCTAAGAAGACTAAGAGCTAGAGGTTGACAAGCGCATTTAGAGAAGGAGCTTTGAGACTAGAAGCTTGTGTCCTATTGTGTCCATTTTGGTTTGTATTAGAAAATCATCTCTCAATAGGTAAATTATGAATCTATCCCTTAATTTAGACTTAATTCATGCATTTAACTATTAGGAATCATCCCTTGACTTAGGGTTACCAATAAGATCAAGAACTAGGTTCATATGACTTGTATTATAAATTCTACATGGTTATTTATGTCCAATTCCGAGATTGGCACATCAAGTGTGTATCATGAGACCAATTAGATCTAATTAGACTTAGATCGAGTATGTGGGAGGTAGTAAACGTGTCCATAATTGGATACAAATAAGGTGTTTTATGATACAGTGAGATACTTTGTGATACAGGATAATTTTGGGGGAAATTGTGCATAAGAGTGTTATTTTTTCTCAATTTCTATTTGTAACTAATTAGTTTAGTTGTATTATTATGCAATTGATGTATAATTAGTATTAGTGGAGAATTGGGAATTCTAGCACTTGGTTTAGATGGGTATCATGAGCATCCTAGTTGTGCACCCTAAGTATTTGAGGTATTGACTACTAGTATGTATCATTGGTGATATATAGACAAGTGTATATATATAATTGTATTAAGTTGTGTATATTATATATAGATATAAGTGTGTTGTGTGTATGCATATAGGGGGATCGAGTATGCTCAAGTGTGGGTGGTATATGGCACTATGTGGTGTGTATAAATACTTAGAAGCAGTAGTTGTGCATAAATTAGATGGGTGTGGGTGTGTCTAAGTGAGTATCAATCTCATTTTCAGATGTGACTAAGTACCATGTATGTATCCATATGAAAGGGAACCTACAGGCTTGTATCCACCATAAGGAGGGTTGATGGCAGTAGGAAGAGGCCTGCATATGTGCAGGCAGTGAGGAATGGAGTGTATAGTATTGTGTTTATGTGGGTATTAGTGTCTATGTAGTGTGTGAGAGTGAGCCTTGTGTCTGTGAGCAATAGAGTGTGTAGTGTATTATTTAGTGTGGTCTTTGGTGTAGTCGGGTTAGAGTATCAGTGGTGGTGGTGTTATATGAGAGGTATCATGAGGCATGGAGTGCTTGATGTGTGTGACCACTTGTGTATCAAGGATAAATTTTAGTGTCACAGTTGAAGCTGTGTCCCCATACAGAGTGAATATGTTAGAGAGAAGGGAGTTTAGGAGGGGGAACTGCACAATCAATTATAGTGAGCTTGGGTATCTGATTGCAGTAATCTGCAGTTTGAGCATATGTTTATGCCTTTGTGTTTGCAGTAAGTGAAGAACCTAGTGTGGTATAGGTTTATACAATAGATTATCAGTGGGTAGTGCTTCTGGGTGTGGTTGGGTATTAATATGCAGGTGAAGTAGTGGGTAGTTGATACCACTGTTTTGCAGTATAATTACAACTGCAGACCAGTGCAGTTAGGACAACAGTGCTCGAGAACATGCAAGTAGCTCAGGTGCAACTGCATTATAGTAAAGAGGAGGTTCAGTGCAGTGGGAAGGACAGAAGAAGTGTATAGCAGCAGCAAGGATTAAGCAAGTGTGCAGATACAAGTGATGGATTAGTGTTTAAACTATGCACGAGGGTTGGTCTAAATTGTAGTGCTTCCCTGAGTGGCTCAAGCTCAGTGTGTAAATCTTAAAGTATGTAGGGAATGAACTGTGTTGCAGTAGAAGAATTAATGGTGCCCTGCCTATAGCAGAACTTGTATTACATGTGTACCATAGCTGCCAACAGTATATGTTCAGGAGAGTGTGGCAAGTGGTTAGGTCTTAGATTACCATCCTTGTGTGTTTATAAACCAGGAGATGCTCCAGTGTATCTTATGTCTAGGAATTTTATTGCTTGTTAAGATATCAGAACAATGGAAAGAGTGCATCAGTGAGGTATCTATGAGAACGAGTGTGGGGTGTTGGTATTCATGGATACCAAGTATTGGTAGTAAAGATATTTTGCTTATAATAAGGTATTGGTTAAATACTACGATACATTTGTCAGTATTAGGTAACTATGGTTGGTTTTATCTTAAGGGTGAATTATTGACTTGGTAATATAGAGTTATGAGTTATGAACTAGTAGTATTTAGTGTAAACCAAGTATTAGTGATAATTAGTTACTATATATATATATATATATATATATATATATATATATATATATATATATATATGTCACTAAGGTATTGGCATACCAAGATTAATAGGGGTAAAGCTTTATTAAGGTATTGACTAGTATTGGTTAGGTATTAACTAATATGGACTTGTAAACCTTAGTACGACCTAGAAGACCAAGTGTAGCAAGATATTGACCTAGGTATGACCTAGTAACTAATATGACCTAGCTTTGACTTAGAAAATTATATTTAAGCATATTTAAACTTGTTCATCCCTTCATTATACCAAATGGCATAGAATTTCCTATTTAGGTCCTTGAGATACCGGGACGGACACTGTTTGATATCCATTGCTTTGGACCACATGCGAGTACATTCTCTGATAGTTTCTATTATTTGATAATTACTATAATACAAGTATTTAGAAATATATTACTTGATTCCTGACACATTGGTGCACGGATTAATATACACATGGATTTTCAGTCATGAGATGTTATTTATTGTTTCATTGTTCTCGTATTCTCATATGGTTTAGACAATATTTATCACTAAACAATGTTTAATATTAGACAAAGTTCATTGAGTATCTTGCATTGTAATGTGTCATGGTTGGATCCATTGTACTAAACGGGAAAAAGGGAAAGTGTTAGCTAGATATGTGATCAAGCCTAGATAATGTTTAATGTTTAAGTTAGACAATGTTTATCCAACGTTTAAGTAGACAATATTTAACCCAAGCCGATCACATATCTAACTAGTATTTTAAATACTTAGTATAGTTACAGTTCTTCACCATATTATATTTTATTGTCTTTATTCTATTTAATCTTGATCAGTTTATATTATATTGCTCTAGTTTACCTTTTTTTCCACCATACTATAACATATTGTTTTATTGTTTCTCGTCTTGTATTACTTTGTCTATTTATGTTTATAATCATTATCAATTAATTGGAACTGCTATTGGGTTTTACTTCGCTCCAATCCTGATTGGATATATTTTTTAGATTAGTGGTTAGAAGAGATGTGTTCCACCTTTTATGGGCCACAAGAGGGTGAGCCGACAGAGGATTAGTACCAGCTACTGTGGTGACTTAGATTTCCATTAGCCTATTGTATATATCTCAGTTTTATACATTGGCATGTATATATTATTTGAAATTTGTGTTGTAGCTAGACTATTAGTCTTGGATGTATTATATTATGATTTTGTGACTCTTTCTTTTATTTTATATCGTTCATTTATCTTCCTTTAGCTTTATATTATGATTGAGTATCGATTATAATTGAACCATTATATTGTCCTCCAATTGGAGTTGAGATATTATTGACAGGTACCATTATATATTGTGTGAGATATTTAGATAGTATTGTTGACCTAGACAGCGTTCTACCGCCGATGTTACGACGTAAGATGGAAGAACCCACGTACTCGTGCCCCAACATCGGCTGCGGGTCGTGACACATTTTTGTGGTGGACCATACAGGCCAGGCTTCGCAATAGTACGATATCACGGTAGTACAACGGCTTAGTTATACTACTGCGAGCTTGCGATAGGATATGATATATGATACTAGGATGAAAGAGCAAATACACAATCACAACTAGGAAATAATTTCAATCAATTGATTCTTGCTAACTTATTCATGCTATACAAAACAGACAGTCAAAATGATACGGGGCTTGCCAGTACGTCAGTGTACATATGGCAGTCTGCTAACATATCACATGGTCACAGGTCAATATAACTACGGGATATCCGTACTTACACTCGGGTCACCTAGCACATATGTAATTATACATATTATCAACTAGCATATAACATTAATACTCATAATATATATGTATATGTATACCAATTAATTACATATATAATATATGTATATACACTAATTGAATTCATGTACTATATATATATATATATATATATATATATATATATATATATATATATGTATATGAACTCAATTAGTATGTATGTATTAGTATATGTATTCCATATATATATATATATATATATATATATATATATATATATATATATATATATATATATATATATATATATATATACCAATATTCATATTAAACATATACATATACTAATACTAATACGTACATACATACACATACGTACATAAAATTACGGAGGAGGGGACAAGTACGAACCTTGGCGGGCATGTATGGGATCGACGATGATGACGATGATGACGACGATGTTGATAACGACAATGACGATTAAGGTGGTGGTGTTGGTGATTATGGAGATGATGATGGTGATTATGGAGGTTGATGATGGTGATTATGGAGGTTGACGGAGTGGAGGGCTCGACGAGGGGATGACAGGGAGGAGAGGTGGTGGAGAGTCGACGAGGGATGGAGATGGGTGGTCGGGGAGTATCAGTGAGTCGAGGAGGAGGATCGGGGTGTTCGAATGTCGTTCAGGCGAGGAGGTCGGGTGAATGGAGGTGATAAGGGAGGAGCCGTTGACGAGGCAGATCTCGGAGGTGACTGGCAGCAGATCGTGCTCCTCGTGGATGGCCGGGATCGACGGTGAGGAGAGGTGGCTGCCGGGACAGGTGATGGTGGACGGGTTTATGGCAGTGAGCAGCGGTGGTTCAGTGGCTCGGCGGGTTGAGGGGAGAAGACGGGTTGATGGTGAGGTCCGACTATGGTTGAGGGAGTCGTCGCAGCGGTGATGGGGCGGCTGTGGTCGAGAGGACTCGACGGCGGCTCTGTGTGTCACGACCCAGTCCCAAAATACCGAGGGACCAGACGCGTGATAATGGCCAGCAGCACACACCAATGGACAACCCAATTTAATGGATCCATCGGGGCATGCTTAAGCTGTAATGTAACAATAAGCAGGTCCAATAATACATATGTCGGTCTATACTAATCTCATCCAAAACAGATAATCACAGATCAAATGCCAGAATAAATGTAAATAAATATAATCTGACATATCTTAATCAAAAGTGTCTCGGAGAACAATCCGAGATCAAGTCTGATACATCAATAAACTAGACTGGAAATAAAATAAAATAACTAGAACAGAAATAAATGAGTATCTCAAGACAATACTCAGGAGAAGTCCTCTGGTACGATCTCGTCCTCGGATCCTGGTACTGCTCCAATGTAGGCACCTGCTTCTGCTCCTGCTAATGTGTATACCCCCTCACCAAAAATTAGGATTTCTTGGCTTATATAGTAGAATTAGGGCTAGTTTGAACCCAATTAGAATTAGAACACGATATTTAATTTAATTATGAAATAATTATGACACGTAGCGCGCCTTACCGTTGCTTCGATAATTAGAGCACCTCACTAGCCGTTGTCTATCTACGAATTTCACAACATTTACCTAGACGTGCCCGCCTACCTTTCTGGCCCTTGTGCAACTCATAATATTGCTTTCTTGTGCTACATTTTAGTCGTACAATAAACGTCGCGGACGTTATTTATTAATTATAAATAAATCCTAATTTTGTACCCTTGTGCGTCCCAATCGAAATCGTGAACCCAATCTTGACCGTTTTGTACGACCTGAATTTTATTAATAATCTACTCTGTATCCTCTACGTCCCAGACCCTTTGTTCCGCCTATTTTTATTTCCCTATGCTTCTAATTAATTTCAGAACATCGTGCGCATTCGATTTAATTAATTAAATCTAATTTCCGCCTTGTGCAATTTTCCAATTGATTGGGACTTTTATGCAAAAATGCATTAAGGTGTCCCCACCATTGGACAATTCATAAAGAAATCTATTTTTCCCTTCACGTAGATTTTTCCGTAATTTTCAGCATGTGCAACGAACAACATCGTCCTTTTATTTTTAATCCAATCCTTGCATTTAAACAATGTAAATTGTAGCCCAAACATCCTCATGTAAGCCCAAGGCCTACCCCAAGGAATGTTGACCAAATCCAAAACCTAGGCCAAACATCAAAACCTAGGTCAAACTCAAAACCCACCTCTTTGCATATAAATACACCTTAAAATTCTTTTCCTCCACCTAAATTAAAAACCCCAAACCTAAAATTACATATCCAGCCGACTTTCCCCCTCCATGTACTGTTCATCAACCCTTCCCCGACTCATCCCGCTGGTCCCTGTTCACCCCTTTCCGGCCAACCCATCGTCGGAGCCTCGCTGGACCATTCTCCCCATTTCCTCCGTCATCCTCCTCGACGCCATAGCCTCCGCCACGACCATCTCCCTCCTCACTCCAAAAGTGGACCCTCCGCGGACCCTCCGATAAGCTCGACGGGTTTCGGATCAGGATCCGGATCCATGACCTTCCGGCGGCAGTGGCAGCGGCAGCAGCAGCAACAGGATCAAGAAGAGAGGTTGCTACAAGTAGAAGACCAGCTTCTTCAGGTCTCTCAGCACAGACACAAATTGCTGCAGCCCGACACAAATCAAAACGAGGGACCATATACGGGAGATGGATCGGTCGACCTTAATGGAGATCCTATTCTGAAGCATCGTGCAGGCAACTGGAGAGCTTGCCTATTTATTCTAGGGACCGAGTGCTGTGAACGTCTAGCGTACTACGGAATAGCAAAAATCTTGTCACTTACCCCACTGCAAGGCTGCACGAAGGAAATCCATCTGCAGCAAGAAATGCTACCACATGGCAGGGTACTTGCTATTTTACCCCTCTTATTGGAGCCTTCTCAGCAGATTCATATTGGGGAAGATACTGGACGATTGGAGTATTTTCAACATTCTACTTTCTTGGGATGCTTTCACTGACTCTTTCAGCATCAGTATCAGCATTAAAACCTCCTCCCTGTGTAGGCTCCGTTTGCCCAGAAGCAAGTACATCTTAAGTTGTTGTTTCTTCTTCAGTCTCTATTTGATTGCACTTGGGACTGGCGGCATCAAGCCTTGTGTCTCATCCTTTGGGGCCGACCAGTTTGATGATACTGATCCTGTAGAAAGAACTAAAAAGGGTTCTTTCTTCAATTTGTTTTATTTCTCTATCAACATTGGTTCTCTCATATCTGGCACTGTTATCGTTTGGGTACAAGACAATCGTGGCTGGGGTTTGGGCTACGGAATTCCTATACTATTTATGGCTTTAGCTACTATTAGTTTCTTCTCAGGCTCCAAATTGTATAGATTTCAGAAACCAGGGGGAAGCCCTCTTATAAGAGTGTGCCAAGTGGATGTTGCGTCCTTTACGAAGAGGAGTGTGGAAGCGCCTGAGGATAGCTCTCTTCTCTATGAACTATCTGGGAACACTTCAGCAGTCGAAGGGAGCCGGAAGCTGGAACATAGTTCCGAGTTTAAGATATTGGAATTGTTCTGCGCGATTTCTGGATGGTTAGGCGACCCCAATGGATGTTTATTTTTTGTACTTTATTGGCATGTGTTTAAGTATCTTGTTATGTCCCTCTGAGGACCTGGTCCGCTGCCAGGTGTACTTGTTCTTGAGTATTTGCAGGAGCGCAGATTTGGATGGTTATAGATGCTTCGTGGATGTCTTCTCTTCGAGCCGTGATCGATAGCTGGTATACTTATATTGGGCTTGATTGTGTTGTACTCATATTGTATTTACTTTTCCATTTGAGTTGGTAGTGGATTTGTTTCCATCCAACTATCATCCTTAGATACTTCTCATTGAGATCTAGTTTCATAGATACTGGCTATTTAGTTCTATATGATTTTGGTGGATGAGATTTAGATTATACCCTGTGACTTGTGACATATATTTTATACCACTTATGGATTTGATATTCATATTACAGCGTACGTGTGGATTTGGTTTCCATATATTGGAGTTGCCATATCCATGCGGTTGGCATGCTTACGTGTCCTAGTCCTACGTATTTTTGGGACTGGGGCGTGACATGTTTTTAGTGGTGGCCCATACAGGTCAAGAGCATATTGTCTCGGTTACGTTACTGTACCGAACAAGCCTGCACCTAGGACTAGATTATAGGATCTCATCCGTAATTGACTATGACTCATCTTCCTCTCTGTTTTTTTCAAACAATTGTATCCTGCTTGATTCCTGTACTCCCCTAATAAGTTCCTTGAGTATATATAGCCTTCTCCTAGAATATAGAAGTTCCTGTTGTTAGATGATAATTAGAGTAGCACACCTATTAAGAATACAACGAGAATATAGATACACCACTAAGTTTAGAATATCTAGTGAAACCTAGAATTCCTTATCTATAGATTGGTTCACCATTACCCCTTGATGTATTATGAAGACTTGAGAGTAGTATAGACACTACTAGAGTTAGTTAGAAGTTTTACCATAATGTTTGACCCTAGTATTGAGGAACCAATGGAGAACCAATATTGAACATTAGGACTGAACCTAACCCTCATAATTGGATAGTATTAGAGAACTATAAAACTTATGTCATTGTCTTGTTATTAGTAGACAGCACCCTAGGAAGCCTAGAGGAATGTAATCAACACTTTTCCTTGATCATACCCCGAACATGGCAACTAGCATGCCACCCCCCTTAGAGAACCATGATGCTATCTAGAGCCCTCTATTTTGATTTCATATCTTGTCCCCCTGCAACCTTAGCGTTTGCTAATTGTGTGACGACTAAATTATGATTCTTCTTTCTTCATCATTTAACTCGTGCCACATAACTCGTATGATTGAAGGCCAAGTGATCTTATTCTATGTTAGGACATGTAGTTTGCTAGGGTATAGCTTGGTAATTTAAACTTTGAATTTTGTGCGTGATAGTTAGGATTTGATAGTTTGCGTAGTTCCCTTAGGTTGTGACCTAATGATTACCCCTTAGCTTTAAATCACGAAATTTGTACCCATAGCTCGATACGAGTTAAATCCCTTTCCCCTTAACGGCTAGTAACTCTTCTATCCCTACGATTGACACCTGTTCTATGAGCACTTGACCCTTATCTATATAATGCAATATGAGACCCTAATAAGAGTTTATGTTCTATGTACATGTGCAAGGTTATTTTTGTAGGTATCCTTAAGACAATACAATAGTAGTTAAATTATTTTAAGTTGGATAGTATACCTCACCACCTAGTATCATATAGCCCTTGTGATCCATTGATGAAGTGTAACTGAATGACATTAATTGTATGCTAGCAAAGACGACAGTGTTTATTCAGACGATAGAATTTAGAGGTCCATGTCCCTATTTGGTCGACTAGCGACTTAGACAAGGAATTAGTATGACAACTGTAGAGATTGTGTAGTCTTTCATTATTATTGCTTATTTTGCTTTTGTTTTTGTGAACTTGAATTGTTATGAACCTTCTTTCATCATAATCTAGCGTATTCATATTTGCTGTACTACCTTGACTTATGCTGCTATTATAGCCTAGTTTTTGCAAGCTTATTCTTTATCGAGCTTGTTCATAACATACGTATTATTGGGGGCCCACAATAATATATTTCAGAATCAGTGTATTAGGGTCTAGCTAACCTTAGTGCGCTTGGTTCGTCCTTCGCATAACTACTTTACGTGGATTGAGATATGTAGTGATTAGTAGACGAATATACTTGCCCTAGACATGTCTAAGCGTATCGTATCGGCTACATAACTGTACTAATACGAGCATGCGAATACGGATTTACCAAATAGGATTTCAGTCCACAACTGCTTTGACAATTCCCATTGGATTCCTTGAAACGCCTTGATCCCTATACTTGCATTCTATTACTTCTCCCTTGAACCCTTATTTATTGATCTATGTCTTTCCTTATTTCGAAAAGACGAAACATCTTGCTTGGTATAAGTTTGATATATAGATAGTACTAAATATCCCCCATAGGCCAATCACATGGTTTGGTGACTATCTTTTATAAATGATTAAGGGCATATCATAGAGGATATGTTTGGTGTTAAAAGACTTTGAGGATTCAATAACATGATTAAATAATTTGGGGCATAGCGTTCTTAGATGCATAGCCTTAGATGACAGATGGGTAAATTCTAAGTTGGGTAGAAACTACCATGTTAACTTAAGAAGAATTCTTATACTGCAATCAAGTGAGGTTAGATAGAGAAACCCTACCCTAGTTTTAATTTCGAGGACGAAATTGTTTTAAGTTGGGTAGATTGTAAACCCCCTCACCCAAAATTAGGATTTCTTGGCTTATATAGTAGAATTAGGGCTAGTTTGAACCCAATTAGAATTAGAACACGACATTTAATTTAATTACGAAATAATTATGACACGTAGCGCACCTTACCGTTGCTTCGATAATTAGAGCACCTCACTAGCCGTTGCCTATCTACGAATTTCACAACATTTACCTAGACGTGCCCGCCTACCTTTCTGGCCCTTGTGCAACTCACAATATTGCTTTATTGTGCTATATTTTAGTCGCACAATAAACGTCGCGGACGTTATTTATTAATTATAAATAAATCCTAATTTTGTACCCTTGTGCGTCCCAATCGAAATCGTGAACCCAATCTTGACCGTTTTGTACGACCTGAATTTTATTAATAATCTACTATGTATCCTCTACGTCCCAGACCCTTTGTTCCGCCTATTTTTATTTCCCTGTGCTTCTAATTAATTTCAGAACATCGTGCGCATTCGATTTAATTAATTAAATCTAATTTCCGCCTTGTGCAATTTTCCAATTGATTGGGACTTTTATGCAAAAATGCATTAAGGTGTCCCCACCATTGGACAATTCATAAAGAAATCTATTTTTCCCTTCACGTAGATTTTTCCATAATTTTCAGCATGTGCAACGCACAACATCGCCCTTTTATTTTTAATCCAATCCTTGCATTTAAACAATGTAAATTGTAGCCCAAACATCCTCATGTAAGCCCAAGGCCTACCCCAAGGAATGTTGACCAAATCCAAAACCTAGGCCAAACACCAAAACCTAGGTCAAACTCAAAACCCACCTCTTTGCATATAAATACACCTTAAAATTCTTTTCCTCCACCTAAATTAAAAACCCCAAACCTAAAATTACATATCCAGCCGACTTTCCCCCTCCATGTACTGTTCATCAACCCTTCCCCGACTCATCCCGCTGGTCCCTGTTCACCCCTTTCCGGCCAACCCATCGCCGGAGCCTCGCTGGACCATTCTCCCCATTTCCTCCGTCATCCTCCTCGACGCCATGGCCTCCGCCACGACCATCTCCCTCCTCACTCCAAAAGCGGACCCTCCGTGGACCCTCCGATAAGCTCGACGGGTTTCGGATCAGGATCCGGATCCATGACCTTCCGGCGGCAGTGGCAGCGGCAGCAGCAGCAACAGGATCAAGAAGAGAGGTTGCTACAAGTAGAAGACCAGCTTCTTCAGGTCTCTCAGTACAGACACGAATTGCTGCAGCCCGACACAAATCAAAACGAGGGACCATATACGGGAGATGGATCGGTCGACCTTAATGGAGATCCTATTCTGAAGCATCGTGCAGGCAACTGGAGAGCTTGCCTATTTATTCTAGGGACCGAGTGCTGTGAACGTCTAGCGTACTACGGAATAGCAAAAATCTTGTCACTTACTCCACTGCAAGGCTGCACGAAGGAAATCCATCTGCAGCAAGAAATGCTACCACATGGCAGGGTACTTGCTATTTTACCCCTCTTATTGGAGCCTTCTCAGCAGATTCATATTAGGGAAGATACTGGACGATTGCAGTATTTTCAACATTCTACTTTCTTGGGATGCTTTCACTGACTCTTTCAGCATCAGTATCAGCGTTAAAACCTCCTCCCTGTGTAGGCTCCGTTTGCCCAGAAGCAAGTACATCTCAAGTTGTTGTTTCTTCTTCAGTCTCTATTTGATTGCACTTGGGACTGGCGGCATCAAGCCTTGTGTCTCATCCTTTGGGGCCGACCAGTTTGATGATACTGATCCTGTAGAAAGAACTAAAAAGGGTTCTTTCTTCAATTTGTTTTATTTCTCTATCAACATTGGTTCTCTCATATCTGGCACTGTTATCATTTGGGTACAAGACAATCGTGGCTGGGGTTTGGGCTACGGAATTCCTACACTATTTATGGCTTTAGCTACTATTAGTTTCTTCTCAGGCTCCAAATTGTATAGATTTCAGAAACCAGGGGGAAGCCCTCTTACAAGAGTGTGCCAAGTGGATGTTGCGTCCTTTACGAAGAGGAGTGTGGAAGCGCCTGAGGATAGCTCTCTTCTCTATGAACTATCTGGGAACACTTCAGCAGTCGAAGGGAGCCGGAAGCTGGAACATAGTTCCGAGTTTAAGATATTGGAATTGTTCTGCGCAATTTCTGGAGCAGGTTATTGGTACATTGCAGCTTCCTTGCCAGGCAAGTAAACCTTGCCATTGTACTATTATTTATATTCCATATGTGGCATGCATCTTTATTTTTCTGTCTTTAGTTCATATATTTTAACTGTTATATAAATGCGCGCGACGGTGTCGTCGCGATATGTTTTTAATTATGTATTTGCATTGACCTTATTTATGAGACTACCCCATTATCATGTAGCACCATTAGGTTCATTGGCCGTGATACAGTGGTTACACGAGTGTGAGTCTCATATAGATCACGGACTGCGTGACAGGTCTGGCCTCCTGTACGTATGGGCCGTGCGTTAGGAATAACTGCTGGTAGAAACTTTGCATGCTAGTAGACTTGGCAGTTATTAGAGGTGTTATCGTGTCATGGATGTGACACGTTTAGAGCATGGGGTGGGGAGAACAACAAGTACCGCATTTGAGCTCCTTTGTACTTTTTCTGTGACGCCCGGATTCTCCGATGGAGATACGGGTGGTGATGACCCATATATATATTATGTACATTGGCGGGCCTCCGCCGTTCAAAAGACGACGTGCCTTTGGGCCCCTGGATCTTCAAAAGAGAACCATGCCAAATCCCAGTTTTCAGCCAGATAGCTCACTTGTGGGGAAATGTATTCTTAACAGCATTCACTTAGATGGTTAGGCGACCCCAATGGATATTTATTTTCAGTACTTTATTGGCATGTGTTTAAGTATCTTGTTATGTCCCTCTGAGGACCTGGTCCGCTGCCAGGTGTACCTGTTCTTGAGTATTTGCAGGAGCGCAGATTTGGATGGTTATAGATGCTTCGTGGATGTCTTTTCTTCGAGCCGTTATCGATAGCTGGTATACTTATATTGGGCTTGATTGTGTTGTACTCATATTGTATTTACTTTTCCATTTGAGTTGGTAGTGGATTTGTTTCCATCCAACTATCATCCTTAGATACTTCTCATTAAGATCTAGTTTCATAGATACTGGTTATTTAGTTCTATATGATTTTGGTGGATGAGATTTAGATTATACCCTGTGACTTGTGACATATATTTTATACCACTTGTGGATTTGATATTCATATTACAGCGTACGTGTGTATTTGGTTTCCATATATTGGAGTTGCCATATCCATGCGGCTGGCATGCTTACGTGTCCTAGTCCTATGTATTTTTGGGACTGGGGAGTGACATAATGCTCCTGTACTGTATAACTCTGGGTGGATCTCGTCTGCCAATCTTGGGGACATAATCCGGATCCAGGTCCTCAGGGGACATAGCAAGGTACAAAATAACTCAAGCCAAATAATGCAGTGCAGCAATAAATGAAACAATAGGGTAAACTATAAAACCATCTAAGTGATATGCAATATGAGAGCAGCACTAGAACTCAGGTTGAAGCCACTACAAGCTCTGTGTCGGGGAGCCGGTAGCAGTGATATCATGTGGTCGTCTACCTCAGCAAAAGACTGAGACGCCAACAGTCGTCTAGCTCAGAGAAAGACTGAGACGCTGTCATAATATATAAAACAACATGTAGCCTGTGTGTCTCTCTCCACCCAATGTAACCATACGTCTCATGTCCATGTGGCCCCATGTCCATGTCACGCAAGATCATATCTAATGCAACAAGTCATAATAAACTCTAAGCATATAATGTCTAAGTCATGAAACCTGTATCCTATACAGAATCACCATGAATATCTCAAGAAGATTATGTCTCATGAATAGTGTCAAGTGTCCTGGGTCTATGTACTTGATAAGACAAGTACGAGAATATAAAGTGTCACGAATATCCATCTCTAGATGACAGTACTCAATATCGCGTACGGTGTTGGCACCCGACTATTAATCGGACGCTAAGTACGTCACACGGTCCTAGGTTAAGTATGCACAGCAATATAATAAAGCAAGGAAAATATGTAACAATACTGCAGAGTTTGGCAAGGTACACTTGCCTGGGGTCCTGGCTCCAACTGTAGCTCTGGTCTCAGTGTGATCTGCAGGTACTACTCCGGTTGCTAAAATAAACATTACCATTAGATTCAGAAAATATCAAATAGCTAGAAACGCCTGTCCTTGAGTCCAATTTGGACACAAGGGCAAAAATGACATTTCCGGGCCAAAGCGGGGTCCACATGTGGGCCACTTTGCACCGAAAAGCGTGTCAGGGTCAAAGGTCTCCAAATCTGTCAAACTTAGTGTCAACAGGTCAGGAACGATGATACGAACCCAACAAAACTTCCAGAATTGGATTCCGATGAGCCGATCACAAAATCGCCCGTCAAGTGGAGCCTGTGGGGCCCACGACACGCGATTTCGTCAACGTTCTCAGAATCGAACCAAACTTGGGTCACAAGACCAGCGTATTGCTATGAGTCTGATGGAATAAGTTTTGTCTCGATCCGACGTGTGTACACAAAGTTACAGCGTATTCCAAAAAAGTCGGATACGGGTTGTCGTTGGCGGATACGCGTTGATTCTGGGGTGCACGCACCTCCGAATCGACTTCCGCGAAATCCCACACGACCGTATCGACGACGCGCACGCTTTGGTAAAGACCGCGTGCGACCAAGTCGTCCCGTTTGGCGGAGCGCACTCAGTTCTGGGGTAAAACGGGGTATTATTTTTCCTGTTTTGGATCGCGGTGTGCGATCACCACAGGACGCGATACACCGAGCGAGTTACACGGGCACCGAGATGGTCATACAGTCTACGCGATACAACTGACAGAATTGAAAACGGAGTTACGATGAGGGAGGAAATGATACCTGAACAGGGCTCCGTGAAGACCGATTTCTCGTGTCCGAGAGTCCAATCTGTGTCCTGGTCGAGGATCTACCGTGTCCGAGCTAGGGCTGTGCCCGGAGATGGAGGGGTCGACTTCGCCGGCGGAGGGCGTCTCGGCCTAGGGCGGCTGTGGGCTGCGAGTCGGTGGCGTCGAGCGGCTGGACGGCGCGGCGGAGGTTGGTTCGAGCAAAAAGGGGTCGGGTCAGGCGCTGCTCGGTGTGGGGTCGGCGGGGTTGATCGACGGTGAGGGGGTCGATCCGGCGGCGGCGTCTCGAGGCGGAGTTTAGGGGATCGGACACAGGGACGGGGGCGGGTCGACGAGAGGGGCGGCAGCTGCTCGGGGTCGAGCGCGGCTGATCGACGCTGGACACGGCGGATGGGTCGAACACAGGAGAGTCGGGGAGTCAGGTTCGGAGGCGACGGCGGCTAGGTTTCAAGAGCTGGGCACGGATGTCGAGGCAGCCCCTTTTATAGGCTGCTACAGGAACTCCGGCAGCTAGGGTTTCCTAATGGGTTCGGGTGTCGGGTTGGCTCAGATCCGACCCGATAGGCTGGTTTGGTTTAGGTAGGGTTGGTTCGATTTGGTTTAGCTTGGGTTTGGTTCGGTTTACCAATCCAAAAGTTTTTAGGTTCTAAAAACTCATTTCCGGAGTCCAATAAATTCACCGAAAAATACCACATGTCCGGTTTTCCATTTTACACCACAAAATATTATTTCCATAATATTTTAACACCAATAAACTGCATTTAAAATTATGGAGATCACCTTCACCTTCGTTTTAAATTCCAGAAAATTCTAAAAATTTTGGGAAAATTTGTATTAACATTTATTCTGAAAATTTAGGGTATTTACAATCTTCCCTCCTTAAAAGGATTGCGTCCTCGCAATCAAAGAATAAGCTACTAAAGAAAGAATTATGGAAATACTAGGTTGCTTAGTTTACAACTGCCTCCTCGAACAAGTGGGGGTATCGCTGGCGCATAATATCTTCTCGTTTCCAAGTCGATTCTCCCGGAGAATGATGTTTCCATGCTACACGAACTAGTCTGATTGTCTGTCCCCGCAATGTCTTCTCACTGATGTCGAGGATGCCGACCGGTTGTTCCTCATATCTCAAGCTTGGGCCTACTGCGATCTCTGAATGATCGACTATGTGACTTGGGTCGGTCACGTACCTTCTCAGCTGTGAAACGTGGAATACGTCGTGCACTCCCTCTAAGGATGGTGGTAATGCAAGACGATAAGCCACCTCACCAACGCGCTCTAGAATATCAAATGGCCCAATATACCTTGGGCTTAACTTGCCTCTGCTCCCGAATCTGATAGTACCTCGAGTGGGCAAAATCCTCAAGAATACGCTCTCCTTCTTTAAACTCTAGGGGACGTCTGTGCGTATCTGCCCAATGCTTCTGTCTGTCTTGAGCTGCTCGAAGATGATTCTGGATCTGTTTTACCTTCTCCACTGTCTGTGTTACCAATTCTGGACCCAGTATTTGACGTTCACCTACGTCACTCCAACATATAGGTGATCTGCACTTTCTTCCGTATAATGCCTCGAATGGTGCCATCTGAATGCTGGCCTGATAACTGTTATTGTAGGAGAACTCCACCAAGTGCAAATGATCTTCCCAAGATCCTCCAAAGTTTAGCATACATGATCGCAATATATCCTCCAAGATCTGAATGGTGCGCTCCGATTGGCCATCTGTCTGTGGGTGGTAAGCTGTGCTGAATTTGAGTCTGGTGCCCAGACTCTCTTGCATGCTTCTCCAGAAATGAGATGTAAATCTCGAATCTCGACCTGATACAATGCTAACCGGTACTCCATGTAATTTGATGATTTGTCGCATATACATGTCGGCTAGTCCCTCTGTGGACTGTCCAACTCTAAATGGCAAAAAATGTGCCGATTTAGTGAGTCGATCCACTATAACCCATACTGCGTCTCTTCCACTGGGGCTCCTCGGAAATCCTGTGACGAAATCCATCGTGATATGTTCCCACTTCCATTCTGGTATAGGAAGCGGCTGTAACATACCTGCAGTCCTCTGATGCTCGGCCTTTACTTGCTGGCAGACTAAGCATTTGGCCACAAACCTTGCAATCTCCCGTTTCATTCCATGCCACCAGTAATACTGTCTCAAGTCTCGGTACATCTTGGTTCCTCCTGGGTGAACAGAGTACATAGAGCTATGTGCTTCCTTCATTAACTCCTGTCTCAATTCTCCATTTGGAACATACAGGCGATTTCCAAACCTCAATGTCCCGTCTTCGTGAATGCGAAGTTCTGTCTGCATGCCCGATTCTGTCCTCTCTTTCAACCTCCTAAATCTAGCATCGGTGGGCAATGCCTCCTTAATCTTCTCCACTAGGGATGACTTAATTTCAAGATTAGCCATCAAGCCACTCTGTCCTGGTAAGATAACCTCTATCTGTAGCTCTTGTAGATCTCTTAATAACTCGGGCTGTATTGTCAAGAAATAAGCCGTAGGCTTCCTGCTCAGTGCGTCCGCTATAACATTCGCCTTTCCCGGATGATACTGCAGGTCTATGTTAAAATCTACCATCAATTCAAGCCAATGTCTCTGCCTCATGTTAAGCTCCTTCTGAGTATATACATACTTCAGACTTTTGTGATCTGTAAAGATGTCTAATTTCTCCCCATAAAGATAGTGCCTCCATATCTTCAATGCAAATATAACTGCTGCTAACTCCAGATCGTGTGTTGGGTAGTTCTTCTCGTGGGCCTTCAACTGTCTCGATGCATAAGCAATGACTTTGCCATGTTGCATCAAAACACATCCCAGTCCACTACCCGATGCATCACTGTACACAACAAAACCTCCTGACCCTGAAGGAAGAGTCAAGACAGGTGCTGTTGTTAATCTTCTCTTCAACTCTTCGAAGGCCTTCTGGCAGTCTTCTGTCCATAAAAACTCCTGGTCTTTACGTGTCAGCTTCGTCATCGGTTTTGCAATCCTAGAGAAATTTCTACAAACCTTCGGTAATATCCCGCGAGTCTGAGAAAACTTCTCACCTCTGCCACTGATGTGGGTGTAGGCCAAGTCTCTATTGCCGCAACTTTCTCTGGATCCACTGAAAGTCCCTCTCTTGAGATGATATATCCCAAGAAAGGTACTTTGTCCATACAGAACTCGCACTTACTAAGTTTGGCGTATAACTTCTCCTGTCTCAAGGTCTCTAACACAATTCTGAGATGCTCCTCGTGCTCTTCGTGGCTCTTGGAATATACTAGAATGTCGTCAATGAACACCACCACGAATTTATCCAAGAACTGATGAAAGACTCTGTTCATTAAGCTCATAAACACTGCTGGCGCGTTGGTTAAACCAAACGGCATTACCAAGAACTCATAATGTCCATACTTGGTCCTGAAAGCTGTCTTCGGTATGTCTTCCTTCCTTACTTTGATCTGATGATAGCCGGATCGAAGGTCAATCTTCGAGAATACCCTTGCACCACTCAACTGATCGAATAGATCATCAATGGGTGGTAAGGGATACCTGTTCTTGATGGTCACAGCATTCAGTGTCCTGTAGTCAATGCATAACCGTACTGTTCCATCCTTCTTCGGCACAAATAATATGGGTGCTCCCCAAGGTGAAACACTGGGCCGAATGAAACTCTTCTCCAGAAGATCATCAACCTGTTCTTTCAACTCTACTAACTCCTTAGGTGCCAGCCGATAAACTAATGAAGTGATAGGCTCTGCTCCTGTAGTTAGGTCTATTATGAATTCTATTTCCCGATCCGGTGGTAAACCTGGAAGATCATCAGGAAATACATCCACAAACTCAGATATGACTCTTGGGTAACATGTCTCCCTTTCTACAGATAGTACCCTAAGAGTAGGCTGAACTCCTTGCTCTACTGCTCCTCGAAGAAACTCGAATTCTGGATGTCCAGGCGGTCTAAATATAACCCGCCCAAGTCGGCAATCAAGAGTCGCATGGTACTGACTTAACCAGTCCATACCAAGTACGACATCATAATCCGGCATGGAAAATATCAGAAATTGAGCTCGCATTTCTCTTCCACAAACTACTACAGAACATGATCTACATACGTCACTAACTGGGATAATTCCACCTCCCGTAAGAATCCTCTTCATCTTCGGAAGGGGTGCGGTAGCTACTCTATGGGTGGCTACAAAGCTAGCTGCTATAAATGAATGCGATGCTCCAGAATCAAATAATGCTACAGCTGGTAATGAAGCTACTAAAATAGTACCTACGATGACCTCGCCTGCTGTAGCCTCCTGCTCAACAGCTAAGGTGAATGCCTGGCCTCTTCCCTGAGCTGGACCTCTCTGCTGCTGTTGCTGCTGCTGAAATAGGGCTGCCTGTGGTGCCAGTGGTGGTCTCTGCTAATTTCCTCCTGGGGCTGGGGGCCTGACGCCTCCAACTCCTGCCTGCTGGGCTCCTACTGCTGGATAAGCTGGTCGTGGTGCAGGTAAAGCCAGTCTCGGTGCTCCCTCTCTTTGTTTAGTGCAATCTCTAGAAAAGTGCTGGTCTGATCCGCAAAGCAGGCATAGTCCCAACTTACGCCTGCACTCTCTCTCAATGTGTCCTACCTTGCCGCAGTGGTGACAAGCAGGAAGAGATATGGCCCTGTGTGCTGCTCTATCTGGCATACTCCTCTGGAATTATTTTGCAGAATCTCCTGGTGCTGTCTTGGATGGTGCGGATGTGTTTGGCCTCTTCAGATTCGACTCCCTTCTAGTGACGCGCTCTATGTGTCGTGCTGTTGCAAGGACATCGGTATAAGATGTAGGTGCGACCGAGCCAATCAGTCTCTGAAGCTTGAACTTCAGTCCATCAAAGAACTTTTCAGCTTTCTCTTCCTCTGTCGAGATCAATGTTGGGGCAAAGCGACTTAGGCGAATAAATTCTGCATTGTATTCTTCCACTGTCATACTGCCTTGGATGAGGCGGTTGAACTTGTCTCTGAGCTTTGATCGTGCAACTGCTGGAGTGTACATCCCTTAGAAGAGTCTGGAGAACTCTTCCCAAGTGACTCGGTCCTGTCCGAGCCTCCTTTCTTCTGCTAACCACCAGTGATGTGCATTTTCAGTTAACTGCATTCTGACTGCAGTCATCCACTTCTCTCTCGGAAGTTCAGCGGCTTCCAACTGATGCTGAATGTTAGTGAGCCATTCATGAACTTCGGTTGGCCCTTCTTTACCAGAAAATGTACGAGGCTTGAGTTGACAGAAGTCGGTGATGGATCCCGTCGCTGATCGCCTCGTTGGTGGATTTGTCTGCTCCAATGCGGATACCAGGCTGGTCCTCAGATACTCTGCCTCCTGTCGATGGGCCTCTTGCTGAATCTGCTGCTGGGCTTGTATCATAGCATACATCATCTGGAACATCCGTTGCCCGTCCATGGCTTGCCCTGGCAGGAAAGCTGGCATCTGTGGAGTGAACTGTGGAGGAGGTGGGATGTCATCTCTCCGGAACCTTGGATTAGGCTGACCGGTTTGATCGCTCTATGATGCTTGTCCTCCATTCCCTGGGGTCACTCCGTCTGTATAAATAACCACAGCGTCGTGTGGCGTATCCAAAGGAATCTCGTCTCCGTTCTTGGGATCCATTACTCTGCAACCAAAAGATAAACTATAAGAACGCTCAGAGGAATCAATACAGGATGCAGTTCAAGTAACAATTTCGAGTTCGATATAGAGTTCAATAATAGTTTAGATCATGGATGAGATCCTATAACTTATCCTATCCTTAGGGCAGGCTGGTTCGGTCCCTAAGTTGAAACCGAACAATTTGTATAGACCTGCATGGGCCACCATAAAAACTATGTCACGCCCCAGTCCCAAAATACCGAGGGACCAGACGCGTGATAATGGCCAGCAGCACACACCAACGGACAACCCAATTTAATGGATCCATCGGGGCATGCTTAAGCTGTAATGTAACAATAAGCAGGTCCAATAATACATATGTCGGTCTATACTAATCTCATCCAAAACAGATAATCACAGATCAAATGCCAGAATAAATGTAAATAAATGTAATCTGATATATCTCAATCAAAAGTGTCTCGGAGAACAATCCGAGATCAAGTCTGATACATCAATAAACTAGACTGGAAATGAAATAAAATAACTAGAACAGAAATAAATGAGTATCTCAAGACAATACTCAGGAGAAGTCCTCTGGTATGATCTCGTCCTCAGATCCTGGTACTGCTCCAATGTAGGCACCTGCTTCTGCTCCAGCTAATGCTCCTGTACTGTATAACTCTGGGTGGATCTCGTCTGCCAATCCTGGGGACATAATCCGGATCCAGGTCCTCAGGGGACATAGCAAGGTACAAAATAACTCAAGCCAAATAATGCAGTACAGCAATAAATGAAACAATAGGGTAAACTATAAAATCATCTAAGTGATATGCAATATGAGAGCAGTACTAGAACTCAGGCTGAAGCCACTACAAGCTCTGTGTCGGGGAGCCGGTAGCAGTGATATCATGTGGTCGTCTAGCTCAGCGAAAAACTGAGACGCCAGCAGTCGTCTAGCTCAGAGAAAGACTGAGACGCTTTCATAATATATAAAATCAACCTGTAGCCTGTGTGTCTCTCCCCACCCAATGTAACCATACGTCTCATGTCCATGTGGCCCCATGTCCATGTCACGCAAGATCATATCTAATGCAGCAAGTCATAATAAACTCTAAGCATATAATGTCTAAGTCATGAAACCTGTATCCTATACAGAATCACCATGAATATCTCAAGAAGATTCTGTCTCATGAATAGTGTCAAGTGTCCTGGGTTTATGTACTTGATAAGACAAGTACGAGAATATAAAGTGTCACGAATGTCCATCTCTAGATGACAGTACTCAACACCGCGTACGGTATTGGCACCCGACTATTAATCGGACGCTAAGTACGTCACACGGTCCTAGGTTAAGCATGCACAGCAATATAATGAAGCAAGGAAAATATGTAATAATACTGCAGAGTTTGGCAAGGTACACTTGCCTGGGGTCCAAGCTCCAACTGTAGCTCTGATATCAGTGTGATCTGCAGGTACTACTTCGGTTGCTGAAATAAACATTACCATTGGATTCAGAAAATATCAAATAGCTAGAAACGCCTATCCTTGAGTCCAATTTGGACACAAGGACAAAAATGACATTTCCGGACCAAAGTGGGGTCCACATGTGGGCCACTTTGCACCGAAAAGCGTGTCAGGGTCAAAGGTCTCCAAATCTGTCAAACTTAGTGTCAACAGGTCAGGAACGATGATACGAACCCAACGGAACTTTCAGAATTGGATTCCGATGAGCCGATCACAAAATCGCCCGTCAAGTGGAGCCTGTGGGGCCCACGACACACGATTTCGTCAACGTTCTCAGAATCGTACCAAACTTGGGTCACAAGACCAGCATATTGCTACGAGTCCGATGGTGCAAGTTTCGTCTCGATCCGACGTGTGTACACAAAGTTACAACGTATTCTAGAAAAGTTGGATATGGGGTGTCGTTGGCGGATACGCGTTGATTCCGGGGTGCACGCACCTCCGAATCGACTTCCGCGAAATCCCACACGACCGTATCGATGACGGGCACGCTTTGGTAAAGACCGCGTGCAACCAAGTTGTCCCGTTTGGCGGGGCACACTCAGTTCCGGGGTGAAACGGGGTATTATTTTTCCTGTTTTGGATCGCGGTGTGCGATCACCACAGGACGCGATGCACCGAGCGAGTTGCACGGGCACCGAGAGGGTCATATAGTCTAGGCGATACAACTGACGGAATTGAAAATGGAGTTACGATGAGGGAGGAAACGATACCTGAACAGGGCTCCGTGAAGACCGATTTCTCGTGTCCGAGAGTCCAATCTGTGTCCTGGTCGAGGATCTACCGTGTCCGAGCTAGGGCTGTGCCCGGAGACGGAGGGGTCGACTTCGCCGGAGGAGGGCGTCTCGGCCTAGGGCGGCTGCGGGCTGCGAGTCGGTGGCGTCGAGCTGCTGGACGGCGCGGCGGAGGTTGGTTCGAGCAAAAGGGGGTCGGGTCAGGCACTGCTCGGTGTGGGGTCGGCGGGGTTGATCGACGGTGAGGGGGTCGATTCGGCGGCGGCGTCTCGAGGCAGGGTTGAGGGGATCGGACACAGGGACGGGGGCGGGTTGACGAGAGGGTCGGCAGCTGCTCGGGGTCGAGCGCGGCTGATCGACGCTGGACACGGCGGATGGGTCAAACACAGGAGAGTCGGGGAGTCGGGTTCGAAGGCGACGGCGGCTAGGTTTCAGGAGCTGGGCACGGATGTCGAGGCAGCCCCTTTTATAGGCTGCTACAGGAACTCCGGCAGCTAGGGTTTCCTAATGGGTTCGGGTGTCGGGTTGGCTCAGATCCGACCCGATAGGCTGGTTTGGTTCAGGTAGGGTTGGTTCGATTTGGTTTAGCTTGGGTTTGGTTCGGTTTACCAATCCAAAAGTTTTTAGATTCTAAAAACTCGTTTTCGGAGTCCAATAAATTCACCGAAAAATACCACATGTCCGGTTTTCCATTTTACATCACAAAATATTATTTCCATAATATTTTAACACCAATAAACTGCATTTAAAATTATGGAGATCACCTTCACCTTCGTTTTAAATTCCAGAAAATTTCGAAAAAATTGGGAAAATTTGTATTAATATTTATTCTGAAAATTTAGGGTGTTTACACTGTGCACGGTCGAGTTGAGGCTCCGGCTGGTCTCCGGTCGAGGGAAAGGTGCAGGCGGGGAGAGGAGAAGAGAGGGAGAGGTGGTGCTGCTGTGAAGGTCGACGGGAGGTCCGGCTATCGTCGGCTTCAGGCAGCGGGAGGAGGCCGGGTTCCGGCGAGGCTGAGCTCTGGCGATGGGTTGGGGAAGGAGAAAGAAGAAGGTGAATAGGAATAGGTCGACTGAGTATTGGTATTTGGGTGATGGAAAAAATAAAGGAAAAATTTAAAGAAGGGAATATTTATATACACATGGTGTTGGGTTGACCTAAAAAAGTTTGACTTGGTCAACATTCTCTTAGAATTGGGCTTGGGTTGTCATGTAGGTATTTCAATGGGCTAGGATTTGCATGGTTCAAAAGTGGATGACTAGGATTGCAAATTTCAAAAGGGAGGGCCATAGTTCAAAGTGGGTTGATGTTGAGGGTTAAACACTCCAATAAATTATAAAAAAATTCACATGAAGAAGAAATAGGTTTCTTCACATGTTGCGTCCAACGGGGTGGACACCTTAATGCACTTTTGCATAAAAGTGCCCAATAATTGGAAAATTGCACAAAGTTGGGTTTATGATTTAATTAATTAAAATAAAAATAGTTGGTGTTCTAAAATTAATTAGAAGTACATGGGACCAAAATTAGGTGGGGCACAAGTATTATGGACATAGAAGACTCAGAATAGAATATTGCCCTAATTTGGGTTGCTCAAAATGGGTCGAGATTGTGTCTCCAATTTCGATTGGAACGCACAAAGATACAAGATTGAATTTATTCAGAATTAAAAATAAACGTCTGCGACAAAAATTGTGCGGCTAAAATAAAGTACAAGAGAGCATAATTATAAGTTACACAAAGGTCAGAATGGAATGCGGGCATGTCTAGGACAAGGTTGTGGAATTTGTTGGAAGGCAAAGGCTAGGGTAGCGCTCCAAATATCGAAGCAACGGTAAGGCGCAACAATTAAATAAAATCACGTAATTAATTATAACCCTAAAT
The DNA here is from genome assembly GCA_036927795.1 of Iris macrosiphon. Lineage (NCBI taxonomy): Eukaryota > Viridiplantae > Streptophyta > Magnoliopsida > Asparagales > Iridaceae > Iris > Iris macrosiphon. The sequence goes on from JAYESA010000004.1 coordinate 151,813,714, forward strand.
AATTAATCCCAAAAATTACAAATTAAATCCATAACACTATATTTCGGTCAGGGCTCCATCTAGTGGGCATCTAGGTCTAGTCTACTAACTCATGCATTAATGAACACTATATATAATACACGTATATATATACACATATCATGCAATCATTTAAAATAAATACACATATACCTATAATATATAAAATGACAAAAATACCCCTATTTTTAGGATGTGGTAGTGACAAGTCTACCCTCCTTAAAAGAATTTCGTCCTCAAAATTTAAAATCCTCAATAGTTGTATTTACTCATTATATATATTATTCTTCATCAAATTTAGATTCATCAAACCTATAATCATAAAGTAAATCCATATTGTTATTTCACAAAACTTTCATAATTCTATAGATATCATATTCATGAAAAATCCTCAAATTTAAAATCGAATTCCATTCTTATCATAATCTCCTCAAAAAAATTTTGATAATAACTAAATACTCAAAGTTTAATATCCAATCCTCTAATTTTAAATCCAATCAATGCATATTTATAAAATTGAAATCTCATCCAAAAATTAAATTCAAACACTAATCCATTAATCATCTTGCTCCTCTAATTTAAGTCCAATCGATGCGTATTTATAAAATTTAAATCCACATCTATCCAAGTATACCTATATATTCACAGTCTCTAACACACAAATACACCAGTTGTCTACAACCCTCAATTGTGTACTAAAATTTGTACTACCCGGATTACTTGCACTATTACTTCCAATAATTTCTATCTATATTAACTGATACACCAATTTAATTATCATCACACGAGGTACATACTGTTATTAGCACTAACCCTTGATATAAAAATACTAACTCTCTTGGTATGGTAACACTAGCTTCATCATTAGATTACCTCATCACACTTATTAGAACTCACGATCATTTGTACTTTTTATAACTTATATAATACACATGTCTCACTTCACTCTCAAAGGCAGGCATATGGTTCTATATCTCAATTGATGTAACGTATTTTCTCTTAAATATTTTACATATTAATCAGTGATACACTATATATCCTACATTACCAATCTTGATTTTTTTTACCCATGGCACACTCATTAATACCTTTTATGCATATACATTTCTTTACTCTTGACACACCCAAGTAATCAATCATCAAATTGAATATCATGCTCCATTAAAAAAAAATTTGTACAATTTCCTCGATACCTAATTGTTTACATAGATCATCCAACTACATGAATTCACAACTAGCCAGGACTGGCATGCTGACTTTGATATTAACTTCTGGAACCATCTGATACTCTTTACTCCTCCTTCTACTTATAGTACCAATACTAACTACAACGGCACCTATTATATAACTATTGTTACAAGGTACTACGCTATGGGTTAACTCTAGATTGATGCCTACTACTCACATGTCCAACCAAGAAACACTTACAAACTTACAAGTCATATTCTCAGCAGTCAACACTGAAACTCAAGACATAGACCTAATTGCAAGTCACAAATTATCACACTAACAAGGATCCTTAAAGAAATAAAGCTCAAAAAGGAACTTGACTAAGGACTGAAGGTATCTCTACGGCTATCAAAAGAAAATGATGGAACAAAGTCCTAGAATAACAAAAGTGGATAAGTATTGAGATGATACTTTAAAAACAAATTTAAGATACAATCTGATAATCATACACGTCTGTCCGAAATTATGACACTCAAAATCCTCGCCACGCCAGTAAGCATAGCTGCGATGAACGATAGATTCCATAACTTAGGTATGCAACTATATAATCATGTCATCGAGAATCCTCGCTGTGCCGACTAGTATAGTTGCGAGAAATTCTAAATTTCATAACTAAGATATATACATCTGAAGTTAGGTACCTACGTTTTCGACACGCCAGCTAATATGGCTGCGATAAATTCTAGGCTCCATAACCAAAGTAGACGTTTTACCTTTCTCACTGTCCTCATCAACATATGTCATCAGATGATACCATAAATTTTAGTCCATAAAATTTATCTCGATAAGAAATCAAACTCAACAATGACACCAAGATTTTAATTTAATAATTGTTCAACAAGAATCAAATTCAATATCAACAAGTGAGAAGGGACGAAAATAAGGGAAAGGATTTGAATTATAAATTATAATGAGATTCTCAAGGGTCGTCCCAGGAATCTCTCAAGAAATTTGTGATTGAGTATTCGCTCTCATACTAGTATCCTATGTCCTATATCCTATCATAGGAACGTAGTAGTACAACTAAGACGTCGTACTACCACGATATCGCACAACTTGCGAAGTCTGTCCTGCATGGGCCACCACTAAAAACGTGTCACGACCCACACCCAGAATAGGGGCACGAGTGCGTGGGTACGTCCAGCCTACGCCGCAGCATTGGCGGTAGAACGTTGTCTAGGTTTGAATAATAGCTAACTAACATAACTCATAACCTGTCAATGATATCAACTCCATAAGGAGGACAATATACATCTCACAATAGCTCATAATGTAAACTCAATCACAACAACTATGAGAGTATAAAGGCACGATAAAAGATAAGGATGATGACATAAGTCAACACAAAGTCTCAATATAAAGATAAACTACAGTCTAGCTGTCCAACATAAAGTCTCCACAAGTCTCAACATAAACTAAGAATAAGTCTAAACATAAACTCAATAAGTCTCAATGCATAAGATAAATACTGTCTAAATAGCTGCATGTAGCATCCTCTAGATCTCTGGTGTGTAGTCTGCATCTATACCTGGTCCATAATGTGTCGGACACCAGTCCTCTAAGTCGCAGTCTGAAAAAATATTTCCAGTCAGGATGGAGCAAAGTACATCTCTAACAGCAGTTCTACATCAATGATATAAACTATATAGCAGTAAATAGATGGAAATATACAAGATGCATATATATGTACAAGAGATACACAATAAAGGAAATACTAAAAATAAATACAAGAATAAACAATATGTCAATGAACAAGAATACTAATGACTAAGTGTGTGAGTACTAGCTTTAACATGTGATCGGCTTGGGAACTTGTACAGGAATAATGGCCTGGCTAGTCATAAGTGCAGTATATGACCAACACTAACATGTGAACAAGACTTGTACATGAAGGGTATGATCACATATCTACACTAAAATACTCCCCACCCCGACTGGTATAGTAGATCCAACCATGGTACGCTATGGCACGGGATTCTCTAGGAAGGTAGCAAGTCTCCCCGAGAATCAGTGTCTGTACATGCACAAGATAACCAATAAAACAAGACTTGTACAAGATACACCATATACAAGGAATAACATCTCATGACGAGATCCGGATATACCAATCCGTGTAACCATCGTGTCAAAAAATATGGATATTTACACTAGATACAATGAACATAGAGGATATCATAAATAAGAAACTATCAAAGAATGTACTCGCTTGGGGTCCTTAGCTAACAATACCAATGTCCTTCTCCTGAAGTCTCGCAGGACGATCCAATGGTCCTATATACATATAATATAACACAATACAGCATCATCCATTACACTAGAACACACAATATAATTACGCGGAACTCAGCATCTACACTAGGGTGACACTGGTCAACTAGGGTCAAGTGTGCGTCTAGTTGCACGGGTGTCACGTCTGTAATTGCTGTGCAAAACAGACAGTCAAATGATACGGGGCTTGCCAGTACGTCAGTGTACATATGGCAGTTTGCTAACATATCACATGGTCACAGGTCAATGTAACTACGGGATATCCGTAATTACACTCGGGTCACCTAGAACATATGTAATTATACATATTATCAACTAGCATATAACATTAATACTCATAATATATATGTATATGTATACCAATTAATTATATATATAATATATGTATATACACTAATTGAATTCACGTACTATATATATATGTGTATATATAGATATACCAATTATATACATGTCAAGCCTATACTGATGGAATACATATACTAATACATACATACTAATTGAGTTCATATACTTTATATATATGTATATATATATATACCAATATTCATATTAAACATATACATATACATATACTAATACTAATATGTACATACATACACATACGTACATAAAATTACGGAGGAGGGGACATGTACGAACCTTGGCGGGCATGTATGGGATCGGTGATGACGACGATGACGACGATGTTGATAACGACGATGACGATTAAGGTGGTGGTGTTGGTGATTATGGAGATGATGATGGTGATTATGGAGGTTGATGATGGTGATTATGGAGGTTGCTGGAGTGGAGGGCTCGGCGAGGGGATGACAGGGAGGAGAGGTGGTGGAGAGTCGACGAGGGATGGAAATGGGTGGTCGGGGAGTATCAGGTGAGTCGAGGAGGAGGATCGGGGTGTTCGAATGTCGTTCAGGCGAGGAGGTCGGGTGAACGGAGGTGATAAGGGAGGAGACGTCAATGAGGCAGAGCTTGGGGGTGACTGGCAGTGGATCGTGCTCCTCGTGGATGGCCGGGATCAGCAGTGAGGAGAGGTGGCTGTCGAGACAGGTGATGGTGGACGGGTTCATGGCAGTGAGCATCGGTGGTTCAGCGGCTCGGCGGGTTGAGGGGAGAAGACGGGTTGATGGCGAGGTCCGGCGATGGTTGAGGGAGTCATCGCAGCGGTGATGGGGCGGCTGTGGTCGAGAGGACTCGACGGCGGCTCTGTGCACGGTCGGGTTGAGGCTCCGGCGGGTCTCTGGTCGAGGGAAAGGTGCAGGCGGGGAGAGGAGAAGAGAGGGAGAGGTGGTGCTGCTATAATGGTTGAGGGGAGGTCCGGCTGTCGTCGGCTTCAGGCAGCGGGAGGAGGCCGGGTTCCGGCGAGGCTGATCTCCGGCGATGGTTGGGGAAGGAGGAAGAAGAAGGTGAATAGGAATAGGTCGGCTGAGTATTGGTATTTGGGTGATGGAAAAAATAAAGAAAAATTTTAAAGAAGGGAATATTTATATACACATGGTGTTGGGTTGACCTAAAAAAGTTTGACTTGGTCAACATTCTCTTAGAATTGGGCTTGGATTGTCATGTAGGTATTTCAATGGGCTAGGATTTGCATGGTTCAAAAGTGGATGACTAGGATTGCAAATTTTAATTGGGAGGGCCATGGTTCAAAGTGGGTTGATGTTGAGGGTTACACACTCCAATAAATTATGGAAAAATTCATATGAAGAAGAAATAGGTTTCTTCACGTGTTGCGTCCAACAGGGTGGACACCTTAATGCACTTTTGCATAAAAGTGCCAAATAATTGGAAAATTGCACAAAGTTGGGTTTATGGTTTAATTAATTAAAATAAAAATAGTTGGTGTTCTAAAACTAATTAGAAGTACATGGGACCAAAATTAGGTGGGACACAAGTATTGTGGACATAGAAGACTTAGAATAGAATATTGTCTTAATTTGGGTTGCTCAAAATAGGTCAAGATTGTGTCTCCAATTTCGATTGGAACGCACAAAGATACAAGATTGAATTTATTCAGAATTAAAAATAAACGTCTGCGACAAAAATTGTACGGCTAAAATAAAGTACAAGAGAGCATAATTATAAGTTACACAAAGATCAGAATGGAAGGCGGGCATGTCTAGGACAAGGTTGTGGAATTTGTTGGAAGGCAAAGGCTAGGGTAGCGCTCCAAATATCGAAGCAACGGTAAGGCGCAACAATTAAATAAAATCACGTAATTAATTATAACCCTAAATAATTAATCCCAAAAATTACAAATTAAATCCATAACACTATATTTCGGTCAGGGCTCCACCTAGTGGGCATCTAGGTCTAGTCTACTAACTCATGCATTAATGAACACTATATATAACACACGTATATATATACACATATTATGCAATCATTTAAAATAAATACACACATACCTATAATATATAAAATGATAAAAATACCCCTATTTTCAGGATATGGTAGTGACAGTTGGTCTGAATTATTGTGCTTCCCTGAGTGGATCAAGCTCAGTATGCAAATCTTTAAGTGTGTTCATTAGTGTATAGGGAATGAATTGTGTTGCAGTAGAAGAATTAATTGGGCCCTGCCTATAGCAGAACTTGTATTACCTGTGTACCATAGTTGCCAACAGTATATGTTCAAGAGAGTGTGGCAAGTGGTTAGGTGTTAGATTACCATCCTTGTGTGTCTATAAACCAGGAGATGCTCCAGTGTATCTTATGTCTAAGAATTTTATTGTTGGTTAAGGATATCAGAATAATGGAAAAAGTGCGTTCAGTGAGGCATTAGTGAGGTATCTCTGAGAACGAGTGTGGGGTGTTGGTATTCATGGATACCAAGTATTAGTAGTTAAGGTATTTTGCTAAGGTATTGGCATACCAAGATTAGTAGGGTAAAGCATTGTTAAGGTATTGACTAGTATTGGTTAGGTATTAACTAATATGGACTTGTAAACCTTAGTACGACCTAGAAGACCTAGTGTAGCAGGATATTGACCTAGGTTTGACCTTGTTTAACTAATATGATCTATCTTTGACATAAAAAACCATATTTTACTTATTTAAACTTGTTCATCCCTTCATTATACCAAATGACATAGAATTTCATATTTAGGTCCTTGAGACACCGGGACGGACACTGTTTGATATCCATTGCTCTGGACCACATGCGAGTACATTATCTAATAGTTTTCATTATTTGATAATTACTATAATGCAAGTATTTAGAAATGTATTACTTGATTCCTGACAGATTGGTACACGGATTAGTATACACATGGATCTTCAGTCATAAGATGTAATTTATTGTTTCATTGTTCTCGTGTTCTCATATGGTTTAGAAAATATTTATCACTAGAAAATATTTAATATTAGACAGAGTTCATTGAGTATCTTGCATCGTAACGTGTCATGGTTGGATTTATTGTACTAGTCGAAAAAAGGGGAAGTATTAGCTAGATATGTGATCAAGCCTAGACAATGTTCAGTATTTAAGTTAGACAATGTTTATCCAACGTTTAAGTAGACAATGTTTAACCCAAGCCGATCACATATCTAACTAGTATTTCAAACACTTAGTATAGTTACAGTTCTTCACCATATTATATTTTATTATTTTTATTCTATTTCATCGTAATCAGTTTATACCATATTGCTCTAGTTTACCTGTTTCTTTCCACCATACTATGGCATATTATTTTATTATTTCTCGTCTTGTATTACTTTCTCTATTTTCATATATGTTTGATAATAAATAAAAGAAATAAGGACGAGGTTTATACGAAACCCGCTCTTTGGTTTACAAACAAAATTGTACAATTAATCCTATACGAGGATGTCGAGTACAATTTTTAATCTAGGTAAATATTGCTATAGGAGTCTGATCTGCAGTCGATCACTTTGTCCCTTGGACCACACGATGGTGAAGAAGTGCCGTAGAAGACAGAAAGCAGCTTCGAAGGTTGCAAAAGAAAGTGGATGCTCGATGCCAAAGTAGTCGACCACTACTCTTTGCCTGAGCTCTGGATTCTTCTCTCCTGTTCGACCTTGATTTTCTCTACACTAATTTCCTCGATCGAGTTTTTTCGACCCTTGCCCTCTGTCTATAGAGGTCTCTATTTATAGGGTTTTTAGTGACAGTGACCATCAGTCGACGTAGAAGCTGGGCAGTGGAAAGTATAGCACCTTTTACGCGACAGTTACTATAACCGTTACCCACGTATAAATAATCTTTTGAATGAGCGTGTGATGCATGTCCCTTGAAGGGATAATGCGTATAACTGCTGCGAAGATCATGGCATAAAAGCCACGTAGGCAGTTATCCCTCGCATAGAAGAGGTTGGCGTAGAAGCCAATAACTGTCACCCTGCATAAAAGCCAAATAGTCATCAAACTGGCGTAGAAGCCGAGTAGGCATAGAAGCCGAATAGGCGTAGAAGCCTGATGCTGCGTAGATAGGTAGCTAGCGTAGAAGATAGCTGATCCTCCTTCCTTGACTGAGACCTTGAACGAATTCTGTACTAAATAGCCTTAATACGCACCAATGCAGATGTAGCCTGAGCTGGCGTATTGTGCAAAAGCGATGATGTGGACGTTTTAGTCAAAATTGCGACTTTTGGAGATATAATCAAATCTCTTGCATTAAATGCAGAGATCTGCCCCCATCTTGTGCATTAAATGCAGAGGCGTGTCCGGAAGATCTGCCAGCCTTCCTCGCATTAAATGTAGAGGCGTGTCCCGAAGATCTGCCAGTCTTCCGCGCATTAAATGCAGAGGCGTGTCTCGAGGATCTGCCATCATTCTGCGCATTAAATGCAGAGACATGCCTCGAGCCCTGTACGAAGAGCAACTTTTGACGTGGCATCCTGTTTGTCTTCTGTGGAGCGTAAACAGCTCACATCTGCCTGTGTAAAACTAGGCATCGTATTCCCTTGTATGCGTAAAAGCGGTTTACGCCAAGGAAATATCACTAAACGACAGTCTGGGTAGCTGTGTCGCGCCATCATTATAGTCGTCGTCTGGGTAGTCGTGCAGTACTCTTTGTCAGGAGTCAGACGTCAGGTTCACTGCACGATTTGACAGGTTCATTTCGGGGAATACGAAGCGTTCCTCATACACTTCAATGCTGCATTAAAGCGGATGAGTTTTACGCCATAAAGGCGATATAGCACCCTTTTTACGCTGAAGCAGCCTGGACATACTGTATTACGCGGATAGTCCTTGAGCTTATATTTTACGTTGTGCTCAGCGGAAAAGCTCAGTTGTACGTTGATGGCTCCGAAGTCGTATTTTACGATGCCCAACACTAAAATACTGCATATAACTTTTCAGCGTATTTTTCATGCTTCTACAAGACCCCCTTCAAAGCTTTCAAATTCCTCGTAATCTGAAACACTTTGAATGAAGCATGAAACGGTCAAGTCTGACACGTTCTTCAAGGCTGACTTCTTGGCGGATTGATTGGGGATTTGTTGGGATTTGGTGTGATCTCTTTTGCCTATATAAAGGCTGAGGAGTTTAACCTGTTCTTCCCATATTTCCTTCACCACACAGAGATGATCGCCGGAGTTCGTCGGGTCGACTTGAGGAAGAAGAAGACCATGTTCTTCTAGCATGTAAGGAGCCGAAAAAGAAGACGTCTTCGAGCAAATGTCCTCTGCAACGATGGATCATGGAAGGATATCATAGCTTCCTTTGCTCGGGATAATCAGCAACTTTGTATGGCGATTCGTCCAGGAGAGAGGAAGGGTCAAATTCGACCACACAGCTCGCAAGCTATATTTTCTCCTGTCGTTCGTGGACGAGAGAAGACAAACTAGTCCTGTCTTCCAGTATTGAGTTGGGTCAAATACCTCAACTCAATCTGTCATGGCGTATGGAGGATGGGCTCTGCATAATTTAGGCAGGCCCAGTTCTGTATCCTCCCGCCATTAATCATTTTTTTGTTAATTGGTCGCAGAAACCGACTAACTGTTGAAGAAGACGCAAGAAGATCTCCACCAATGCGAGAACCTGGCAGAACAGATTCTGGGGGTGGCCTTCCGATGACGATGAGGAAATCCTTTATAGACGGGATTTCCCTCATATGTAATCATGAAAATGAAGAAAAAAAACCCTTTGTAGAATGGATTTCCCTCATATGTAATCATGTTTTAATAAAATCGTCTTCTTCTGTGCATATGATTATTTGCCATATATTTTGCTGTGATAAAGTCTGAATAGGTGTAGCTTCGACACGTCTGATACCTTTACGCCGACTCTTTTAGAAAGAGTATTAGGTCCCCTTCTGTCTTCTATGCATAACTGACGATGCGTAAAAAGCTGCTTTAGCATTTAAGTTGAGTATTCGAACTGTCCTGCTATTAGGAATGGGGAGCTGCGTAGAATTCTGAATCGTCGCTTCTAATAAACAGAATTTTTGTTCAGACCATCATCTTCAAGAACGATTTCTCGAAAATCTCGAATAGGGCGAGAAATGGCTGTCAAAAACTTAGTCGCCATCTTGAACTGTAGATGAAATATTCAGACTGGATTCTGGGTGAACCTCCAATCGACCCAAGAAGAAGAGTAATTTTCAAAGCTGAACTCTATATGCTTTGGGTACTTGGGATATTTTGAGGCCAAGAAGGAGTATCCTCTGCGTGAACCCTTGCAATTGACCGCCTTGAGAATTGTTCAGATATACGCGTACTCTGGCCTGCGTATTTTCAGATATACGGAGAGTCATAGATCTGTGAATGTGGATGAGCGGAAAATCATAAGTTCGTAGCCTCTCGAGCGTAAAAGCTGCTGAGCATAAAAGCATCCGGGCGTAGAACTGTAGATTTATAGCCTCTGAAAAGAAAATCTTCCGAGCGTGAAGTTGTGGATCTGTTGCCTCTGAGTGTAAAAGCCACCGAGCATGAAATCATATATTTGTAGCTTCTGAGCGTAAAGTCGTAGGTTTGTAGCCTCTCGAGCGTAAAAGCTACCGAGCATAAAAGCATCCGGGCGTAAAACTATAGACTTATAGTCTGTGAGCGTAAAACCGTAGATCTGTAGCTGCCGAGCGTAGAAAGCTCCTTAGCGTAAAACCACGAATCTGCTTTGCACGAAAACTTTTCGAATTCGCTGACTGTCCGCCTTCCCTGAGTAATAGGCTGACGTAGTCCCCAATCATGACCGAATATTAAATGTTGGATTTGGTTAGGGATTCGAGGAGTCCATCCGAACTCTATATATATTCCAAGGCTTTCAGAGAAAAAAATTCCATCTGTCTTTTTGCAAAAGAAAGCTTTCGACTATTCGAGTTCTCTCCTTCGTTTCTTCTCCGAGCATTCTGAGTTTTTAGCAATGGCCCCGAAACCAATCTCCTCCTCTAAGGGAAAGAAGACTGACTCTTCTTCTCACTCCTCTGCCCAAGCAAGAGCGACTTCCGTCGGGCAAGGCGAGCTTCATTCTGAACGAAGTGTTCCGCCGACGAGCTGTGCGCCGGGTGTTATTGGTAAAGCTTTTGGGACGACGAGAACGACGAAAATCCTTCACACACGTTGTACGTGAACGCGCTAGGTCGTCTTCTGTGCTAATAGCCTCTTTGAGGAAGATGATGAATAGAGTTGTTTCATCTTTTACGCCCACATTTCTAATGTGTCAGCATAAGAACTCCGTATTTTCGCAGTCTGGCGTAAAAGCACAGACTGTCAAAATTTGGCGTATACCATAAAATTTGAGTGTTACGCTTCTGGATGAAAATTCTGGCGTAATAACTCAAACTTTGGCAGTCTGGCGTAAAACACAAACTGTCGAGTTTTTTGTGTATACTGCCAGTCTTGAATTTTATGCCTTGGAATAAGATTCCAGCGTAAAAGATCAAGTTTTTACAGTCTTGGCGTAAAGCACAGACTATTGACTTTTGGCGTATGCTGCAAGATTGTAATGTCTAGTATAGAAACTGACATATTTTTCTTGTATTTTGCAGTTAACTTGCATGCGTCTCCGCTGGCCGAGGTGATGGGTTCCGCTGCCGGGATGTTGCATTCCAACTACCTGGAGGATTTATCCCACGTGATATTTTCCATCTCTGGACCCCAATATCCTGAAGGAAGGGGAATCCTGATATCGTCCCAAGGAGAGCGAATGATGTTGAGCATGATCAACGGAGAGCCCCTGACGTCTATAGACGGGGCACAGTATATAAAACCGGCTTTTCTCTTCGGGGACATGATTGACAAGCAGTCCCAGACGAAGCCCAAGAAAGAGCTCTGGGTTTTCCTACCGGAGGCTTGGTCATGTATCTGCCCAAGATGCTGAGGAACTACCCTATCTCGGCATTCTTCCATACCACACATCCCAGGAGGATGTCGTGGACACTGACTCCCGATCTTCACGGCCAGCCGGGGAAGATATTTTATCAGAAGGGATCTGACCAGGGTTCATTTGTCAGCCGTCCTTCGGGTCCAGTTATGCCGTTCAGGGGATTATTCCCGGGCGTTGTCCCGAGTGAGGACACCACACCATTCGAGCCAGTCCAAATATCGACTTTCTGCAACGATTTCATGGGGCACGGAGGAGTATACCCCAAGGTTAATCCTCGGACAAGTGGGTGGATCACCTCCACAAATCTTCGATGGGCTCGTTTAGCTGACTGGGCCCTGAAGCATTTTCAGACCGAGCTGGAGAGCATTGGTCTGTACGCAGCTGTGAGTGCTACCAGTGTTGGGTTGCCTCTCAACCCCAACCTGTTTCTGGTTTTGATGGAGCGATATATCTCGCTCACCGGGACTTTCGCCACTCCACTGGGGGAGTTGGGATTGGCCCTCCACGAGATGGCAGAGATCTCGAGACTGCCGATGGGGGATACTCCTTATGAAGAGTACGTTCTCACAAACCGAGAGCTGGAGGATTCAGACCCTCGGGTGGTGGCAGTGTACCAGGAGCTGATGTGCCACTACCTTGCTTGCACCGCCTTTTATAATGAGCCTTCAGATTTGGCTCATACCAATAAATGGGCATCCTACCTCTTCTTTCACCGAGCCAGGGCTGCTAAGCCAGAGAAGGTCTTAGATACTAAGGATCAGCCTCTGAGCTTTCTGAGCGTGCTTAGTGCTCAGGTAGTCGACGATCTTATGGAAGACGCTGGGGCTCCAGATCAGATTTTCGACGAAGGGATAGGGAAATATCCTGCAGGCACTAAGGCCTACAGTTATTTGAGGCATTGCCGCAGGCCTCTGTCCAAGGAAGCTCAACTGGATGGCTTCCTCTCTATATGGCTACGCCGACTGGTGGTACCCGGCATTGCATCCTCGGATCGCATTCACCGCAATACCTTGTGGCCTGTAGTGCGTCTGGTGTTCGGGACAAGACTGGGTTTGCTCCCTGCCATGGTGTGCCGCATACAAGCTGGCCTGAGGGCCATTACTGATGGGCTGCTTGCCGATAAAACTCGGCGTGATAGCTTTCCTAGGGTAGAATTACCATACCTGTATTTGATGGGATGGTTAATTCTCCATAACCCCAGGGTGATGTCTCCTGGCTCTGGCAGCAGTTCGGGGGGTAGTTTCTTGCTGAATTACAAGAATTTCTCCTGGAACGTGACCACAATTTTAGACTGTCGGCGGGTACTAAATTTCAGTCACAGCTGGAAGATCTTCTGCACTGTCCCCTCTGTACATCTCAATCAACAGGGGTACAGACTTCAGGACGTGGGCGACGGAAAGACCGTTCTTTCTTCTGAGGCTTTTAATTGGTTGGTCTGCATTAGACCTTCCCATCTACTGTACAGAAGTGAAGACCAATGCTTCTTGGAACCCTACCTGCCTAGTCGGTTCGCCAGGCAGTTTGGGTATGACCAGTTGCATGTGGGCAACGCCGTCACCAGCTTCAAGTCCAGGGGTGGACTTATTGATGGAGCAAGAGGGTGGCGATACTTCATCATGGGTTGCACTGAAGCAACTTTTACTGTGTCCACCACTTCACTCTCCATGGAGCTGCGCATCCTCCACTCGTATGCCCAGTTTTATATGGCAACCAACACCTTCTATCGCAATTTTGATATGCGTGGAAGTTTCAGGATGACCTCTTCCAAGTCTGCGGGAAGATACAAAATCCCCTCAGTTTCCTCCGATGAGGGTGAAGATGCCGTCAATCCAGATGAGCCTTTGTTGGCAGTACCGAGGGGTGAAATACCTCAACCTGCCGGGCCTCTGGTCATCTCTGGTAAGCGAAGGGCTCCTGCTCCGAAGGAGACTTCCCCTCGCAAGAAGAAGAAGAAGACGGTTAGTCATCCTCTCAGGATTCCCGGTCATGAGGCTCCTAGAAGTGAGCCTGCTGCTTTCCCTGTCGGGGACGATTCTTTGATTGGAGGTTCCTCGCCTTTTAGAGAGGGAACCTCTACAGTTCCGGCTGGTAGTGCCAGAGAATCTTTGCTTGAGGCTGCTGTCGCTGCTACCGCTTTAGGTAGTGGTACGAGATCGCCTTCGGGGCCGAGCCGAATAAGGATATCTTTATCCAGATCAGCATCGAGAGAAACCCCTGCCGTGTCTGTAAGTGCACCCAGCGAGATTCCAGCCGATGAACCTCGGTTGGAACTTGACGAGGACCTGGAAGAATATTTGCCAGTGTCGGTTGACACACCACCTTCTCCAGGTTTGACAGCTTGCTTAGCATCATTAAGAAATGATTTAGCTGTACTGGCTGCAGACGCGACATATATGCCATCAACAATGGGTAAATATCGTCTTACGCCTCTTTTTTTAGGAAAAATTAACATCATTCTGATATTAACTTTCTTTTGTCTTCTTTTCAGGGGAAGACATCTACGGGGAGGGCCGTGTTGACGCACCTTTTGGCACTGTTTCAGCTCCTTGCGGCGACATGGAGGTACCTGACTTCGAAGAGGAAACATTTTCGGGTGCCGGCTCGCCCGAAGTGGTTCTGATATCTCAGGAGGAGGATGAGCCTGTCATTACGATAATGCCTCCTTTGAGTACGCCAGTCACTCTAACCGTTGTCGGTGCATCTTCTTTTGTCGCATCATCTGTTGAGGCGACGACTGTGGCAACGTCGTCGGCAGTCATTCCTGGAGGGGGATTCTCTGATATTGCAGCCACCCCCAGCACCCACTTGAATCTCATCATGTTGGTTAAGCAGTTTTCTACCATTTTTACGCCACTTTGAAGACGCTGATATCAATGGTGCTGGAGAAGAATTTATGCTTCGAGGCTCTGAGGACGTCCTGCAACCTTACTATAGCGCAGATTAGACATTTCAGTGACACTGGAAGAGCTGATGCGCTAGAGCAGATAGTTAATGGTTTGGAACAACCCATTAACGAATATTTGCAGCTATCTCGAGGCAGCGTCGACGGTCTCGTTCAAGCTAGGTTCGACTCCTTGACTGCAGAGCTTGCTGGGCAACTGGAATCTCTGGACAAATCCGTCCAGGAACAACAGCAGGAGATGGATCAAGAGCGTGCCGAGTTGGAGTATGTCATTCCCCAGCTGACTCAGTGCGAAGTCGAATATGGGGAAGTGACAGCAAGGGTCCGCAGATTGAGAGATGAACTCGCTCAAGCTGAGGAGGAGGCTGTCTCTTTGTCGGCAACTCGAGATGTGCTGAAGAATCGAAGGGAGACTGCTCAGAAGAACCTGACGCATGTGGGTGTTGTCCACGCGGGTTTCGTACATACTCGGTCCGAGCTATCCGCTTTGAACAATGATGCAGCAAGGTTGGAGCGTGCTCGCGCCGACGTCTTGAACTCCAGGGATGAGAGAATGGCTGCTCTGGCACGGCAGATTCGCGACCTAACC